>MU224366.1:1042360-1103830 GCA_018584345.1 Thuja plicata
TTGTACACCCCTTACATAATTTAGAATCCTTGGGAATTTATAGAAAATAGAAGATTGATTTCCACCCAGTCCATGCCTAGTGCATCTATTGCTGCCTGACAGATTATTACAGGGGCTTCCACCTATTTTGAGATCAAAACCTCCAATTGATTTAATCATTTCATCAAGTATTTCTACTATTAGATCCTTCACATCCCCCACCTCAATTAGTTTACCCTTTTGATATGATTTTTCCCACCAGCTTCTGAAAATAAGCCTATTTTTCCCATGATGCAAAGAAACTTCTACACACACACTCTCACTCTCCTCCTCTCTCTCACCCTCCCTCCCTCCTCCTTTCTCTCTCCCTCTCTCTCTCTTCCCACTGCTATCTCTCTTCCTCTCTCTCTTCCCACCTCTCTCTCTCTCCTTCCTTTTGTGATTTTGGGTCTAATATAGGGCGTATGCCCTATAGTGTGAATGCCCTATAGGGTGTATGCCCTATACTTACTATAGGATTGCACCCTTTTAATGACATTGAAGTTTACTAAGCCTAAGGCTTGGATTTTCCTTGGAGTTCCAACCCAAAGGCTTGGAGGATTCAAACAGGCCTGAGACATGTTTTCCAGCAAACTTACTAAAAAATAACATTTTTTTCTTATGTGCTCCCCGTCAGGTTTGCACGTGGTTCAATAATGATAAAATCAGATGACATGATATTATAGATCTCTCTAATAACTATCTAACCATCTAATTTATTTTCAATTCTCATTATGTTAAGAATTTCATCTCTAATTTCTTTTCTAAGTATGTCCGATTTTTGTCAAAAACCAACATGTATTCATTTGGGCTTAGATTTTGGCTCGTTCATCAAATTTTGAAAAAAATTACATTTTCAGAAACTAGACTCCATTCTACACACTTTAAAAAAAAATAAGTTTTGATTTTCAATTAGGTTTCAATGATTTCTAGGGAGAGCACACAGAAATTTCACATTTTCAGGATGTGTCCACTTCGAAAAATGGCAAAAAATCACACTTTCATAAAAAAATTAGCAGAAAAATCTGGGATAAACTAGATGGTGTTAGCTAATTTCTCACTGGAGCGATTTAATTTTTTTTTTTTTAAAGTTAACATTTTAGGGGGAGCACACCAGACGCTATATTATGTTTTTTCACAAAAAATAGGACCACTTTTTGTGCTCCCCCTTTTTGAGGACCTTAATCTCCACCATTTCTAAAAAACATTAGTAGTTTAGAAACTAGATTCAGAGTAGAACAACTCTTGTTTTTGTCACATTTTAAAATTTTGAGTGTAAGTATCCTCAATTTCTTGTTGAAGTTCAGAGTTTTCTGATTTTAGAAAAAAAGTGGATCTTATACCCCCTTTTTGGTCCCCCATCTTTGTGCACTTACCCTATGATTGAATAATACCTCTGATTCTCGGTATGCTCTGTTCTTGGTTATTGCCAACCAGATTCACCTTTTGTTGTCCTTGTTCTTGAAACTCTCAATTTGATCCATAGATGTGCTCGTCTGATTCATTCATGTTCTCCTCTCTCTTCACATCATCTTTTTATCCATAATCATGAATGATTGCATCATCTATTTATAGATGGATTGACTTCATCAAGTTATGATAAAAACAATGTTAACTCTAAGATCATGTTTACAACTTATACCTAGATCTCCTAGTCTATGTGTTTTAAATCAGTTAGACTGATTAAAGAACTTACATTCATGTATCTTGTCCCTAAAGAAATGGATTTAAAACAATTAAATATCCTTTAAATAGAATACACTTGCTTTATCTGACGTGGAAGTCAGATCCACTTTTTGCGGGCTACAACTTACTTTCGGTTCTGTCTGTTGGTCATGCTTGGTTGTCCTTCGATTTTTTTGTCAGTTGCATTGTATTTGTCTTGTCGGTCTGCACTATAACTTGCATATCAGGTTCCGCTTATCTTTCTGTCTTGTCAATTTTGGTTTACACACTAACATGTGTCATCGGTTCTCTTTACACTTAGTCATCTTTGGTGATCTCTTAGTATCTGATCTTCAGTTTTGTTCATGTCACGTCTTTCGGTGTAAGCTTATCAAAAGTGTTGTTTGCATACTAATGGAAAATTAATGTCATCAAGAGAGAGAGAGAGAGAGAGAGAGAGAGAGAGAGCAATAAGATTCTGTCTTATTGTGAACCAAACAAGGAAAACACTGCAAAAGATGGAATTGAATAGTTTAGCAAGTTGTATTATGATAGTTCAATCCATCGAAAAGGATCAATCCTTAAAGGAAAGCACTTCCAATAATGGATCCAACAACAGAAAAATCAGTCCTAAGGAAAGGCACGCTCCCCTAGGGATCATAGAACAATGGTCAGTCAAAGGACCAAGTGTGCACGGTCAGTCTGAGGACCAAATAAAAAATGGGGATCAGTCTAAGGATCCAGTGAAAATATAGAATCAAATGTGTGTGTGTGTGTGTGTGTGTGTGTGTGTGTACAAAATGTGAACATAGAGCGGAGTGTATGCCCCCATGCCATTGCAAATGCCTAAATGAGAGCAATTTCTTTAACAGAGTGTACATGCATCCACAACAAATGTTTCCACTATGAAATTCCCCCAAGATAGGACAAGTCAAAGGAAATGAGCACATGAAAAAGAGAGCACTGAAGGGATCTACCAACTCTGGGGTCACTAGGTCACATGATAACTCATATATATCATAATTTTGTCAAAATGAATTGTCATCATCTCCCAAAGGTAGTATAACTACAAGCACAATGTAAGAAAGGAACGTAAGAATTACAAAGAAGATTATTTTTGGGTCGGCATCACAGAGACCAAAAAGAATAGGTAGCTACCATTTTGCATCATCCCAAGTAGACAACACACAAGCACATTTACGAACTAAGGCACACACATAACATAACATGTAACAACATATAAAATAAGTGAGATACAAATAGAAGAATATTTATGAGATTGTGATTGTTTTATCACCTTGCACCAACTAAGCAGCAAGGATCATTTAAAATATTCTAAAAAAACATGAAACACACATCAAAACACGCGGGAAGCACATTACGAAAAACATGCAAACAAAAAAGAAAAGAAAAGAAAAATCCACCGCAAAAGAGGAGCTAGTCAAGTGTATCTCTTGCCCTCCCCCCCACCATCTCGGTCCATAGTGTTTATATTTTGGCCTTTACGGTAAAGATCAACATATTGAGAATTAAATTCACAAATAATAATAAATATATTGTTTAGATATTATATTTAATTATGGCTAAATTGATCTAACAATAATAATAAATATAAGGGGTATATTTATTATATAAAGATCGATTATGCAAATTAAATATAAATATAAAACAAATATTATAATTATTATTTAGTGGCCCAAGTTGGCCAACTTATGGTTTGCGAATTTAGTAAATTGCTCATATATAATAAAGCTCTTGAGGATGGGAAAGACAACCCAAGACATAACATTGATCTTCCATTCATTCTCAATGGCTGCTATTTACATGAGCATTTGGTGAAGTTGTTGAGTGCAACATCTCAGATCTGACATCTGTGTGTTCATTCTATCCATTGCTGAGCGCAGAGATCGGGCATCATATTCGGGGTTGCTACCAGGTCCAAATAGTACATATCTGACATCAAACTCAGGGCTGCTATCAAAAGTGACTTCTTATAGTTAAATTAAGATGATCATTTGGTTGTAGCAATTTATATTGAAAGCATGATTTATATGGTGGAATTGTAGGTGTTGTGTTGGTGCAAACTACTTGACTCCATTCAAGGGTTTTAGTCAGATCTTGTAGTGTAAATCCGACCTGCACTTCATGCATTTTGATTAGACTTCATCATTGGAATTATGGATCGGGAGTTCTTGGCAGCACCATGATTAGTGTACATCGGAGGCATCTTCAAGGGCCGAACATTGGAAAAATTGAATCAAATTGGAATACTTGTTGGAGTGAAGATGGAATTAGATTTGATGCAATACAAAAGAGGGACTTTGATAATAGGATATGTACTTGATTTCTGGGTATCATCTATTCCTGTTTGTTTACTTTATTTCATTACATGTGCTTAGTTTTGATAGACCTCTATAGATTGATATATTCCTTGTTGAAATATAGAAAATGCTAACATGGTATCAAAGCCTAGGCTAAGTATAAGATCAATTTCAGGTTTAGGAATTCAGTCTAACTCTTTCAAAACTAAGGAAGAAATACTATGGTAACCGGGATTTTGACCTAAACATAGTAAATTTGGTTTTATATATGAAGAGCATAAAATTAGGGCTAAATTTTGCATTAAGGTTGAATATGCAAATTGTCTTGGTTAGTTCAAACTATCCTAAGAGGGAGTCTAAGCTTAAGAGGGAGTTTAATCATGGGCTCACTTATCTCTCCCTCTTACATGTGTAAGATCATCCCTTATTAGCATGGCTTAGCTTAATAGCATATGGCATATTATTGGATCATTGGTTGGTTTATTAGCATTGGAATATGTTACAATGATTGACTAATTCATTAACATATGCTACATTGGCATATTATTATCGGCTGGGTCATTATCATTTGCATTGATTGACTAGGCCCATGATTTGGTTCATGCACTTGGCTGGTTCATTGGTATTGGCATTGTCATATGGTACATTGACATAGTTGTTGATTCATGATTATTGGCGTTTGTCATGTTTCCATATTCATAGCACTTGGTTTATGTTAGCATACCCTTCTTCATTATTATGGTTGAATCTATATCTATGACATATAGTTGAGACTATATTGCTGGATAATTGTTTCGTGTATTTTTATGCATATATGGAGACATACATAGCCAATTAATTATCATTGACTATTTATGAATGTCAAGGAGGTACCTTGGTACATTAACAACATTGGTTTGTGTTGGCCTTTATATTTGCATTGAACAATGATATAATCTGGTATGTATGAGGGAACTTACCTTCCTTTGTAAGATGAGTCTATTTCATATTGAGAGGGAGCTTTCTGCTATATGCACTGACATATTTCTTACTTGGACTTAGTTACAGCTGTGACAACATACACAAACTATCTATTTTTTATACATTATACTAGCTAGTTGTGTAATGTTTTATATTATTTGATTTAGTATGATGATTTATGCTTGTTCTATGAGAGAACTACATTTGGATATTGGTTATTACATTTAGTATACTTAATATATGGAGCATACGTCATTTGTATACTTTAGCAAGTATGGAGCATACTTTAGTGGCTTATTGTGTATGTATGGATCATACTTTCCTTATAGCTGAGTCTATATTTATTTCTTATAGCGAAGACTATATTACATGTGGTTCTATGTGTGAACACATTTTGATTCTTATGATTATAGTTTCTACTCTTATGTGGATAAGATTTTGTTTATGATATGATCATTGTGTTACTCTTATACTTATGTGAATTCATAAGATAAGATTTTTTTTATAAATATTTAATTGGATATACTTATGGATAAGTTATTTTGAATATCATGGACTTGATATTCATCATATGGATCAGGGATCCATATGATGAATATTTGGTGGACATCATGGACTTGATGTTTGGAGACCATTGCTCTGAGTATATGGTGAATATCATGGACTTGATATTCATTAGACCAATACTCAAGATATCATGGACTTGATATCCATTGGATTAGGGATCCACATTTGAGTAGTTGGTAGACATCACGAACTTGATGTCGATAGACCACTACTCTGAGCAATTGGTTAATATCATGAACTTGATATTCGTTAGACCAATGCTCTTAACATCATGGAATTGATGTTGTTTTGATGTCATGGACTTGACATTTCTTGATTCTTGGTGACTTGTGGACTTAGTATCCACAAATTGGTTGGTATACATCATGGACTTGATGATACCATAAATATCATAGACTTATTATTCTATTGGCTAAATCAAGGTAGCTCGGTGATCTAGTTATCCATAAATTATTTGGTACACATCATGGACTTGATGTTACTTTGAATATCATAAATATTCTTGGATTTGAAAATAATCCACACTTTGGAACTTGGTGCTTGATGTTACCTTAATATCATGGACTTGATATTTTGTGGTTCTGATCAATCCACACTTGGTTGATACCATCATAGAGAAGTCAAGATGACTTGAGTTTGGAAAGCATCATGGAATTGATGCTACCTTGAATATCATGGACTTAATATTCAAAAGAGTTAAGGTGACTCGTGGATCTAGGAAATCCACATTTAGTTGGTAAGCATCATGTTACCATGGAAAGATGATTTTCATATGGATATGAAATCTATGGTTGGGAATGATAATGAACATGTATGTTTTTTTATCAAAATTGGTAGAAAGGAGATCTACCTTCATAGATATGAGATCTATGGCTACATTGGATTTGAAATCCATCTTATTTATGTTCTTGGTATCTCTATCAGTGGATGATAGATTGCATAAAGGAAAATTATATGGTTGATCTTTTCCTCAAGTCCAAGAGGGAGTGTTAATATTTTGGCCTTTACGATAAAGATCAACATATTGAGAATTAAATTTTTAAATAATAATAAATATATTGTTTAGATATTATAATTAATTATGGCTAAATTGATCTAACAATAATAATAAATATAAGGGTTATATTTATTATATAAAGATCAATTATGCAAATTAAATATAAATATAAAACAAATATTATAATTATTATTTAGTGGCCCAAGTCGGCCAACTTTTGGTTTGCGAATTAGTAAATTGCTCATGTATAATAAAGCTCTTGAGGATGGGAAAGACAACCCAAGACATAACATTGATCTTCCATTCATTCTCAATGGCTGCTATTTACATGAGGATTTGGTGAAGTTGTTGGGCGCAACATCTCATAGCTAACATCTGTGTGTTCATTCCATTCACTACTAAGCACAGAGATCGGGCATCATATTCGGGGCTGCTACCAAGTCTAAATAGTACAGATCTGACATCAAACTCAGGGATGCTATCAAAAGTGACTTCTTATAGTTACATTAAGATGATCATTGGGTTGCAACAATTTATATTGAAAGAACAATTTATATGGTAGAATCGTAGGTGTTGTGTTGGTGCAAACTACTTGACTCCATTCAAGGGTTTCAGTCAGATCTTGTAGTGTAAATCTGACCTGCACTTCATGCATTTTTATTATAATTCATTATTGGAATTATGGATTGGGAGTTCTTGGCAGCACCATAATTAGTGCAGATCATAGGCATCTTCAAGGGCTGAAGATTGGACAAATTGAATCAAATTGGAATAATTTTTGGAGTGAAGATAGAATCAGATTTGATGAAATACAAAAGAGGGACTTTGACTGTAGGATATCTACTTGATTTCTAGGTATCACCTATTCCTCTTTGTTTACGTTATTTCATTACTTGTGCTTAGTTTTGATAGACCTCTATAGATTGATATATTCCTTGTTGAAATCTGGAAAATACTAACACATAGTGTGTAGGGAAGGTGGGAAACTTGCAAGAGGAGAAACATCAAGCACAACATATGGAACAATAGCCAGTTTTGAACAAGGACCCCGTTGTGAAGATAGGTCAGTGTGTTCATTACTAGGAGTGATAAATAACTATTGTGAAAGCATAATTAGTAAATCATTATCAATATCAATAGTTTCATACATGTCATCATCATCACTAGCATGAATATAATTGTTAGTATCAAGAAAATCATCATCAATAGTATCTTCTTTATGTAGATTAATTGTAATGGAATTCAAGATACAAATTGCATTGTCATGTTTGTTCTTTTTAATTTTTTTTTAGTTCAATTCCTCCATTGGCTCAAGCATGGGTTGGTCAAAGGGAAGCAAATCATGAAGAGGTGTATGAGATTAAATTATGTTTTGAGAAGCACGTTGATGGGCTCTAGAAATACACTTGCAATGACGATCACGAGAAATGATGGTTACGTTTGGTTTTGCTAGAAATTTGGATTGAGATAGGATCAATCAACATTGGGTCATTTTCTTATTTAGGAGGAAGAATTGAGGAAACCACACTTGGTTGAGAGATGGGTTGAGAGGTATGTGTATAAGAAATATGAAGAGGAGGTATAGGTGGTGTAGGAAGAAGTCCACATCCTGGGAAAAGAGATAGAACATCCTTAGGTTTTCTAAGTTCACAAATATTTTAAACCTTGTAGGTTTGGTACAATATAAAGATATGGTTAGGATGGGTTTGAGTTGGTTGAGGCATAGAAGGCCAAAAAAAATCAAGGTCAACTGAGTCACAAGGCACAAAAGGATGATAAATACTATGGTTAACAATCATAATTTATCTATTATGATGAAATTTAACACATTTAAGAATAGGAGAAGTCACGACATGCATGAAGGTAAGCCAAGGAAGACCAAGTTTAACTTGAAACTGATCAGAAGTTGGAAGGACAACAAAGGTAACATCTAAATTTTTGAATGAAAACCAACTTCAAAAGGGAATGAAATGGAACCATGGGAAGGATAAAGGAAACCATTGAAATTTTGAATCATAATATCAAATTCATCATAAAAAATCTATTTGCAATTATTTTTTGTAAAGATGTTCTTATGTTATCACATTCAGCATGCAAGTGGGGTCAATAAGGGTGCCATAGGTAGGAAGGCCATTAACCTTTGCAACAATATAGAAAGGACCATCAGGTGCTTTAATTATCTAAGTAGGTTCAAAGGTAATGCAAGGTTGAGATAGAGGTTTAGGTATGAATTTCTCAACTTGGTTAATAACATGATTGGCTTCGTTAACATTGTCATCATAGTTAATGCAATGGGAAGAAGAAGGTTGATCGATAGTATTGGTTGAATGAGATGACAAAGGATTAGTGTAGGTTTTGAAAATTTTGGTAAGGAGGTGCGATAGATTTGTTATCTTGATCATTGTCACCATCAATAGATATAGCCTTAGAATCAATAAGATCTTGGATAATAGATTTCAAGCGGAAACATTTTTCAGTGTCATGACCAGACTGACGATGATATTGACAAAAATATTTTGGATCAAAGTATTTGGATTGAGGTTTATAAGTGTCAATGGGTTTAATAGGAGGAAGTTTTAACACATTAGCATTAATTAACTTCAACATCACATTATGCAAAGATTTAGAAAGATGAGTATAGTTACGAAAAGGTTTAAAAATAGATGATAAAGGAGCCACACCTTTGGATGATGTTGTCACTTATTCATAAACAATGTTGGATGATTTGTTGATTTTGATGTATTTATTCAATTTATGAAACTTTTTGAAATTGGATGCGACATCACTCTTATTGACTCATTCAAAGTTGATAATGATGAAGAATTGTACACAATTATGGAAAAGAGGAGAATTCAAAAAGAAGTATCTTATCTCTAATGTTACTTTATAAATTAGCAATAAAAATGTGTTACATCAATATCAGGTACAATATAAGAAATCTAAGCATGCAAATTCTTAAATCTACCAATAAAATCACTAACTTTTTCTTGAACACCTTGTTTACAATGCATTAAATCAATTAGAGATATTTTAGGACCATTGTTGTTTTGAAATTATTCAATGAAAGCATTAGAAATATTTTGGAAGGAATCAATTGAATAAGGAGGCAAGGAACATTACCATTGCAAGGCTTCGTCTCAAAAGGTTATAGTTAAAAAAATTTCCATGAACCTATGGTCATGAGATAAATCACTACACAAGGTTTGGAAAGTTTTAGCATGAGTCATGGGATCACCCTTACCATTACAAGTGTCAAGATGAGGAATCTCAATATATTGCAGGATAACAACATAGATAATATCTATAGACAAGGGAATAGCAATGTCACAAGTAGGAATATTAAAATTGGATTGATTCATGGAAGCAATTTGTTGTTGCAAAGAAGACACAATTTGAGCCAATCTATTTATGGTAGAATCAGTGGAAAGAATGGTGCGAGGAGAAACATGAGAAATGTTAGGAACATTATTCAAAATTGAAGGAATGGTTGAATATGAAAAAGGAACACTTTGAGTAAGTAGGCATGGAAGATGGAAATGAAAAAAATGGCACACTTGAAGGAATAGAAGTAGAAATACGATTAGGAAGACTCACATGTGTAGGATTGACATTTTGGATTGAAGTTTTAATGATAGATGAAGCATAAGTGGGCACACTAGGAATGGAAGTAGAGATAGGCAAAGAGATCTCAACACTTGTAGGAGGTGGAGTAAAGCATAATTATTGAGAACAATCCCTAATGGGTTTTACATTGGTTTCAATGAGATGAGAAATGATACACAAGAGGTTAACACCATGTTCATTAGTGTGAATATTTTTTCTTAATCTTTCTACAATGGAAAGAGCTTCAAAATTATTATTTTTCGTACCTAGCCATTGTTCAAACTTCTCAAACTCATGGGAAATTTTTTGGATTTGAGAAGGATGAACCCTTAATGCTTCTTCATCTTGAGAAGAATGAGAAAAGTTATCCTCCATCATAGCATTGTAATCTCTAAGATGCATGTTGGTCTCATCAAGATTCCTAGGAAAGAAGGAGGGTTCGAGATCAAAGGAACCCATAAGTATACTACTTCTTCTAACTCAAATGCTATAGGTTTTGTTGGTTCCCAAAATGGTTTTGTACTATAATAAGCTACCAGTACACTCTTTAAAAAAAAATATAGAGGAGCCAACTCCAATTATTAAACTTTCTAAGAGGACTGGACCAACTGACAAGGATACTAATGCCCTCTACACTTTAGGTTCTGCAAAACCAAGGTGGGTATACCTTTAATTCCCTCAAATACACAAAATAAATCCATGACTGGCATTAATACAAGCATAAATATCATATAAGGATCAACGATAAAAAGAAAATAGTGAGTAATGGATAATTACTCATTGATCCTCAATTTTTATGGGTCATGAGAAAATAACTCAACAACATACATAAAAAGTAAAATACATTCATGATTTAATCATTTGTGTTGTACTAAGAAACAACATGAATCTGGTCAACAATACACTTGTAAACCCCACAATAGCTATGATCAGTTCTTTATCCCATGGGGAATTTGAGTCATCAGAAGTGCAACATCACATAACAGAGTTTCATCTATAGCATATGATCTAAGAATATTTCCTTACAATATTCTTCAACAATAATCGTAACCCAGCCTACTTATCAAATCCCTGCACAACCCTAGCAAATCTGCAACTTCTATCAAGAATTTAATTGACCCAGTAGATAAAAGGATGAAAGAAAACCACATATCTCACAACAAGACACTAAATGAGAATAAATCTTTGTTTTATTCCATTTAAAACTTGATTGATTTTGCACACTAGAGAGATCTAAATCAGAATTATATTTCAACAAAAACCCTTTTCAATTTTTGACATATAACATCAATACAACCTATAGACTCAAAAACTTCAAAAGATTCAACCTAGATACATCAAAATTTCTCTATGAAATGAATTTACAATGCTTCTCATCCTCAACTAATCTTATTACTAGAACCATAAAGATTGGAACTCTATTCCAAAACTTCAAAACTAGAACCCCGTCTAAGTGATCTTGAAAATCCTTTTGTAGAACAAGGATTGCAACAAGCTACATATCACTTAGGGAAAAACAACTTAACTTCTCAACAAAAAAATCCTGGGAAGAGTGCCACCAGTTAACCAATTGAAGAAAGCCAACAGAAAGATGACTAGAGATGCAATATATTCGCGTCAATAGAGAACTTGAGATTTGATATGGAAATGATGGTTATGGATGTAGCTTTAAAGCTCTTTCAAGCATACCCACTTTCTGTCCAACGAACTCAAAAATTATCTGATCTTGTTCCCTTTTCAAAAAAATTGATTTGCATCTGATTCCACCTTCTTTCATCTCTCTAACGACTTGGTGCTCATGACAAGATAGTTGATTTCACTTAATAAATACAACCAATCATCTATCACCACTTGTCTTCCACCTTTAAATCACTCTTTGGCTCTAGACCCATGGCAACATCTCATTGTTTCTCGGCACCAACAACCTCCTCTCACTTACACCTGTGAACTAGCGACTAGTCGTAATAGTCATTTTGCAAGGTCACAACATTCAAAATAAACTGTGTCATAAACCTGTGAACTTGTGCCAATGGTCATCTTTAACATCTTCGCAAGATTGTAACCTTTGAATGTTTACACAAAGATAACCTGCGACCTCACACTAACCATTGATCAGCATGCCTAAGACACATGGCAACATCTCACACCATCATGGCCAAGAAATATAACATTTTAAAACCTTTGCGATACCATGAAAAATCTCTTCCTTCTTTAAATCTCCATGATACACATGTCACAATCTTGCACCATCACATGGACATTTCAAGTCTTTATAAAAAATTTGTGATCTTGTGGTGCCTCAGTGCAAGGTTGCAACATAAAATGTTAACTAGACTTCAACCTGTGACCTTGCGCCAACCACTCATCATGACATCTGAGACACATGGCAGCATCTCACATCATCGTGGAAAACTAATGTAACCCTTTAAAACCATTGTGATGCCATGACAAGGCACTAACTATCTCCTATCTAAAGGTCACAACATTTTCCACTAACCGCCTGGGAGACCTGAGAACCTACAAATGCCATTTTTTGTCTCTTGTCACAAGGTCACAATAGTTTTTGCTAGCCACCGACTTGACTTGCGACCTCGCGCCTAACTCAAGCACACCTTCACAACATATTTCACTAACCACTTACACAACCCGCGACCCTATGGACTAACATTTTCTTCCTCCATCGCATGTTCACAGCTCATTTATTAACCACCTGGGAAATCTACGATCACACGCAAACTACATCCTCGACCATAGGTCCCTCCTTGTCCTGCACATATGTGACACCTTTTAATTAATTTTTGATCCACCACGTGTCTTGCCAGATCATCCTTGAATTTTCCAACGCGGGCCCACAAAATACTCCTAACTATCTCATCCATGTCACGTTATGTATGCCTTCGCACACATGAAACTCTTGCCAAAAGGTATCTACCTTTTTGGCACTTCTTATATGTGAGCCATTGTATAAAAATACCAAGTTATCCCCCGACACAACAAATGTGATATAATCCTTAAACCACTGTTCAATCTCTACTTTCACACAAAACTGTCGATCCTTGCTGTGGACTAGATCTGAACCTCTAGCACGTGCATTTTCTTTGAGAATTTTGTAGAATGCCTCAATGTTTGCAAGAAATTAAGACTGTTGACAAGACTTTGGTGACCAGGTTCACCAACAATCATAAGTTGTCACCGGGTACCAGGGTACCGGCCAAGTCCACCTGCAAAGGTTATCCGAGGAAGTGAGATTCCCCGGGCCTCCAAGCACCTGGGTGTTGGGTCACGACAGTGTGGGGCTCAGTTGGGAGATGTGACTATTTTCGAGGGGGATAGCTGGTTTATTCAACTCATTCTCTCTGGGGATTCAGGAAGGTGGGGTTTCTCTAAGAATTCTACACTTAGCAAATAAATCAAAAAAGATCCTACAGGGTTAGAAGTATTCCATCTACTTATAGTTATGTTTAAACATCCCATACATCAATAATGTTCTAATATACTATACTAAATATTGAAGAAATACACAACCATCAGTTCATATTTGATCAGTAGCAAGGGAAAGGAGGTCATTAATCTACTTAAAATATCAGAGCAGAAGACATGAAGAACATTTAAACATAAAATACCATTAACTTGGAAGACCAGGTGCCAACAACATCATTGCAAGAACCATCTCTTCTTCATTAATATTTATTCAGCAAGCACTGGTACATGGTACAATG
Source organism: Thuja plicata (assembly GCA_018584345.1). NCBI lineage: Eukaryota > Viridiplantae > Streptophyta > Pinopsida > Cupressales > Cupressaceae > Thuja > Thuja plicata. Next base: position 1,056,211 of record MU224366.1, read on the forward strand.
GTGGCTCCCAGGGAGCATCTGACTGTTAAAAGCTTAAAAGACCAAGGAGCATTGAGCTCTGCAACAGAAATAAAAATATTGCTTCTCTATTACTATGGACTGCAAAATCATCAATTTTGCCGACCCTTGGAAAAGGGCCAGACTTACTATTTATACACATTTTCATCTAACCCTAACCCTAACCCTAACCCTATTTTACATTACAATGTGCAATAGAATATATTATCCAGGGGCTGGTACTACCTGTGCCACCCTACAAAAGACCTTGAGATAGAATAGGCCTAACATGTCAAAAGAATGAGACAAGAAGGTGGAGTGGAAGAATTGGCCTCGAGAAGAGAGCCAGGAAAGAGAAGGAAGAAATATGATCCCTTGGGCATTGAGGCTACATGCCTCATAAATGGGAAACATGGCACCCTGTCTCCAATGTGCCAGGTGTATATCCAAAGCGGCACCTTGATAAGACCATCTATTAGAAAACCAACTATTGATCCGATGTTCCTCGATGTAGCCAACTACCCTCTGACAGTCTTTATTAATCTCTTTTGAAAGTGACCAGTCGGCCTCGGGGACTGGGACACAGATCACTCGAAAGAATACAAAATTTAGGATCTGGAACTCCGGGATCCAAGAGCTTATGTTCAGAAAGAATAAAGAATACAAAATGTTTGGGTTTTCTATGGCCTCCGGAGAAACTTTATTGTTTCTTTTTGTCATTGAAGGTTTGGAGGAGGCAAGAGATTCCATCCTCATAAATCTCTTTAAGGCCGAACCACCTGTATTTGGCCACCTCAATTTATTCCCTTAGCTCTAGAACATTATTCTTGAATTTATCAGCCATTTTTTCTGCATCATGGCCACTAAGGATCATACGAGTTAATCTCTCCATTTTAGTCCCGTGCACTCCCTCCGGGGATTAATATTTGGAATCCATTAATTCATCAAACTTCCCCAAAATGTATTCCTCCAGAGTGCATGTGTCAATGCTAAATGGGTCAGCTCCGGAGACCTTTGTGACAAATGCCTTATACATATTTGAAGAATACTAGACCGAGTTGACTTTATCATGCAAAACCCCAACCAGTTGCTTGAGCACCTCCAATGTGAGGTCAAGTCTAGAGTGTTGGGTTTTCACAAAATTGAATGATTCTTCTCCCAGAATCCTAGACTCAAAAACCATTTCCTCCCCAACACCGAGGAGTTCTTCAAGTTCTACCTTCTATGCTTCATAATTTTCCATATCACCCTCCCATATGTTAATGATAGTTTCCACCTGATGCAGAACATGTCAAGCCGCATACAAATTTGGGAGGGTGGACACCAAGAAGTGCTGAGTGTTTCCTACCTACAGAGTGACCCACTCATCGACCGCTTGGGCCTTCTTCTTCATTGCTCACAGGAAGTCAATGTCACCCTGTGCTAATGGCGCATCAGATGTGGAAGCCTCAAGACGAATGGCATTAATAGGCCAGGCCAGCTCAGTAAGCAATCCCATAAGGTTCGCTGTCTTCTCCTTTTCCGCTTTGAGCCTTTGGGCCTCCTTTTCATATCGGGCCTCCACGACTATGGTTGCCTCTTTTAACAGGTTCACTTCGCCCTGTTTTCCTCTTTTTCTCAGTGATATCTCTGTGATATCAAAATCTTCGGCCTCAGCGGTTGCCTCATCAACATTTGGGGGAGGTGTTGCAACAATGACAACTATTTGTCATCCCAACCCGGTTTGAAGAGTATAAATTGTCTGGGCTTTCTTGGCCTTTTGTGGGCCCTGGACCTGAGCCATCACTTCGGCTAGGGAGAGGTGAGCTCTGGGGGTGGACAGAGATTTTCTTTTCTTTCTTTCAACCAACCACTGAGGCAGTAGGGGTGGCTTATTTTCCAAAGTCTATTCTTTAAGTTCTTCCCTCGTGTCCTATTGTTGTTCCTCCTCAGTGGTGCGAGTCTCACCCACCCCTTTCTCTTTATCTTGGGCTTCGTCGAGAAAATTTCCCTCGGTGATGTTTATTTCCTCTACCTTGTCCTTTGTATCTTTAGCTTTGTCTAGACCTTCATTGGCTGTCCCAGGGGTTTCCTCCTCTTGTTGTTCTCCTTGTTCTTCGGCCTCTGTCGATGGGATTTCTTCTTCTATTGGTATATCCTTTGGCAATGGGGGAGGTACCAGGCCAAGATTTAACATTTGGTTCATGGGTATTACCTGCCCAAAGGTCGCTCTGGGGAGTGGCATTTGGAACATGGCTGCTGAGGTTATGATTGCTCCCATAGGTCTGGTTCCCTTAGTGGATGCTGTTTGTTCACTCTGCTTCTGCTGCTCCACCCCCGTATCTTGTATCTCTGAAACTTCAGAGGCAATCTCCTACTCTATTTCCTTCTCTTCTTCCATCTGCTCTTCCTGCTCCTGTGCAGGTTTTTTTTCCTCAGCTTCCTCTTGTGCTGGGACTTCAGCCTCTGTCTACTCGATGTCCCCCTATAGATTACCGAACTCATCAGTTGCAAAAACATCATCAAACTCATCCTGTAGAGAAGGGTTGGCTAGGACATCGGCCATCTTTGGTTCCCTTTCTGGCTCTGGGGATTCGGAAGAAAGGATCTCAACTTATGGGGTCTGGGGCATCCCCAGCTTTGGCTCCTTCTTGGGCTTTGGGTCAAGCCTCCTCTTTCTCTGGGTAACTAAGGGATGCCCCACATCCCTTATTGATGCTTGTTCTACAAGGTCCACCCCTGTTACCTTAATCATCAAGGCTACTAGTGAAGGGGAGGAGGGAGGAAAAATTGGTCCGGTCATAAGTACCAGAGTAGTAGTCGTGTGATCAGATTCTCCTACATTTTCTACGAGGCTGCCACTGATTGCCTTATTTGTTCTTTGATGGGGACTTCTTGTGAGGTTGGAGATGTCGGTATTCCTTTTCCTTTATCTACTCCTTGCGAAGAAGTCTCGGCCCCCGCAGTCAACTTTGGTATCGGCTAGGCCGCCCAGCAGACACTCCTAGGGTACACCTTCTTGAAGTAGAGGTGGCTGTGTTCAACTACATTGTGAGTGAACTCTTCAATCGTGGGCCCTTCCTGGGTGTCCCAATTAACTGGTGGAAGGGCCAATTTATAGATCCCCTTTGCTCTGTACTGGGGATCCTCCATGGAGCCAGTGTCCGAGAAGTCTTCCAAGAATCTCTGGAGCTTTAATCTCTCCATCATTCTTGCGGTCATTCTGACATAATGCCGCCCTCGAACTTCCATGTCATAGTGGCAGTCTTCCCAGAAGTCCTTCATGTGATACTGATGGGGCTCTAAGGCTCGGGGAAGTGCCATTACAATCTTGCCATGTGGATCAAATTGTTTCTGCGCCAAGTAAAATTCTGCCAGGTTATAGCATTTAAGCTCATTATCAGCCTCTTTTGCGGTGGCCAAACTGCATGAATAATTCCCACAAGTGATTGGGAATGGAATATTTGTTACCTTCTTTAAGGCAAAGAGTCCATGCAGCTCCATTATCTGCCTGTAATATTCCAGGAGAATTATCTTTTCCCCACAGTGTTTGGGCAACAAGTAGGGTTTCCCAAAGAAGTCGGTCACCCTAATGTGAGTATGTTGTTGAAACTATATGTAGTAATGTCCGTAACTCTGGACCAAATTCATCGCCTCTATGAATAGGTGGTATCCTATGTCTCGGGTAGGTGTAAGTAGGCAGTAGTAAATGAAGGCATCATTTACCCGGCAAATATTGGGGAAGTTGGCCTCCCATTGTATCTGTGAGAAATGGTCCCAAGGGGCCTTCTGTCCTAGGCTGATCCCGAGCATGCCCTCTGTAAGTAACCCATTGGTGTGGGGTCGTTATTGTGCTAGGGCCCAGAGAACATAAGAAGTCATATAAAACTTCTTCTTCTTGGCCAGCTGAAAAAACTAGGAGTCCACATGGTTGGAGATTATGGCAGCCCAGTCAAAATACTCCTCACCCGTGCTGATACCCAGCAAAAAGTAGTACATCCACCCAAAAAATTCTCGGGCATGTTGTTGTCCGAAGACCTGACATAAGGCTATCATCCCCATTTGGATGCTTTCTTTAAATTTGGCCCTGGGGATTTCCAGCTTCATCCTCTTGGGATCCCTCTTTGGGGTCTTTAGCCAATGATTGTTCATGTATATACGGGCCACTTCCTCCAATTAAGTGAATTGGGCCAAGGCATTTGACCGGGTGACTACAACTAGTTTGTCAAATCAGGGGATCCACAAGCCCCTCTGGAAGGTATCAGGATTGAGAGACACCATGGGAGTAGGGTACCCTATTGGCTCCGGGGCTGCAAGCATAACAGCCCAGACAGATGTGTTGTAGTGCACTGCGAGAGTGAGAATGAGCTCTGGTGTCTGCACAGAGCACGAGAAACAAGCTGCCTTGAGAATCTTGGAGTTCCTAATTTGGATGGCCAATGGATCTCTGGTCTGTCTCTGAATGTACATAGTCTTCACCAAGGCCTACATTTCTGGCCATGTTTCGATGTTGGTGTCGGTGATAAACTAGACTTTGAACTCAATCTTTGAGCCTGCGATGACTCTGTTTTTTACATATTTTAGGCTCATGGGAAATTTATCCAGGGCCTTTTCCAACTTAGATCTAACTGTCGCCCTGGTAACCGGTGTGGAGGGTAAGTCCAGACTTCTGGGTGGTGAGGATGCGGAAGCTTCAGACATATTTGCAAGTTTTGCTACTCCAAAGACCTGCAAGGCAAGGTGACCATCAGAACACATAGATAAATAATTTTTTTCAGGGACTGGAGACCTTACCATCGTGGTGTTTGCTTCCCCTAAGAAAGTTAGTTTCATTCAAAAACATCTGAAAAGAATACATTCATATTGCAAACTTAGAAATTTAACTAATCATCCGGGTTTGGGGGTTTCTTCATACTTAGCGAAAAGAGGACACCGGATGGGTGATGGAAAGAGACCCGGAGCCTGGGGAAGTAACCATTGGTAGATGTACACAAAAAGAAAGCCGTCAGACCCATGTGGGCACCACATAGGTGAGCAATAAATGGGAGTTATGGTGACGACGGCGGAGCCAACGGTCTGAATGCACAAAAAGTGAAGGCTACTTGGACAAATTTAAATGCGCGCATGGGACATAAATGAAAGTCAGGCTAGTTTATGGAGGAGAGAGAAAACCACCTATTTGAAACTGGTTGAGAGCCGAGTTTCAACCAGGTGGTATTATACACAGAGCATGCTCGCGGACTAGAAACCAATAATAGATGCAGCACGACGAGCTTGCTAGGATACTAGATAGGATACACACAGAATATACATGAGAGCCGAAAAGTATATACATGTAGACCAGAAGGGTACACAATAGATATACATCAAATTTACATATATATAGAAATCACAGAGCAGATACTCACAAAAACCCAACAATGTACAGAATACTTACAACTTTCTACACTATCTACAGACCAGACTACATCTACACAGAGGGTGGACAACCCTCTCGCAGAGCCAACCCACCAACGGGCGGCAAACCAGAAAGAAACGCAAGACAAACAAGGAAAGCCAGAGCAGGACAAAAACAAACAAAACCAGAAAGAAGGAAAGCCAAGCGGGAGGAAAGGCACCAACCTAAAAATGAAGAAAGGAAAGCAAAGGAAACCTTCACAAAAGATCTACAATAGCTTCAACTGCCAAACGATCACAACCCGCCACCACAAACCACCCGTAATTGCTCAAGAATGCTCAGAATGGTTAGCACTAGATTATCACTAAATCACTGCAAATCACTCTGATTTCTCAAGTGTTTGATCATGGTAAGTGTGAAAATGATAGGTAACTTCTATTTATACCCGCGGTAAAAAGCTAGTCACCTTTCCTTCTGCAAACTCTAGACAGACAGACCTCCGGACTCTGGGCCCGGGGATTCCATGTGATAATATCACCTTGAGGAAAGAAGACATCGTGGCAAAGAATCCCAGAGTTTGGAATCTGACTCAAGAAAGGAGGACCAACTCCAAGACCGAGCCCTAGAGACACGAGAGACCAACAAAACAAAACAACACCGTGGGGAAGAAAACCCCGGAGAAGGAAAACAAAGGAAACAAAGGCAAAGAGAAGGCAAGAGCCAAAAGCAGAAACAAAAAAGGGGGACCCAACATTTTGCACACAAAATGTAAGGACGGGGATGCAAGGAATAACAAATGGCTACTATCTGGGACAAATGCCTTAGCACATTTGAGAACTACAGAATCTCTAGTTAGCAGAACTGGAACAAGTCGCCACTCCAAGTATCTTACATGCAAAGAGTGATACGTCTGATAAAATCCGGCCATGTAGGATCTAGTCCATGATCTTTTCATCAGTGGTGGAGTGTGTGCTTTGGAAGGAAATCAAGCCAAAGACCTCTGGGAGGAGTAGAGAAGAGGCACTAAGTACATCAAACCACAAATTCATTAGATTTGTTCGTTTCTCCCGGAGACCAGAGTTTCATCCCGCATCCCTTTTCTTGTTATTTTATGTATTTCTGGGTGGGAGGGCGGTACTTCTTTCACCATCAAGCTTAAGCTTAGCTAATTTGAATGGTAGTACTTCTTTCACCCTTCCACCTATTTTTATATGTTGAATGGGGGATAACACTTCAAACCTGGAAAGAATCTTTAAAAGTTCAGACTTGTGTCAACCAACTAGTACAACCGATCTACCCTCGATGTGTTTGATTACTTGTTCCTTATTTTTATTTCACTGATTGCCAGAATTTTGAAAATAAACCTGATGAAGATTGCTCAAAATGTACCACCAAACTTTTAAAATAGTTCCAGAGACCGGACCGATTCCATCGTGCTAAAGATAAATTCTTAACTTCACCATGCTACAAACATCGTCCCGGAGACCAGATTTTTATGTGAAGCATTCCAATCCTCACAAGAGAGAAAAAAATGTCAGAACCCAAAAAGAAAATAGGAGACAAAAATGAAAACCACCAAGAAAATGACAACCCTGGAGGATAGCCAACAAGGCTATTTACAAGGCAAGGTACCTCCCAACAAGGCACTAAGAAAGAAATATTTACAAGCGAAAGACTTTACATAAAATACAGCTTTGGGCAAACTTACCTTATTCAAAATAATGTTTGAGAAACTATCCATTGATGGGCAATGGGACAGGTTCTCCAGTCATGGTGTTAAGGTGGTAGGTATTTTCCCTGTAGATTTCTGAGATTAAATATGGCCCGAGCCAAAGCCATTGGAACTTAGTGTGCTTGCCCTTTTTTTTCTGGGCCTTGTCCCACAATAGGACTACGTCCGAAATCTGAAAAGCCTTGTATTGGGCTCTATGGTCAAACCATCATTTTACCACTGCTTGATGACATGCGAAATGTTCAAGGGCTGCATCTCGCTGTTCTTCCATCCACACCAGATTTAGGAGCTGAACCTCCATAATGTTATCCCGATTGCTAAATTCCTGCATAAACTACAAAACTGGGATCTATAAGTTGATTGGGAAAACTGGGTTCTGGCCATAAACCAGGTGGAATGGGGATGTTCCTAGGGCAGCTTTGATTTGAATGCAATCTACCTAGAGGGTGAATTTCAACTTTTGGTGCCAATCCCGAGGGTTCTGTTCCAATAGGTGTTTGATCACTTCAAGTAGATTTTTTTTCGTAGATTCAGCAACACCGTTTCCCTAGGGGTAGTAGTTGCTAGAGAACTTCAGAGTGATCTTCTGATTGTAGGTCCACTCTAGCAATTACACTGAAGAAAACACTGGACCATTGTCACATACCAAAGCAAAGGGTATTCCAAACCTTGTGACAATGTTTTCTTTCAGGAATTTAATGACTATGTCTGTCGTGTTGTTCTTGCAAGGTATAGCTTCTGACCATCAGGTGCAATAATCAATAGTAGTTAGGATGTACTGGTGGTTGGCAGATGAGTTGGGGTTGATTTTCCTGATGAAGTCAAATGCCCATTAGGTGAAGGGCCTAGCCTCGAAGACTGGTTGTAAAGGCATAGTCGGGTTACGCTCATGATGCACTATGGTTTGGCAAGTGTGGCATCTTCGAATGTGAGTGTAAAAATATTTAAATATACAGGGCCAATAGTATCCATCCCAAAGGATCTGATGGGTGGTGGCATCAGTTGAGCCATGCCCAGTTCCAAACTGCCTGTGGAATTCATCAATCATTTTTGCAGCTTGGTCTTTGTCAATGCACCAAAGGTACACTCCCTCATAGTTTCTACAGTAAAGTGCAGAGTTTTTTATCATAAAGCGAGCGCTTTTCATCCGCAGGGCACGATATTTATTAGGAGGTAATCCCTCTGGGAATTTGTTGTTCAATAGAAAGTATACCAGATCAGTATACCACGAGTCTTGAGTGATGGACTCCACCGTGTAAGTTTGGCATTCTATGTGGGGAGTCTCCTCTTCCATTGCTTGACTTAGTCCCTGGCCTCGGACTATCTTCATGGGCTGCATTTCTAAATCATATTCCCAGAGGATGGCCATCCATTTCCCCCATCTTTCACCCAACTCACTCTGCATCAGCAGAGACTTCACGGCTTGGTCTGGGACGATAGCATGCACCTTGCTCCAAAGAATGTAATGCCATAATTTCTTCACGACATGAACAAGAGCAAAGGCCTACTTTTCTAATGATGAATACCGAACTTCGGCATTCTTAAAGGGGGAGCTCATGAAAGCTATGGGTCATTCTTCCCCTTCAACCTTTTGAGTTAACACTACCGTGGCAGAATGCGGTGACGCAAAGGAGTAAATGTAAAATGGAAGGGAGTAGTCTGGACTAGCCAGGACAGGTGCTTCCATTATTGTTTGTTTGATCTGGGCAAATGCCTACTTTGCTTCAAGACTCCACTCAATCTTAGTATCTTTTTTCATCATTTCATTGAGTGGTTTGACTATCTCGGTGAATCCAGTGATGAACCGCCAGACGAAGTTAATCTTTCCGAAGAAAGACTGCATCTATTTCTTGCTACCAGGCATCTATAAATTTAGTAGTGCTTCAACTCGCTTAGGGTCAATGGATATGCCCTTCTCAGAGATGATATGCCCAAGAAACTTCCCTTCTATGACCCCGAATATGCACTTCTTGGGGTTGAGGGATATTCCATATCGGCAACATCTCTCGCAGATCTGGGTGAGGTGGGTGGCATGGTCACGCCTGTCCCAGGAAAAGATGGTCAAATCATCCATGTAGATGATTATACATAGATTCACAAGGCCCTCAAACACAATTTCCATGGCCTTTTGAAATGTGGCCCCCACGTTAATCAAACCAAAGGGCATCCTCCTGTATGAAAATATTCCCCACTTGGTGGTAAATGTTGTTTTCTCTCTGTCTTCGTACTTAACCAGGACTTGGTTATACCCGGATTACCCATCTAAGAATGACATCATTTGGGATCCATTTACTATCTGCAACACCTCATCCAACATGAGGAGAGGGTGATTATCCTTCTTGGAGGCCCTATTCAAGTTTCATAAATCCACGCAAAGGTGAATTTTACCGCTCTTCTTTCTCATAGGGACCAGATTGGCAACCCATGTAGTGTGCCAGATTGGAAAGATGATCTGGGCTGACAACAATTTTTCCACCTTTGGACGAATTAGAGGCTCGATCAGTGGGTTGACCGATCGTTGATTTTGCCAAAAAGGCTTAGCATCTGGTTTCAACGGAATAGTATGAGTCATAATGGATGTGTCATATGTTTTCAAATCCTCATATCCCCATGCAATTACATCTATGTATTCTCGGAGGACCGCAAGAATCTTCTCCTTCTCCTCAGGGGAGCAGGAGGTGCCAATGTGTATCATCTTTTCTTCACCTGGGCTGGCCGATGTTAATTTTTCAAACTTTCCTCCCTCAGAGGAAGATGACATCTTTTCCCAGCCCTAAGGGTCCGAGTCGAAGATTCATTCAAGTGTAACCATCCCCTTCGAGATGGTGTTAGTAGGTAGGTCCATGATCCCATCATCCTCGTGACCCTGTCTAGTATCATCATGGTCTCATTCTTCCACTATCTGATCCTCAAACACACCAACATTGGCCATGAAGGCTAGGATATGCTGTTCATCCTCAAAAACTTGAAAGTGGGTAACATTATCTAGGATGGATGGAGTGGGGACCATCTCAATTGAAAATATCTAGAGTCACGAGCTGGCCATGGGCTCAAGTGTGCTAGCGGAAACAACAAGGGCATCCGAGACATAATTCCACCACTGGGGAATGAGATCAATGCCAAAGGAATCAAAATATTCAATAAGGCTCCACTCCCGATTGCTGTATGTGGCCAACCTTTTGTCATGACATGTATATTGGCTCCGGACCTATTTGACAACCAACTCTGAATCACCCAAGGCCCTGAGGCGGGTGATCCATTTCCTTAATGCAAATAAGAGTCCAAGGACCAGAGCCTCGTACTTTGTAACATTATTGGTGCAGTTGAACTATAGTCTATAGGATGCGAGGAATGATTTCCCTCGCAGGTTGATTAATTCTACCTCAGCCCCGCAACCTTGTTTGGATCAGGACCCATCAAACTTGAGGGTCCACAAATCATTACTTATGTTCTGGAGTTGGGGAGAGGGAGTAGCCTTTGGATTGCTTCCAGGAGACTTAAGAGGAGCTTCCTCCTAAACTGTTGGTGTATGGGTGGGATTTTCCTCTGGAGGCATTTGAAATTGAGGTTCCTGGGAAAATGGCACCGAAGAGGTGTTTCCAGTCAGAATACTAGGTTCCCGGGGACCAACTGCATGTGATTTGTTCTAGAAGGCATCGATGTGTCAGGTAGCAATGGAAAGGTAGAGTCCACACTCCAGTTCTGAATGTTTCTGATAGTGTGCCTGGCACCAAGTGCTAGACAAGAGTGTAGCGGGGGTTTCTGCGGCACCCTAAGAGTCAACTTCAACTCTCAAATTTTCTTTTAGGTCCTGGGTTCTCTACAGAACTATGGGATCCTCCCTGGGGGTGAAATTGAATGTTAGGATTTCAAAGGGTCGGTACACCCCAGGGGAAGTCTCAGAGAAGAAGACCTCACTAACCCTCCCGACCTTGGTAAGGGCCTGCTTCATCTAGGGCTCACTTTCAACCCAGATCTTATTTGATTCTCCTTCCTAGGGGAGCCATAAATGGGAGAAGTCAGTCAAAAAATATCCGTTCAAGGACTTAGACCAATTCTTACTTAATAACATCCTATAAGTCTCTGGGATGTCCACCACTTGGACGTCGATTATGCTGGCTATCCTAGGGTCCTGGATAAGCTGTATGCAGACATTCTTCAATTCCCCCACCATTTTCATGGCAGCTTTTTTCAATTGAATCACTGCGACATTAGATAGGGTGGGATGGAATCTGAGCTTCTGGCATATGGACAAGGGCATGATGTTGCCCAAAGCTCCAGAGTCTACTAAGTAGTTGTGTATGTTTTTACCTTGGATATTCAGGCCTAGTAGGAAGGGAGGATCCTCATTGTTTCCCTTGAAGATAGCCACGTTGGCATCCTCAAAAGAGACAGTCTTGGGTGGGCGACTGACAACTTTCAGGTTTCTCAAGAGCTTCAGAAGAGACTTCTTCAGCTCGGGACAATTTAGTAAAACCTCCATCGGGGTCATGGAGGTGGTGGTCTGCTCTAACACCCTTGTAATGTCGAATCTTCCTCCTAGGAATTGGTGACTTCCCTTGGCTAGGTCTTTCGCTTGGTTAGAGCTAGAACCTTTTAGAGGGGCGGGTCAATCAGTTGTGTTATCCTAGGGAGGAATGTCCTTGGTGGGAGGTGTAGGCATGTAAGCTGGTCCTTTACCATCCTGACTCTAGGTATTGTATGGATTCCATGGGTTTGTGAAGGCATTGGCCTCAAAGGGTGGGATAGATTCATCAAAGAATCCCTGCAATTCAGACTCTTCTTCATCTTTCCTGGAAGTTCCGAAGAAGATGGTCTCACAGGTGAAGGCATTGTGAGTTGACTCTTGCAAAGGAGGCTCTGGGGGAGTAGTATCATGCGATTTTTGTCTGTCCAGCTGGGAGATCATGATGACCTTCTCCAGTGTGGCACAATTTACCTCATTATGGGAGCCTGTGTCATGCAATCTACACCAGTTAGTCATGGGATAGAAGTCTGTGACTGGTGTGAAATGTGATGGTCCAACACCACTTTGATTGACATTTTGATTCGGAGGTGGAACTCTGGTATTCACATTATTTTTCCATTGCTGTTGATTGGGCTAAGGCCCGTTGTTGAAGTTTCTTCCCCTGGTATTGTTGTTTCATTGGCCGGAGAAGATATTCCCTCTCTAGGAATTATAGTTCTAGGATGCATAGGACCCCGAATTCAGTTGACCCATATCCATAGTTAGGGTAGACAACATTCGCCAGAGGGACTCAACCTCGGCGGTCAACTGAGTGTGCATCATAGTGTGATGGTTGTTGTTGTTGGTTTTCTAGGAAGGTAGCAACATTCACCGGAGTCGGGGGCAGCAATCCTCTAGTCGCGGACGACTAAAAGAAGGACACTCTAGGCGGTTGTGTTTGAGGTTGTTGTGCCTGCTGTGGCTGATTCCAAGGGAAGGCTTCTAGACCCAGTATTGCCTGAGTTTGTGAGGGATAAACCTACCAGGCCTGCTGGTCTATCGGTGGTGGCAGGGGATTCATTGCCATCATGGGGGCACCCATTGCCAGATTGGGGTTATATCCCCTGGCGTATGCTGTTCTGCTGGGGATCATGTCGAAGGGCATGCTTTGCCCAATCTTGCCTAGGGATTTGTTGAGACCATGAGACAATTCTAAGGCTAAGTTGTAAACCTTCACCAAAGTATCCCCGTCGCTTGCAACGGTTGTTCTCCAAAGGAGAGTGGCAATGAAGGGGTCCATCACGTTAAGATAGGTCTATATGGTCACTTTCAGGGATGGAATGAAAGGGCCCATGCACTGCTTCAAGGTGTGTTGGAACCGATGGTTGAATGCTGCAAGAGGTTCATTGGGTTCCTTCCTGATGGAGATGAACTGGCTATGGGACTAGGCTGGGTCCACGTGTACGCGAATGGTAGCTAGAAAGGTGTCCTCCATGTCCTGCCAACTATTGATGGAGTTGGAAGGAAGGTTAAGGTACTAGTTTAACTCACCCTGCCCTAAGGATAGGGGAAACATCTGAGTCACAATGTCTTCATGTTGGATCTGATGTCGGTTCATGGCATCCTTGTATGCCTGTAAGTGCTCTTCTACGGTTCATGAGCCTAAGTTCTCATATCATGGGCAAATCTTCTCTGGGTGCGAGGGTAAGTCATTGATTGCACCCAGAAAATTTCTCATTGGGGACCTGGTGTTACCGAAATATGTAGCCATTGGGGAAACTATATTTTGAGTAGTTTTAGCACTAGTTCCCGGGATTGTCTAAGAAGTTTGGTTATTCTGAGGTGTACTAGATCCCTAGAAAATAGTGGATGGTGTGGTTTTTAGAGTCTGCTTCTTTCAAGCAGGAGGCTCGAGTTCAACAAACCTTTCGAGGTTTGGGGATGACCTGAGGATTCTCTCAAATTTCACTGGGGAGAAAGACCCAATCCCACTGAAGGCTTGACTCCTAAAACTATAGCTTGGGGAACCCTCGGGAGGTGTAAAATTGGAATCTCGAGAGGGTGATGAGTTCATGCCCTCCTTCTAGCATCGGTTTCTATTTATGGTACTTTGGTGACCGGGTCTGCCAACAGTCATAAGTTGTCACCAGGTATCGCGGTACCGGCCAACTCAGCCTACAAAGGTTATCCGGGGAAGTGAGATTCCCTGGGCCTCCAAGCACTTGGGTGTTAGCTCACAATGGTGCGGGGCTCGGTTGGGAGATGTGATTGTTTTCAAGGGGGATAGCTAGTTTTTTCAACTCGTTCTCTTCAGGGATTCAGGAAGGTGGGGTTTCTCCAAGCATTCTACACTTAGCAAATAAATCAAAAAAGATCCTGCAGGGTTAGAAGTATTCCATCTACTTATAGTTATATTTAAACATCCCATACATCAATAATGTTCTGATATACTATACTAAATACTGAAGAAATACACAACCATCAGTTCATATTTGATCAGTACCAAGGGAAAGGAGGTCGTTAATCTACTTAAAATATCAGAGAAAAAAATATGAAGAATATTTAAACATAAAATACCATTAACTTGGAAGACCAGGTGCCAACAACATCATTGCAAGAACCATCTCTTCTTCATTAATATTTCTTCAGCAAGCACTAGTGCATGGTACAATGGCAGCTCCTAGGGAGCATATGATTGTTAAAAGCTTAAAAGACCAAGGAGCATTGAGCTCTGCAATAGAAATAAAAATACTGCTTCTCTATAACTATGGACTGCAAAATCATCAATTTCCCCAACCCTTGGAAATGGGCCGGACTTACTATTTATACACATTTTCATCTAACCCTAACCCTAACCCTATTTTACATTACACTGTGCAATAGAATATATTATCTCGGGGCCGGTACTACCTGCACCACCCTACAAAAGACCTTGAGACAGAATAAGCCTGACATGTTAGAAGAATGAGACAAGAAGGTGGAGTGGAAGAATCAGCCTCGAGAAGAGAGTTGGGAAAGAGAAGGAAGAAATCTGATCCCCCAGGGATTGAAGCTACATGCCTCACAAATGGGAAACATGGTGCCCTGTCTCCAATGTGCCAGGTGTATATCCAAAGTGGTGCCTTGAGAAGACCATCTTTCAGAAAACCAACTATTAATCCGACGTTCCTCGATGTAGCCAACTACTCTCTGACAGTCTTTATTAACCACTTTTGAAAGTGACCGGTCGGCCTCAGGGACAGGGACACGGATCACTCGAAAGAATACAAAATTTAGGATCCGGGACTCTGGGCTCCGGGAACTTACATTCTAAAAGATTAAAGAATACAAAATGTTTGGATTTTCCCCGGCCTCCGGAGAAACTTTATTGTTGCTTGTTGTCATTGAAGGTTTGGAGGAGGTAGGAGATTCCATCCTCAATCTCTTTGAGGCTAGACCACCTATATTTGGCCACCTTGATTTGTTCCCCTAGCTCTGGAACATTATTCTTGAATTCATCAGTCATTTTTGCCGCATCATGGCCACTAAGGATCATGCGAGTTAATCTCACCATTTGAGTCTCGTCCACTCTCTCTAGGGATTGATATCTGGACTCTATTAATTCATCAAACTTACCCAAAATGTATTCCTCCAAAGTGCATGTGTCAGTGCTGAATGGATCAGCTTCGGAGACCTTTGTGACAAATGCCTTATACATATTTGAAGAATACTGGACCGAGTTGACTTTATCATGCAAAACCCCTACCAGGTGCTTAAGCACCTCCAATGTGAGGTCTAGAGTGTTGGGTTTTCACAAAATTGAATGATTCTTCTCCCAGAATCTCAGACTCAGAAACCATTTCCTCCCCAAGACCAAGGAGTTCTTCAAGTTCTACCTTCCATGCTTCATAATTTTCCATATCACCCTCCCATATGTTAATGATAGTTTCTGCCTGATGTAGAACGTGTCAAACCGCATACAAATCTAGGAGGGTGGACACCAGGAAGCGCCGAGTGTTTCCTACCTATAGAGCAACCCACTCATTGACCGCTTGGGCCTTCTTCATTACTCGCAGGGAGTCAATGTCACCCTATGGTAATGGGGCATCAGATGTGGAGGCCTCTGGAGGAATGGCATTAATAGGCCGGGCCAACTCAGTAAGCAATCCAATAAGGTTCATTGTGTTTTCCTTTTTTACTTTGAGCCTTTGGGCCTCCTTTTCATATCGGGCCTCCACGGCTATGGTCGCCTCTTTTAACAGGTTCACTTTTCCCTATTTTCCTCTTTTTTCTAGTGATATCTCTGTGATATCATAATCTTCGGCCTCGGTGGTTTCCTCCTCAGCGTCTGGAGGAGGTGTTGCAATAATGGCAACTGTTTCTCCTCCCGGCCTAGTTTGAAGAGTATGAACCATCCGAGCTTTCTTAGCCTTTGGTGGGCCCTAGACCTGGGCCATCATTTCAGCTAGGGAGAGGTGAGCTCTGGGGGTGGACAAAGCTTTTCTTTTCTTGCTTTCAACCAACCACTGAGGCAACATGGGTGGCTTATTTGCTAAAGTCTGTTCTTTTAGTTCTTCCCTGGTGTCCTATTGTTGTTCCTCCTCAGTGGTGTGACTCTCGCCTGCCCCTTTCTCTTTATCTTGGGCTTCGTCAAGAACATTTCCCCTGGTGACGTTTATTTCCTCTGCCTTGTCCACTATATCTTTAGCTTTGTTTGGACCTTCATTGGCTGTCACGGGGGTTTCCTCCTCTTGTTGTTCTCCTTGTTCTTCGGCCTCTATCGCCGGGATTTCTTCTTCTATTGGTATATCCTTTGGCAATGGAGGAGGTACCGGGCCAAGATTTAACATTTGGGCCGTGGGTATTACCTACCCAAAGGTCACTCTGGGGAGTGGCATTTGGAACACAACTGCTGAGGTTACGGTTGCTCCCGTAGGTCTGGTTCCCTCAGCGGTAGTCATTTGTTCACTCTTCTTTTGATGGTCCACCCCCGTATCTCGTATCTCCAGAACTTCAGAGGTGATCTCCTGCTCTATTCCCTTCTCTTCTTCCATCTTCTCTTCCTACTCCTGTGCAGGTTTTTGTTCCTCAGCTTCCTCTTGTGCATGGACTTTAGCCTCTGTCTACTCGATGTCCCCCTGTAGATTACTGAACTCATCGGTTGTAAAAACATCATCAAACTCATCTTTTGGAGGAGGGTTGGTTGGGACATTGGTAAGCTCTCATTTCCTTTTTGGCTCTGGGGAGTCGAAAGAAAGGATCTCAACTTGTGGGGTCTGGGGCATCCCTAGTTCTAGCTCCTTCTTGGGCTTCAGGTCAAGCCTCCTCTTTCTCTGGGTAACTAAGGGAGGCCCTGCATCCCTTATTGCTGCTTGCTCTGCCAGGTCCACCCCTGTTTCCTTAATCATCAAGGCTACTAGTGAAGGGGAGGAGGGAGGATGAATTGGTCCGGCCATAAGCACCAGAGTAGCCAGCCGTGTGATTAGATTCTCTCACATTTTCTGGGAGCCTGCCACTGATTGCCTTATTTGTTCTTTGATGGGGACTTCTTGTGAGGTTGGAGTTGTCTCTATTCCATTTCCTTTATGTACTCCCTGCGAAGAAGTCTCGGCCCCCAGAGTCAACTTTGGTATCAACTGGGCCACCCGACGGACACTCCCGGGGCACACCTTCTTGAAGTAAAGGTGGTTGCGTTCAACTACATTGTGAGTGAACTCTTCAATTGTGGGCCCTTCCTGGGCATCCTAATTCACTGGTGGAAGGGCCAATTTATCGATCCCCTTTGCTCTGTATTGGGTTTCCTCTGTGAAGCCAGTGTCTGAGAAGTCTTCCAGGAATCTTCAGAGCTTTAATCTCTCTATAGTTCCTATGGTCATTCTGACATAATGCCACCCCTAGACTTCCACATCATCTTGGCAGTCTTACCATAAGTCCTCCATGTGATACTGATGGGGCTTTGAGGCCCGGGGAAGTGCCGTTGCAATCTTGCCATGCAGATCAAATTGTTTCTGTACCAAGTAAAATTCTACCAGGTTATAGCATTTAAACTCATTATCTACCTCTTTTGCAGCAGCCAGACTACATGAATAATTCTCACAAGTGATTGGGAATAGAATATTTGTTACCTTCTTTAAGGCAAAGAGTGCATGCAACTCCATTATCTGCCTACAATATTCTAGGAGAATTATCTTTTCCCCGCAGTGTTTGGGAAATAAGTAGGGTTTCCCGGAGAAGCTGGTCACCCTAATGTAAGTATGTTGTTGAAACTGTATGTAGTAATGTCCGTAACTCTGGACCAAATTCATCACCTCTGTGGATAGGCGGTATCCTGCGTCCCGGGTAGGTGTAAGTAGGTGGTAGTAAATGAAGGCATCATTTACGTAGAAAAAACTGGGGAAGATGGCCTCCCATTGTATCTGTGGGAAATGGTCCCAAGGGGCCTTCTATCCCAGGCTGATCCTAAGCACGTCCTCTGTAAGTAACCCATTGGTGTGGGGCCATTGTTGTGCCAAGGCCCAGAGAACATAAGAAGTCATATAAAACTTCTTCTTCTTGGCCAGTTGAAGGAACTAGGAGTCCACATGGTTGGAGATTATGGCAGCCCAGTCAAAATACTCCTTTCCCGTGCTGATACCCAGCAAAAAGTAGTACATCCACCCAGAAAATTCTCGGGCATGTTGTTGTCCAAAGACCCGACATAAGGCTATCATCCCCATTTGGATGCTTTCTTTAAATTCAGCCCTGGGGATTTCCAACTTCATCCTCTTGGGATCCCTCTTCGAGGTCTTTAGCCAATGATTTTTCATGTATATACGGGCCACTTCCTCCAACTGAGTGAATTGGGCCAAGGTATCTGACCGGGTGACTACGGCTGGTTTGTTAAATTGGGGGATTCCCAAGCCCCTCTAGAAGGTATCAGGATCGAGGGACACCATGGGAGTTGGGTACCCTATTGGCTTTGGGGTTGCGAGCATAATAGCCTGGACATATGTGTTGTAGTGCACCGCGAGAGTGAGAATGAGCTCTGGTTTCTGTACAGAGCATGGGAAACAAGCTGCCTTGAGAATTCTGGAGTTCCCAATTTGGATGGCTAATGGATCTTCGGCATGTCTCTGAATGTACATAATCTTCACCAAGGCCTGCATTTCTGGCCATGTTTCGATGCTGGTGTCGATGATAAACTGGACTTTGGACTCCATCTTTGAGCCCATGATGACTCTGTCTTTTACATATTTCAGGCTCATGAGAAATTTCTTCAAGGCCTTTTCCAACTTAGATCTAACTGCCACCCTGGTAATCGCCATGGAGGGTAAGTCCAGACTTCTGGGTGGTGAGGATGCAGAAGCTTCAGACATATTTGCAATTTTTGCTGCTCCAGAGACCTGCAAGGCAAGGTGACCATCAGAACTCATAGATAAATAAATATTTTAGGGTCCAGAGACCTTACCATCATGGTGTTTTCTTCCCCTGAGAAAGTTAGTTTCATTCAAAAACATCCAGAAAGCATACATTCATATTGCAAACTTAGAAATTTAACTAATCATCCGGGTCTAGGGGTTTCTTCATACTTAGCGAAAAGAGGACACGGGATGGGTGATGGCAAGAGACCTGGAGCCTAGGGAAGTAACCATTGGTAGATGTACACAAAAAGTGAGCCGTCAGACCCACGTGGGCACCACGTAGGCAAGTAATAAATGGGAGTTATGGTGACGGCGGCAGAGCCAACTGTCAGAATGAGCAAAAAGTGAAGGCCACTTGGACAAATTTAAATTTGCGCATGGGACATAAATGAAATTTAGGCAGGTTTACATAGGAGAGAGAAAACCACCTATTTAAAACTGGCCAAGAGCCGAGTTTCAACCAGATGGTTTTCTGCACAGAGCGAGCTCGCGCACTAGAAACCAGCAATAGACGTAGCACGACGAGCTTGCTAGGCTACCAGGTAGGATACACAAAATATACACAAGAGCCGAAGAGTATATACATGCAGACCAGAAGGATACACAACAAATAAACATCAAATTTACATATATATAGAAATTGCAGAGCGGCTACTCACAAAAACCCAACAATGTAAAAAATACTTACAACTTTCTACACCGTCTATAAACCAGACTACATCTGCACAGAGGGCGGATAACCCTCTGGAAAAGTTGACCCACCAATGCGCGACGAACCAGAAAGAAACGCAAGACAAACAAGGAAAGCCAGAGCGGGACAAAAATAAACAAAACCAGAAAGAAGGAAAGCCGAGCGGGAGGAAAGGCACCAACCTAAAAATGAAGAAAGGCAAGGAAAGGAAACCTTTGTGAAATCACTACAACAGCTTTAACTGCCAAATGATCACAACCCGCCACCACAAACCACCCATAATTGCTCAGGAATGCTCATAATGGTTAGCACTAGATTATTGCTAAATTGGTGCAAATCGCTCTCATTGCTCAAGTGTTTGATTGTGGTAAATGTGAAAATGACAAGTAACTTCTATGTATACCCATGGTAAAAATCCAGTCACCTTTCCTTCCACAAACTCTGGACAGACAGACCTCCAGACTCCGGGCCCAGGGATTCCATGTGACAATATCACCTTGAGGAAAGAAGACATCATGGAAAAGAATCCCAGAGTTTGGAATCTGACTCGACAAAGGAGGACCAACTCCGGGACCGGGTCCCAGAGACATGAGAGACCAACAAAAAAAAACAACACTGCGGGGAAGAAAACCCCGGAGAAGGAAAACAAAGGAAACAAAGGCAAAGACAAGGCAAGAGCCAAAAGCAGAAAAAAAAAGGGGGACCCAACATTTTGCATAGAAAATGTAGGGACGGGGATGCAGGGCATAACAAAGACCTCAATCATGGTGGCCCTTTAACCATGTGTAGAGGCAAAGGAATAGGGTGATCAAATGCAGATCGCATGTATTTCGGTCACTATTAGAACACCAAATATATTTCTTGGAAATTATAAAACCCTGTTGTGCGCCTCTGCCTTTCAAATGGTGAAACATAAAACTTACAAGGTACTTGGATGCTCAAAGGTATTTTATCATGCCTTAGAAAATTTTAACATGGTATTCTCAAGAAAATTGAGAGTACCAACAAGTTGGACTCAAGGTGATGAAGCTCATACACAAGAGAATGAAAGGAAAGAGAAATACAATGCAATTTGAAATAAATATGCAATCCAATAAAATTTAACTATTAAATTTATGTATGTAATGTAAATGTAGATATATAAATGCAAGATGAGGTAAAAACAAAATAGATCTAGATTTCTAAATGCAAAGAAGGGAAATCTAACACCAAAATCAGAATGGAAATGTACTAAGTCGGGTTCACCAAAATGTATCATATGAAATGGTGAGCAATGCTATGGAGGAAGATGAATCACCAGATAAAATGGTACGAGGGCCTATGATATATTAGGAACACCACCAAAGGCTCACCCTCAAACCCAAATCGTATTTGCACAACCCAAAAGGATGAAGGGATACTAATGCAAGATCTAGATTTGAAGATGGAGTGTGGGGATGGGTTCCTTTAATGTCAAAGTGTATATGATATGTAAAACTGAAATGCAAATCTATGAAAGAAATTGATTCTATGATAAATAAAATGATAACTAACAAGATACCAGATATGATGCAATATAAAAGTAAATGCAAGATAAAAAGAAGAAGAATGAACTCATCTTGAAGTTAGGAGAGGAGGAAAAAACTTTAGATCTGTAGTTGACTATCGCAGAACTATCAGAATCATAAATGGTTATGGGTCTGACACTCCGACACCTGTAATTTTTTACTGTGAAATTTCTAGATCCAAAGAACTATTTAAAACAAAGTCGACCTTTTTTAAGAAATTCAACCTAGTCCCAGAGGCTCAAAATATGATGAATTATGTGAAGGATCTGCCTGTGGTTCTAAAATTCCTAAAATCCAGATCTAAAACTCTGAAAACCTATTTCCTACACACAAGAAGAAGGGGAAAATGTTTTGGAAAGGGGCTTGCCTTGGTTAAGCCCTTGTATAGGAATCAATCTTGAAATGAAATATAAATTGCACAAGGAAAGTAATGCAAACAAGATAAATGTCACTTTTACTCTGCATGAAAAAAACTCATGGATGGATGTAGAAATTAATCAAATCCATGAAGATGATTGAAATATTCTAAATGTGTTATACAATCAAGGATGCCTTCACAAATACAATAGATCTGCACTTTCCAAGTCCTAGATCTTGAAATGAAAGTATAATTTGAAATCTTGAATAGAGAAGAGGAATGGATCTTCTTGCTTGCTTGAGAATTCCTCTGCTTGGCCATCACGGGAGAGAAATTTGCATCAATGAGAGAAGATTTTTTTTTCTTAGATAGAAGAAGACTTGGAGACTTGGAGATCTTCAATTGGATGCTAGCCTTCAAATATTAAATCCACCACTGTAATTGCACAACTTGAAATCTTTATTTCACTTGAAAAATTGATTTCTTGCACATAGATAGCTTACACAAAGATTGGATGTCAAAATGAGAGGAGAAGACCCCCTTTTATACTCATTTCAGGATTCAATATTGCCAGGCTGACCACAAATAAAGACCAAGAAGAAAAACCTTCACATTGGGCTCGGAGCCCACTTAAACAAAATGCCCTAGGACAAGGTCAAATTGGGTTGACCTAGTCCAGGACAAGGTCGACTTAGTTCAACCTAGTTCTAGCATTGATAATTTCAAACCAAATTCGGGTCTTGGGAAGTGTGAAAATTTTTGAGGAGAGAAAATGAAAGATGCGGGAAATCAAGCATAAAGATATTCGGATCTTGAAATCACTAAAATGGGATCTAGTAGGTCCTAAAGACATCCAATAAAGGATGCTACCTTTTTAAGATGATACAAAAAATAATGAATAATTATATATTTGTAACCTATTTTATATCTATGTTTCACATCTTTCATTAGTTTAAAGTCAAATGCATTCATGTTAAAATGTAGTCATTATATTGCACCATATATAGAGCTATAATTTTGACTTTTGTTCAATTAGGTTCTTTTAAATTGACTTTTAAACATAATTTAAAATCAACACTTTTTAAGTAGTTTAACAATTTTATCTTTAATGTGTCAAGTGATTTAATAAATAATATTAATAATATTGAAAAATTATTATTCTAACAAAAGTACTTTAAACCAACATATACACATCTTAATGGCAGAACTCCATTTAGATTGTCTCAAGTGTTTTAGTCTAAAGTTGATAAAATTCATTTATATAGTCATAGATTAGGGGTTTCATATAAATTATATTCTCTTGTATATTTCTTGTGATTGCATGCTATTTCATAAGTTAATTTCTATATTGCTAAATAGATTGTTTAAATATTGTATTTATATACTCGAAAATTCAAGGCTCCTAGAAAACTATCTCTTGTTTAAGAAAGTATGAAGCTACAATTACACTTCAAAAGAAAGAATGCATACAAGTTAAATAGTAACACAAGCTCTTACACATCTAGTCATCACAAATATCAAGATAACATGTCACCATTGGCAACATTTACAAAGCATAGCTCAAAGCAAAAAATGTGGACTAGGTGACTATACCAACTAAGTATATAGATGCATTATACTAACATCACTAGGAATTGAATTCTAAGACATTATACCATATTTTTCAGAAACATGTCCAAGGATGCGGGGAAATTCATAAAACCTAGTAGGATTAGGACTTCATATGCGAACAAGTCTACTAGATAATTTAATATGTTCTTCTAGGAATTGATAGAGAAAAATTAATACAAGAAAAACTATTAAAATGTTGGTTCATTGTCTTAATGATGTTTAATAACCTTGTGTCTCAAAGTAACTAAAATGCAAATTTATTCCCTTCATATCACTGTAGAGAAATCCATTGGAAGTCATGGCTAAACGAGAATGGAAGTGAACAACTTCTAACACCAAACTAAACAATCTTTCACAAAGAAGAAGGTTGCCAATGAAGTGGTGATGGAAGATTATTGTTATAATATGGAAGATTACCATATTCGAATCATATGTGCCCATCTATTTTCTAATCTCACGACATGTTGTACACATACTAGTATGATTGAGAATTACCACCAAGGATTTTGGCAGCAGCTACTCTCCATGTAAAATGCACCAAAGACAAAAAAGAGTAACCTTTTTTTTTCAGATTCACGAAAACATACTATTTTTTTTTTTGCAATTTTTTTGTGGTTTTCCACCACAAAATATGCAGATCATGAAGAACAAATGCTGGAAACTTTGTGAAAATCCGTTGTGTTTTCTATTTTTTAAAATTTGGTCAATAGTGCATTTTACATGGAGGATAGCCTCATCCCAAATATTTTTGTCAACATTTTAAATGGTAAGAAAATCTGGAGTCTCCTCTTTTTGTTGTCCTTCGTGTGATAATTGATTGGAACACCCTGTGAAAAATTTTTAACTTTGCCACCTCAATACATGTTCTTTGAATGTGACACTCCACATGAACTCCACAAGATAGAGTGCCCCACTATAAGACCCTCTTCCTAACATTTCTTTATTCATTCACATGCGTACATCAATTCATTGACATCCTATCCCATTCCTATCAATACATTTGTACTCCTATGTCTCATTATAATACTCTACATAAACCCCACAAAATAGGGTGTCCCACTATAAGACCCTCTCCCCTAACATTTCACTATTCATTTGCATGCTTACCTTAATTTCATTGTCATCCTAGCCCATACCCATCCATACAATCGTACCCTTCTAACTATGTAAAATAATACTCAACTATGTGATGGGACATGCAAGAACTTCAGCCTTTCTTAGTAGCCGAGAAAAAGTCTTCTCTCTCGCAGAAGAGAGATGATGTTTGTTGATTTGATAATTCAGTCTCTGCAGACTGTAACACATGATAGCTTTCTTTCCTTGATACAGGAAATTCGATCAGACTTGTAAGAATAACTCATGCTTATACGATTAACATTCTACTTATAGAGCCTGCTATGCTGCAAATTTAGGCCAGGAGATCCATGTGCCATCACTATTTTTGGTGGCTACAAAGTATATAAACACACGTTCAAATGTACTTCAAATCAAATTGAAAGCAAACTCAATGGTTCAATATCATACGGCGTCTATACAAAAATCTACTTTATACTAATCAAAACTAATTGATAAACCATGTTAATCTTATGATTCAAAACTCATTTAGCTAAAGAGCTTAAATGCGGGGTCTTTTCATGCAGACCATACAGTGATGCCAGTTCTGAGAAAAGTATGAGAGAGGGAATATCAACCAGACTTCTTAAAGTAGCATGGAAATTCCATGTATGTCAAGTCAAATATTTGCTCAGTTGCAAGTGATTAACAGCTAATTTCCTAAACAAAACATGCATAACTCCATCCAAAGGAAGTCACCCTTTTTCATTGGAAAGGAGGGCAAAAAGTTGTAGATAATGGACGGGTATTATGAAGGTTCAGTGGTTGCTGATAGACGATCGTGGGAAGGAACCTTGGGCAATACATGGCTCATGGTACAAGGTACAATCCTTAGTGCTTGAGTAAACTTTTAGGGTTTTGGAATCTTAAAGCCATCATTTTCATTTGTAAAATAGTTGATGTTAGAATATATGGACTTTTGAATAAATTTAAGATAGGAGCTCATTTATAATAATAATTACAAGGGTTTTTTTTTTTAAATCTGAAGTTGAAATTGACTAAACATTTAAATAATTTTGTAAGTAAAAGTTATGTATTTCAATTATTAAGAAAATTTCAGAAGAAAGCAATTGATTAAGTAATCAGCTCAAGATGATAGAGAGGAAAATAAAATGAATCTCCTTCCATGCACTTTGGGCTCAACAATGAGTCCAAAAAAGATGTTTTAAGGTCTTGGTTTGTGAGCATCACCTAGATGCAACGAGTGCTAAGTGTTCGATTCATTCTCATGAGATATGGGTTCTTGTGAACCACTACTCATGAAACATGGGTCAATGAGTTTGACTAAAAAACTACACAGTTGAATCCTGATAGCAATATCACAACTTAACAAGATACATGGGTTTAGTAATGCAAGATACTAAACTTTGTGTAATCCCTCTATGGTGCATATTGCTAAAGAGTACACAAGGAGCCATCCAAGGGCAATGGGTTTCCAATAATCTTGATATCTCTCTCCTTGTTGATTCCATTTTTTTTAATCTTCTTAGGAAAATGTAGCATACTCAACCAAAAGTGTTTATATTTTCTCCATTAGATACTTGAACCAAATGTTTTGTTAAAAAGTGATTGCAATAGAGAGTGCATCATAAAAAGGGGCCTTATTTTGAGAAAGTGCAACCAAGGATTCATATGAAAAGTGAATATTGATAAAAAAAAATTCTCAAGAAGACAAATCTCTCTAATAACAACATGCGAAATTTCGCGTGTTTTAAAATTAGCTAAATGCTTCCTTCAATGGAAAGAACATAAAGAGGAGCAAGTGGCCAGTCTTGTTTGAATGAAAGGAAAAGACCAAAAATTTAAGTGTTGTGGTCATTAGTGGCCAAACAAGTATGACCCTCTAAAAAATATTTAGGAAATTACAAATATTAAAAAATATACTAAACAATAAGGCTATAAGCATGACAAGCCAAAGGGGCATTTTACATGATAATAGATTTCTCAATGTCCAAGTTGAGAAATGAGAATTGTTGCCTAACATCACTAGACAATTCTATTTCTTCCCTTATTGCAATTGAAATATCAAGGGCATAATAAATTTTAATAAAATTGTTTTGTTTTGATTTAACCATTGTAAGAAGAGAAGACAAATAAAAAGAAAAATAAATTGGCAAGGAATTTGCAAGTTGTAATTAGCAATGTTAATAATGACCCCCTTCCTTAGGAATAAATTAGTTATTTCTTAATGGAAATATTCCATGAAGTTAAATATATAAAACTTAAACTTTCTATAAGTCTAAACCAAAAATATATCATATGGTGGGTCCTAAAACCATAGCTCCACAATCCTAGAACACAAATCTCAACTTCAATGTCGGGAGTGTCTTCAAGAAGATAAAAGTTAAGGATCATCACCAGACTAAAGAGGGTTAGAGACTAATTACCAGGAGCGGGTAATGTCTCCTACAATTTGAGTCCAACTTATAATTGAGAGATTGTTCATATACGTATCTTGAGGGTAGTGTTAGAAGTTGGGTCCATTTTTTGGCCAATATTGGAAGTAATTTTTTTCTTAAAAATAAGAGCTTCTCAAAATTGGTGAAATTTTGAAGTGCTCATACATAAAATATTAAGAAAGTCCAACCATATGAAATGTAGGAGTTTGGGTCTAGTTTCCAAATATGTAATTTCTTCTAATACCCAAATGGTACAAGTTGATTTTTTATAAGATGTACAAAAGTAATTTTTTTGAAGTTATTGTTTTAGGATCATAACATGTGTACAACAAGCATAATCCAAGGTTAAAAAATATATATTTTTATAGTTTCTTTTTGAGAAAGATGCATATTATATGGAAAATGTTTATGAGGATATTTTTCCTATAGCTTTGTTTTCAAATATAATTTTTTAATTAATTTTACATTGGCTCTAGTTGCTATTTTTGAAAACCCCTCGTGTTCGACAAATATAATTTGAGATAAACTAATCATTAATGATTGTTTTTCATTACATGTGCAAATAATAATGTCAAGATTGATGACATGTATTCTATTAAATTAAAATTAATTAAAATTCTAAAAAACATAATAACTAACATTTCAATTTTATGGACCAATTTCATCAAAGAATAATTAATAAGTAGAAAAACACATTCACTCATAAAACACAATTACATATTTTAAAACTACATGTTATAATATTTAATTGGTTCTGATTTATGCAAAAAAAAATTGGAAATAAAAATTTGTCAAACATATGATTAAAGTCAAATTTTCTTATTGTTTTCATAGCATTGTACTTGCAGATCCAAAGATGGGAGTTGTGTTTCCAAGCCTAAATAAAATTAAAACTACAAGTTTGAAATTTTAAATTTTGTGAATTGTGTACCCACTTCAAAATCCATACGCATTCCAAAAGAAACAAGAATATAATGCAAATTGAAAGGGTTGCCCATTTTATTTTAAAACATGTACTAATTTTGAAATGGGTACCCATTTTTTAATATCAAAATCGGTGCTCATTTTCCAAAATCAAAATGGTAAGTTGTTTTAAAAATAAGAATGGGCACCCATTTCATATGGATATAAATTTAGGTTCAAGAGCTCAATCTTTAATGTAAGTACCCATTTTTTTACGAAATGGGTGGACATGTTCCTACCAAGATTTGTAATTGAGATTTTTTAAACAAGACAATAGGTACTTTAAAAGATGGGACAATGTGACAAGTTGTAGTTGTATCCAATGTAATTTTAACCCCAATAGTTGTCACTGATGACGTAAATTTTTCCATTAGTATGTTATGTTAGAAATAACTGAGAGTGGGGGGGGTGAATCAGTGGCCTCAAAAATATTCCAATTAATCAACCCAAAAACTTAGTACCACAATATTAAGCCTCTAGTTATCTTTAGTCCTACAAGATGTATGCCTTCAAATATACTTATCAAATAACTACTGCTCGGAGTTCTTTGTTTAAACCTTATTCTTAATGTTTACTGAATAACAGTCTTTCATTTACCGAAAAACATTAAATAGCTTAGTGTATACCAATCAATCCAGATTAGTTATGTGTAATGCAAAACACTAAAGTAATGACTCATAAACACATTGACACGTGGATTTTTAACGTGGAAACCCTATTAAGGGAAAAACCACTTTTGACTGGTAACCCAAAATTTTCACTCTTCTGAAGTGAGCTCGGTGAAGAGCCAACCCTTTTAAAGGTTACAAACACACTGTTAGGTGTGACCTTGTTAGAGGATTTAAAAGATTAGTTTGTCACTTGATATCGGGCATCTCTATGCTACCTTCTATGACCAAACCCAGTGTAGTTTGTCAAATGGTGTATGACATCTCATGCTATCTTCATGATCAAACTTTTTGATACTCCTTGGGATGTATCTCAATATAGAAAGGATCTTTAAATCCTGCTCGGTTAAGAGACTTTCTGAATCAATGGTTAAACTGAAACAGTAAATTATCTATTCACATATACAACTTATACTTGCATATTTTCAGATCTATTGTAAGCTCATTAAACCATTCTGATCAATATATCTTTTCAATACCTTTTCTCCTCTTTTATTTCTGCTTGATGATGTTGTGCCTTGTTTCTCAGTGGCCGCAGAAATAATTAGCTCTTTCCTTAGCTTGATTGATCAGGATTATATGAAGTTGTTCTTCATTTGTTTCTCTTTAGTATCTTCTTTTTCATTCACTCCCCTTAATTCATAATGAATTAAGTTGTCTCTTTATAGACATGATATCACTGTTTCTCTCTTCTTGATTTTCTTTGTTCTTGGCATGATCCACAATCTTAGCCAATCTTGATTTAAAGCATAAATCTTGTTTTATCTCGTAGAAATCTTCTTTCCAACTGGATAAAGAGGATTAAATTATTTTACTTATCTCTGGCTTTGACTTGTCAATTAAAACAATGATAACAACCAGTTAAGTCTATCTTTTAGCTCTGCCAACTAGATATTTTATCGTTTCTAAACTCCAGTTAACTTCGGTGTTTTAACCCTTTGATAGCTTCAGTCAACACTTTAGTTCTCCTTGGGCTTCTTCGCCGGGGTTGTCTTTCCTTCAGGCTTCACTACAAAGTTCTTCTCGTCGATTAACACTATAATTCCGGCCGTCAGTAATGCTTGTGATTTTTCTCTTTGGTAATGCTCATCAGTTTCTTTGCTCGAGCATCACTGTGACTTAACTTTTGGTTATCTCTGTCCGTCGGGTTTCACTAGCCGTCAGTGTTTGAAGTCACTTAGTGAATGCTTATCTTTTATGCATTATTGAAAGCATAATATTGTTCTCTTTGATTCTCTAAAGTCTTTGACACTTCGATTATAACCGATTAGATTATATCAAGTTGACATGAATGACAATATAATCCATTAACTGATTTAATGTCTTGCATTATTTTTCTGCATTTCGGTGATCAACTTAACATCTTCAAACATTCAATCAGTTACATGTCATCAATCTCTCCCTTTGGCATTGATGGAAACACACTATATTATCACACTATATTATTACTAATACAATATGAAATATAACAGTTTCATCAATCTCTCCTATTGTAACTATTACAGATGTCTAGCTTTTAGTAAGATCATATAGTTTAGATTTGTTTCTTGCAGAGTGGGTTTCTTCAATCTTCAATCCCTTCATTGGATAGATGTAGCAGCTTTTGTTTCTATTTTTGATAAGTGCTTTGCCTTGACTGTTCCTCTACTTGATAATCTCTTTTTCCTTTGGCAGCAATCTCTCCCTTTGTATGAACTCTCTCCCTTTGTTACTTCTCTCCCTTAGATGGATATTTCATATGTAATCTCTCCTTACAGATAATGAATCTTTCTCCCTTATGATAATGAGAATCTCTCTCCCTTTGACAACAATGCCAAACAATTCTTCTATATCATCTTTCATTCCCCTTTTATAATATACTCCTTGAATTTCCCTATCCATCAGCAATACATTATCTCTGGTGTTTGGTGCATATTTGAACCTTGTTGTGTATAGATGTATCTGTTGGTGTTCATCTTGATGCTTGCATCAAAATGAATGATCTTCTGATTGTGTGTAGGCTAATGTAGCCTCCTAGTCAGCTTACTGATCGATAGACAAGGTTTGTACCCCTAGTCTCTGTCTCAAGTACTCAAATGTATCTTTTGGTAATGGATTGGTGAATATATCAGCTAATTATTCCTTTGATTGAACATAGTCTAGTATCACCTCTTTTGCTTGTACTTGTCCTCTCAAATAGTGATACTTGATAGCAATATACTTAGTCTTAGCATGTGTGACTAGATTCTTAGAAATGTTAATTACACTGGTATTATCATAATATATAATCACTGGTTCAAGGATCTTCATATTCATACCTTCCAACAATTGTTTGATCCATGCAATATTGGAGCAATTTGCAGTAGCAACCACATATTCTGCTTCTGCAGTAGACTGAGAGATGCATCCTTGCTTCTTGCTGATCCATGTGACAATTCTTTCACCCATGAAGAATGCTCCTCCAGTTGTGATCTTTCGGTCATCAATATTTTTGGCCCAATCAACATTTGCATAGACTTGTAGCTTAAATATTCCTTCTCTTTTATACCATAAGCCATAGTCCTCGGTGTTCTTCAGATATCTCAGAATTCTCTTGACAATAGTCATATGTGATTCTTTGGGATTAGCAGAGAATCATGCAACTATTCCAACTGCATGTGCTATATCTAGTCTGGTATGAACAACATACATTAGTTTTCCAATCATTGATCTATACAAGGTATGATTTACCTCATTTGATTTTTCTTACTTTTTCATCTTACATCCAGTAGCCATAGGTGTTCCAACTGGCTTGGAATCTTCCATCTTGAATATCTTCAGCACTTCCTTGATGTATTTGGACTGAGTGATATATATGCCTGCATCTTGTTGAAGAATATGTAGACCAAGAAATAATTTGATCTCCCCAAACATATACATTTCAAATTATTTGCTCATTTCATTAGCAAAGGATTTGCATAAAATTTCATTTCCCCCAAAAATGATATCATCAACAAATATTTCAGCAATCAGAATATTACCATTGGTATCTTCTTTTAAGTACAAATTGCTATTTTCACTTTTTCTTACAAATTCAATGCTAATGAGCTAGGAGTGAAGTCTTTCATACCAGAATCTAGGTTCTTGTTTTAAACCATACAAGGCTTTATGTAGTCTACATACCATGTTCCTCTTGTCTAGATCAACAAACCCTTCTATTTGTTTAATGTATACCTCTTCTTCTAGTATTCCATTTAGGAATGCAAATTTGACATCCATCTGGTATACCTTGAATTCTTTGAATGCAACATAAGAAAGTAAGATTCTTACTCCTTGTAGTCTAGCAATGGGTGCAAAGGTTTCTCCATAATCAATACCTTCTTCTTATGCATACCCCTTGCATACTAACCTTGCTTTGTTTCTTTTGACTTCTCCATTCTCATTCAGCTTGTTTCTAAATATCCATTTGGTACTGATGACATTCTTGTCATCTGGTCTCGGTACTAGTGTCTATGTACTATTCTTCTCAATCTGTTCTATTTCTTCATTTATATCACTGACCCATTCTTCATTCTCAAGTGCAGTATTAACAAATTTAGGCTCAAAATTACAAAGTAAACATCTAGTGTAACTTAGTGACTTACTTCTTATTCTCATTCCAGCCTTCTTGTCTCCTATGGTTTGATTATGTGGATGATGTCTTTTGACATACTTGGCAAGTTTTGGTTCATCTCTTTTTCCATCATTCTGATCATCTTCTTGACCTTCATTTTGATCTCCATCGCTCGGTACATCATCTTGAGTATTATCCTAATTTTTGGTAATTGCAGCCTGATGCTCAGGTGCAATGTTCTATTGCTCGGGAATGATACACTATTTCTCAAGTAGAGTGTCAGGTTCTTCAGTATAAAAAAACATGTTGTAGTCCTCTGGTTCTCTTCTTCTTTCCTTATCATTCTTCTCTGCAAATTCATCCATCTTTACATTTGTACTTTCAATGATCTTGTTAGATGACTTGTTAAGACATTTATAAGCCTTTCTTTTGGTGGAATAACCTAGAAAGATACCTTCATCACTTTTGGAGTCAAGCTTTCCATTTATATCATCCTTCAAAATATAACATTGACTACCAAAGGTTATGAAGTAACTTATAGTGGGTGTGTAACCATACCAAAGTTCATATGGTGTCTTCTTTGTGTCCTTCTTCAATTATACTATGTTCAATGTGTAGACAACAGTATTGACAGCTTCCCTCTATAAATTTTGAGTGATTCTTTTCTCAATCATCAATGTTCTTGCATAGTCAACAATTGATCTATTTCTCCTCTCAACAATTCCATTTTGTTGTGGTGTTCTTGGTGTAGGACCCTGTCTTTTAATTCCATGCTCATTACAAAAATTAGTGAATTCATTTGAAATAAATTCCCCTCCTCTATCTGAACTTAATCATTTCAATTTCATATCACTTTGTTTTTCTACCATAGCCTTATACCATTTAAACATCTTAAATGCTTCTGATTTATCTTTTAATAACATATCTGTCATCATTCTAGAATAATCATCAACAAAGAGAATGAAATACCTATCTCCATAGTAACTCTTTGTCCTCATGGGTCCACATAGATCAGTATGGACTAATTGTAGAATTGCATTAGATGTATGGGCTTTACTCTTGAAACTAGGCTTTTTCATCTTACCTTTTTGATATTTCTTGCACATGATATGCTCGGGCTTTGTCATGCTCGGTAAGCCTCTGACATTCCTTTTATTGCTTATCTTTGTCATGTAGTCAAATTTCACATGACATAATATTTTGTGCCACAGCCATATGTCTTTATTTTTAGCCATTAAATAAGTGGTGTTAATGTCATCAAGATAGAAAAGGTTACCTTTTGTCTGCTCACCAGTTCTGATCAACCTTCCTGATTCATTGAAGATCTTTGCCTTCTTATTCTCAAATGCTACTCGATGACCTATATTGTTCATCTGTGAAACACTTAATAGATTATAATTTAGTCCTTTTACCCAGTAACCATTTTCACATTTGATCAGGTTATTCAACATTATGATTCCTTTACCTTCAATTGGACAAGGTGTGTCATTACTCATTCTTACTGAACCACCATTATAGTATTCAAAAGTTTCAAATTTTTTCTTATCACCAGTCATGTGGTGAGTGCAGCCACTATCTATGATCCAGACATCATTCTTACTAACCTTAGATATGAGTGCAGTTTCTAAATACCTTTCTTCTTCTTCGTTTGACTCATCCTTCATGGCTACAAACACCATCTCAATGTCTTCTTTAGATTCGGTGTCAGTATCATCAGCTCTATTCTCAACTAGGTAACACACTTTCTTTCCTTTGTCCTTTTAGTCTCGGACATCTCTTTTTCAGTTTGTCAGTTGCTTCAGTAATCTCTTTTGTCACCTCAGTCAAACTTCTTTTCATATGTTCTGTCATTACTTTTGTCATCTTTTCTTCTATTAGGACATCTTGCAGCAAAGAGTCCAACCTCGATACAATTAAAACATACAAGTGGTAATTTACCTTTGTATCTACCTTTGCCTCTCTGCAATCTTCTTGCCATTACTGCTTCAATCTCATCAAGTACTTGATCCTCATTATCACTGTCACTATCATTCCTAATAGTGCATCTATGACTTGAATTACTTATTTTCAAAGAAGATTTGAATGCAGATTCTATAGATGGTAAGACACTATTATCAAAGTTATTTATCTCAAATGAAATTAGTCTACCAATCAGACTATCTAGAGTAACTGTATTATTTGCAACTGCTCTCATTTCTTGTATAGAAAAAAATCTAGTAGCATATATAGGCAGTAAGGTTCTTAAGATAGCATTGACTACCTCTTTGATTCTGCAGCTATACTGAGTGATACTTTCTCCTTCTTTCATCCTTATGTAATCAAACCTCCCTCTTAGGATTTCAGCCTTGGCTCTTAGTACATTAGCATCTCTTCCATGTACCAGCTTCAACTTATCCCATATTTTCTTTGCAGAGGTGCAGGTTTTGACATCTTCAAACTCAACATCGGAGAGTGATGAGGTAAGTTCTATCATCATGCAATTATGCTCATGCTTTTCTCTCAATTTCTCAAGAGTATGAGGTCTTGTAGGAAACACATATTTAGTATCAAGGTGTTGAGTAACATCATTACCAATACCTGATAGGTGGAGTCTTATTCTTCTTTTCCATGATGCAAAATTGTCTTTATTTAGCTTGGGCACATATCATTTGTTCATCTTGTGATCTTTTGCTTGATCTATTAAACTCCCTTTCTAAGCACACAAGCTCTAATACCAATTGTTAAAAATAACTGAGAGGGGGGGGGGGGGGGGGGAATCAANGGGTGAATCAATGGCCTAAAAAATATTCCAATTAATCAACCCAAAAAATTAGTACCACAATATTAAGCCTCTAGTTATCTTCAATCCTACAAGATGTATGACTTCAAATATACTTATCAAATAACTACTACTCGGAGTGCTTTTTTTAAACCTTATTCTTAATGTTTACTAAATAGTAGTCTTTCATTTACCGAATTAAGTAAATAGCTTAGTGTATACCGATCAATCTAGATTAGTTATGTGTAATGCAAAACACTAAAGTAATGACTCATAAACACATTGACACATGGATTTTTAACGTGGAAACCCTATTAAGAGAAAAACCACTTGGGACTGGCAACACAAATTTTTCACTCTTCTGAAGTGAGCTCGGTGAAGAGCCAACCTTGTTAAAGGTTACAAACACACTGTTAGGTGTGACCTTGTTAGAGGATTTAAAGGATTAGTTTGTCCCTTGATATCGGACATCTCTATGCTACCTTCTATGACCAAACCTAGTGTAGTTTGTCAAATGGTATCTGGCATCTCATGCTATCTTCATGATCAAACTTTTTGATACTTCTTCAGATGTATCTCAATATATAAATGATCTTTAAATCCTGCTTGGTTAAGAGACTTTCTAAATCAATGGTTAAACTAAAATAATAAATGATCTGTTCACATATACAACTTATACTTGCAGATTTTTAGATCTATTGTAAGCTCATTAAACCATTCTGATCAATATATCTTTTCAATACCTTTGCTCCACTTTTGTTTCTGCTTGGTGATGATGTGCCCTATTGCTCAGTCTCCTCAGAAATCTTTAGCTCTTTACTCAACTTGATTGCTTAGGACAAGATGAAATTGTTCTTCATCAGTTTCTCTTCAGCATCCTCTTTTTCATTCACTCCCCTTAATTCATTATGAATTAAGTTGTCTCTTTATAGAAATGATATCACCGTTTCTCTCTTCTTGATTTTGTTTGTTCTTGGTGTGATCCACAATCTTAGCCAATCTTGATTTAAAGCATAAATCTTGTTTTATCTCATAGAAATATTCTTGCCAACTAGATAAAGTAGATTTAAATCTTTTACTTATCTTTGGCTTTAACTTGTCGATTAAAACAGTGATAAAAAATAGTTAAGTCTATCTTTTATCTCTGCCAGCTAGATATTTTTTCATTTCTCAACTCCAGTTAACTTTAGTTTTTTAACTCTTTGATAGCTTCAGTGAACACTTCAGTTCTCCATCGGGGTTGTTTGTCCTTCAGGGTTTTCTATCTTTCAGGCTTCACTCCAATGTTCTAATCATCAGTTAACACTGTACTTCTGGCCATCATTAATGCTTGTGATTCTTCTGTTCGGTAATGATCGTCATTTTCTTTGCTCAGGAATCACTGTAACTTAACTTTTGGTTATCTTCGTCTGTCGGGTTCTACTAGCCGTCAGTGTTTGAAGTCACTTAGTGAATGCTTGCCTTTTATGCATTACTAAAAGAATAATCTTTTTCTCTTTGATTCTCTGAATTCTTTGACACTTTGATTATAACTAATTAGATTATATCAAGTTGACATCAATGACAATACAATCCATTAACTTAGTTAATGTCTTGAATTATTTTTTTGCATTTCATTCATCAACTTAACATATTCAAAAATTCAATCAGTTACATGTCATCATGATAACAGAAACAGTTCTTTGAACCATCAGTTACACTACACTGAAATACAGGTGTTAGTTCAGACCGAAAGTGCTAAGTATAGAGAAACCCGACGACACAAGTTTTACATTTTAAACTGAAAGTGCAACATGAAAATGATACAAAGGAACCCAAAAAGGAGGTTACACTATAAATTAAAAGACCAAGAAATAGAGGAACCCAACAGAGCAAGGGAACCCGACAGACAGTTCACAAAAGGAACACTAAAAGACTTTTAGAGCAACCCGAGCATCAGACACTGAAAGTCAATTATATCTTGAGAAAAGTGGATCTCACTTCCACATCTAATAAAATACTTATGTTTTATATTTATAGTTTAGATTTGATTTAAAACCATTTCTTGAGGGACAAGAAAGATAATTACAATTGTTTTAATCAGTCTAACTAATTAAAAATATAAAAACTAGGAGATCAAGGTCAAGTTATAAACCTTTGATCATAGAGTTATCTTTGTAATACGTGAAACTTAATTAGGTCAATCTATTGTATAAATAGATGTGTAATCATTCATTTCATATGGATGTGAGGATGATAGTAGCCAAGGAGCACATCTATGGATTAGACTGAAAGTTTCAATTAAGAACAACAAAAGATGAATTTGGTTATCAAGAACCAAGAATCAAGGCTACCGAGCAACAGAGGTATTAATAAATCACATTAGGTGATACTTTGTACATGTGATTTTAATGGATCTGTAATCAGAAATTGAGGATTGCACACACTCAAGTCAATGAGTATTTTTGTCTACATTCTAAAAAGTTTAGCAAATGGAAGAAATCCTTTCAAGAAAGGTTTATTTAACAATCCTTTGTAAATCTCTTAACTAAGTTCACACTAAACAATGTTGCTAAAGATCTTAATAGAGTAGACCTTAACCAGTCTCCAAATAATAATCCTAACATGGTAGATCATCAGAAGTGATCAAATTGGAAGCCTTAACCAACCCCTTCCAATATGCAGATAGTGAAGTTTTTGTGGGTGCCATCCCCACCGCAGTTTTTAACTTCTAACAGGGTTTTTCTGCATTACCATATCTTGTGTTATGTGTCATTACATTTCATGAATGCTTCTATGAATGTTTACATGTTTATTAATTTTATGAATTGATATAACTTACACAAAGATTGTATAGAATAGATGGTTGGTAATACAATGGATTACTAAATGGATAAAGGTTAAAAGAGATAAAAAAAAATGTAGAGGTACTGATTCACCCCTCCCCTCTCAGTACATACTTCTAATTATTTACAACAATTGGTATCAGAGCTAGATCTCTTAATTGGAAAAGTTTAAAGACTTAAGAGAAAATATCATACAATGGAGAAGTACAAGATTGACAAGAGTATTGAGAATCAGAAGCTAGAAATTCAGATCTTCTATGATCAGTATAAAGAAGCTAGAATCAAGATGAGACATTTGTTGGATGAAAGAAATATTATGGCACCTCATTGTAATGAAACAGACTATCAAGAAGAGGAGATACCTGATCTATTTTAATCTTTAGGATCTACAACAAGCAAAGCATCAAACACATCTGAAGAAAGCATCACAAGCTTAAATGAAATCAATCAACATCTGGTTGGACAAGTAAAAACTTTGCAAATCGGTCAAGAGACACGGATGGTAAGAATGATTGATTTCATGAACAATGCTAGACAAACTAAGCAAGTAAGAACACTAGCTATTGATGAAAGGAGGAATATTACTAAAAATATACAAGAGAAAGAGTTATAAATAAAAAGACTTAAAGAACACCATCATGAGATCACAAATCAAATTATTCTTATGAGTCAAGAGGCAAACAAAATGAACACAGAACTCATTGAAAGAATATAAGATATCGGTGAGCTAAGAGAAGAAAATGAAAAGCTGAAGCATGAAGTGATAATTTAGGAAAAAAATAATGACATGATCAAGAGAACTGAAGAAAGCACCAAAAGGATGGATGACTTTCTGGATGGACAAAGAAGAGTCAACAACAATATCAGACTAGGGTATACCAAAAATGAAGAATCACCAAACCAAGTTGATCCAAATAATATCTATACAAATCCAATGCCAAGAACTTAGTCATGCAATCACTGTGGAAGGCCAGGCCACACATCAAATATTTGTAGGAGAAAAATGAAAGGTATTCCTAAATCCACACCTTCATTCATAGGAATTTGTTATAAATGTAATAAGAAGGACACAAAGCATATGAATGTAAATCTAAGGTGAAACAACCAAAGAAGGAAACCTACATGGACAAATACTGTCCTACTTGAAAAATGCATGAAAACACATCCCTTGAATGCTGGAAGAAGAAAAAGAAAGCATGGAAGCCTAAAGAAAATGAAACTTCTTGTCAACCAAAAAGAGTCGGTAACTAATATGTTTGGGATTACAATACATGGGAAAACTGCACAACATGTGGAAGATTTGGTCACATACCTGCAAACTGCATGAGACAATGGACAAGAAATTCTAGGAGTTGGACTAACCCCAGAATGACATGTCTACACTATCATAAAGTTAGTCATCTGAAGAAAGACTGCAAAGATCGAATGATAGAGACAACCAGCTTTGCAAATGGAAACACCGTTGAAGACATCAGGATGATGAGAAACAAAATGTGGAAGAAAGATACAAACACTGATGAAGCTGGACCAAGCAATGCAAATGGTGACACCTTATCTAATGGATCTGGTGACATCACCACCCCCACCTAAGCAGAACAAGTAAGTATGGAAATGCATAATACCAAGTTATATTTTGCATCAGTTCCATTATACATTGATGAATTTCCAAATCAACATGATTGAAGATGCACTATGGTAATACTTGTTACAATTTTGTGAATTCAATCTCATTGGTTAATGCTTACCAAATATCATCAGTGTGAATACAAAGCTAATTTGTCTATACTTACTAAGAATCGTCGGTCAACATATAAAAGCTAAGTTGCTAGTGAAAACCAAGATCCATTGGTAATCATGAAAGACAATATTGTCTTCGCCTTACACCGAAATCTGTCAATGAATGTAATAAGTTGACAGATGCCTTAAAGAATCACATTCTCACCAAGAATTTTATTTTTGCATCACATGACAACCCCGTCTTCACACACTGAGAAGTGGTTGAGCATTTATGACACGACTTAGGGCAAAGTCTATAAATAGACGACAAAAGGGTTTCATTATTCACACAACAACTCGAGCGAAGAAATAGAGTGAAACCAGAGCACAAAGTGACCAGATTGTAGAGAGACTCCAACTAGGTTCACAACACTCAGAAGGATTCCCAGTAGTGACAAAAGGTTGAAGTAAGTAACAACAATCACCGAGAACTCTATTTTCATTTATGAGAAGAAGCTCTAATTTCTGAAACAATGGCATCAACTTCAAGAACCTCCAAGATCAAGAATGATAAGAAGAATAAGGTCAATCTAATAAAGAATTTCACTTGTGAAGAACCTCATTACAAGATATATCCTGAGGTTTCTTCACAACCTGACAATGCTGGTGCATTCTCCAGAATACCAGCTAGGGTTTTTCTTGTTGAAGATGTGTGAGCTTATATGCCCTACAAGATTGCAGAAATAGGAGACTTGGAATTTTAGAAAGCTTACAAGAAGATTTGTAATGATGATGGAACAATAAAGGAAGAGCATAAGAATATTGAAGTAAAAGGTATCACACATGCCCTACTATTTCTGAAGGAATTCAAAACCAAATGGATTCGGTTAGTACTGAGAAGGATACATGACCAAAAGATATGGTTGGATGAGCCAAAACTGATAGCCAGGGATGTTATACACATTGTTACCGGTTATCCCATAACTAATAAAGTAAAGGCTCTAAAGCACCCGCCTAAAGATGACATTGAGAAGAATACAGGAGCAACATGGGATGAAAGAGGATTAAAGGTATCCACCATCAAAGATGATGAAATGAAATTTGGAGCATGTGTCTTAGGATACAAGTTCTTTCAAGCTAGCAGGATGAACAATATTACATCTGGAGCAGTCGATACAACATACAAATTTTTCAAGAAGGGACTGCAGTTGGATCTATCAAAACTTCTTCTAAGACAATTCGATGAGAACATGAAGACAATAAGCACTGCAAAGTCCAACTCATGTAAGTTTGGTTCACTCATCATGTGCATATTTTTCTGTTTCCAAGAATCCTTCCCATCCATAGGAAATGTCAAATGGGACACTACTAGACCAATGACCACACATATTAGTGAGTTCATCAAATCACTATGAGATCATTTTGAAGCAGTCATGGATGAATGTTTTTCTAGATTCAAAGAAAGAATGTAGAAGAGAGTAAGGATTCCAGAGCAATTAGTAGAAAAGTTCAAGATAGACATCTGTTTTATGGTGGGCACTCACTACATCTACATAAAGCCAGTTGTATTGAGGACAACATGGTTGGCACCACTTGACTACGAGGTGAACATAGATCAAGCATCAAATGCTATTGAGGCATTGATAAATGAACCATTAGATAAATCACAACCTAAGTTTGGAAATTATTAGGAAGCCAAGGAAAGGATAAAAATTGGCTTAGTTGTGAAAAATATTGATAGAAGGAAAGATAAAATGGTCAAGACTTTAAAAGAAAAACTATCAGTGAATGAGGATGAAACAAAATAGACTAAAGAAACCAAGGGTCAGTCACCTATTGGTGAAGCTGAGAAGGAGATTAACTCAGAATCCACAATGTCTGATTCACCACCTCCACCACCAGAAAAGAAGCCAAGGACTGCTGCTGCAACTAGGACCAGGAGTCAGACAACAAAGGATGCAATTCCTTTACCAATAAAGAAAGTTCATGTAAGGACCTACAATAGAAAGCCACAAATAGGGAAAAAGGGGCCAACAAAAAGAAGAAAGTTCCTTAGAACTAGGGAAGAAATTAAGGACACTGAAAAGGATGAACATTCTATACAAGTTGTCAAGAACATAATACCTTCTACAATTGATGAGTTATGTGCTTCTATTATCAAATCGGGTACAAAAAATGATTGCCAGATTAAGAAATGGCTAACACTGGATCCCGAGGATCAAAATAAAATAGAAGAGGCAATTATCACAATGATGTGTGTATTCAAATATGTTCCAATAAAATTGGAAGCTAATATGCCAAAATAACTTTTGAATAGATTGTCTACAAAATGGACATTTGCATTACACTCTAAGAAATAGATTAGGGAAAGATCCCTAGTTTTTATCATGCCTCCCAAATCTAAAATGGCTGAGATTGAAGAGATGGTGAAGAAACACTCCAAAATATTCTCACCAAAGTTAAGAGCCTACCAAGTGCTTCAAGGACATC
The DNA here is from genome assembly GCA_018584345.1 of Thuja plicata. Lineage (NCBI taxonomy): Eukaryota > Viridiplantae > Streptophyta > Pinopsida > Cupressales > Cupressaceae > Thuja > Thuja plicata. The sequence continues at coordinate 1,097,853 of MU224366.1, forward strand.
TACTTGAGCTAGACAGGAAGAGTGAGGCTGAATGGAGAAAGATACTTGATAAACCTAAAAAGGATACAAGTCCTGAGCCACAAATAGATCTTACCGACAAGCACCAAAACAAAGATGGTCAGGCTAAACAGAGCCCTGAATATATCCTTATTATTAATGAGGATGTTAATGAAGAATCATTGAACACAAAATCCAACAAGGATATGAAAATTGTAGATGAAACATGGTCGGATAATACTGTCATTGATATTACCAGAGGAGATCCTCCAGATGAGATACAGAAAGATAAAGATGTCACTGTTGTCCAAGACCAACCTGACGAACATGACACTACTACAGATTCTACACAGGTAGACACACCAGGACAAATACCACTATTGATACATGCTATCAATATTATCTCGAAGAAGGAGAAGTCACCTGACAAATATGCAAGCATACCTGAATATAGGAGTAATGAAGAAGAAAAGAAAGATACAACCAATGAAAAGGTAGTCACCGGTGGAGAACAAAATGTTACAAGTGTAGAACACACACCAAAAGATGGATATCACACCAAAAAAGATGCACAAATGAAAGATACGGATGAAGTGAAAAAAGACAAAGGTGAAGAAGAGAACAAAATTGAAGATACTCCTAAGGATACCAAAGATGTTGTAGATACACTGAAGGTTGATGAGGAGACATCCACAAACAATTGATAGAAAAACCCCAAGTAGCAAGGAAAAGGTACAACATCACCAAAACAATCCTCTAGCACATCAGACCAAGTAGAAAAACTTGCTATGGTTTTGCATATAGGTGCATCACAAAATAAGAAGAAGAAAACCAAGAAGAGTAAGTTGGAGGTCACACTTGATGAAATCATTGAAATACCAAAGTGTGATCCAACCAGATTGGACTATGAATCTCTTATAGAATATGGAGAGATATGTCAAAGGAAAGAAATGCAGGAAAAGATTAGAAAATAACACAAAGATTCTCTAGTGTTGGACACTACAAGAGACATCTTAAGCCAAATAGTTCTTGACATTAATGTTGATCACAATGCCCCCATTCTGGATCAACTTTCCATTCTCACCGAAGCAATCACAAATCAAAACATGGATGCAAAAAAAGCTATTGAAGAACGAGAAGAAAAAAATTTCCAATACAAATTGATAGAAAAGACCAGCCAAGAAGTGGCAGAAAATAAGGTAAAGCTTTTAGAACTAACAATTGAATCAGATCCAATCATTACTAAAACTATTTCCTTAATTCAAAATCTATGCACTTTGGATAAATTCACTAAGGATAATAGTTATAATATTGCAAAGATTGATTCCGATCTAACTGCAAGTGCTAAACGTCTAACCACATATGACAATGCAATGAAATTACATTATGACAAGATAATGGAAATAAAAAGGTTAAGAAAAGAAATTTGGGAAGTAGAATCATAGTTTAGAGAAGAGGTTACCGAGATACAATCTCAACTCTTACCAAACCTCACACTTCTACAATAGCACATTACTTCGGCACAAAAGTTAATTATCACCCCCGAGATGTCTATAGTTGACAACATTTATGATATGCATGCCTAGATTACACTAGAGCACATGTCGCTTGAGTGTCTGAAGGAGAAATGGGAGAAAATGATGGAGGATATGAAGACTTATCATTCCCATATTTTTGATAAGTTGTAAGTATACACCTTTTCCCTTAGTATCAAAAAAGGGGGAAATGATATGTACAAAACATATAGTAAAAATGGGAAAATGATGTATAATACAAAAGGGAGAATGATATGAAGATAAGGTGAAAAGGGACTATAGTATATATGAAAGTGTACATGTACATACATATACTATACCATCATATACATAGGAAGAGTCATAAAAATTCCTAAGGTAAAAACATGGTGTACATACTAAACACTTTAGTATTTTGCACATATCAGTTTTTGATACTAATGTCAAAGGGGGAGACTAATAACATAAGTTTTTTCATTAGTATGCTAAGAGAAAAAATTATTTTAATCATCGGTTACACTACACAAAAAGATAGGTTTCAGTTCAGACCAAAAGTGCTAAGTATAGAGAAACCCGACGACACAATTTTTACAGTGTAAACTGAAAGTGCAGCCCAAAAAATGATACACAGGAACCCAACAAGTAGGTTACATTATAAATTGAAAGAGAAAGAAAGAGAGGAACCTGACAGAGCAAGGGAACCTGACAGACAATTCATAGAAGGAACACAAAAAGACTTTCAAAACAACCTGAGCATCAGACACCAAAAGTCGGTTATATCTCGAGAAAAGTGGATCTGACTTCCACGTCAGATAAAATTGTTATATTTTATATTTAGAGATTAGATTTTATTTAAAACCATTTCTTTAGGGACAAGAAAGATAATTGTAATTTTTATTAGTCTAACTGATTAAAAACATAAAGACTAGGAGATCAAGGTCAAGTTGTAAACCTTTGATCATAGAGTTACCTTTGTAATACGTGAAACTTAATTAGGTCAATCTATTGTATAAATAGATGTATAATCATTCATTTCATATGGATTTGAGGATGATAGTAGATAAGGAGCACATCTATGGATCAGACTAAAATTTTCAAGCAAGAACAACAAAATATGAATTTGGTTATCAAGAACCAAGAATCAAGGCTACCGAGCAACATAGATATTAATCAACCACATTAGGTGATACTTTGTACATGTGATTTTAATGGATTTGTAATCAAAAATTGAAGATTGCATACACTTAGGTCAATGATTATTTTTGTCTACATTCTAACAAGTGTAGCAAATAGAAGAAATCCTTTCAAGAAAGGTGGATTTAACAATCCTTTGTAAATCTCTTAACCGAGTGCACACTAAATAGTGTTGCTAAAGCTCTTAATAGAGTAGACCTTAACCAATCTCCACATAATACTCCTAACAGGGTAGATCATTGAAAGTGATCAAATTATAAGCCTTAACCGGCCCCTTCCAATCTGCAGATGGTAAATTTTTTGTGGGTCTCATCCCCACCACAGTTTTTACCTTCTAACATAATTTTTCTGCATTACCATATCTTGTGTTATGTGTCATTAAATTTCATGAATGATTCTATGAATGTTTACATATTTATTAATTTTATGAGTTGATAGAACTTACACAAAGATAGTATAGAACATATGGTTGGTAATACAATGGATTACTAAATGGATAAAGGTTAAAAGAGATAAAAAATTTAGAGGTACTGATTCACCCCTCCCCTCTCAGTACATACTTCCCATTATTTCCAACAGTCACTGTGTTAAAAGCTAATCAAATGCACAAATGGCCTCTTATATAGTCAATAATAACATTATTATAGGAAATACAAGACGAGAGAAAAAAGGTATGATTATCAAAATGATTTTCTTTATAATTTTTTCAAATGATAGCTCCCTATTTATAATGCTAAATCACTAGACAGATACTAACACCAAATCTAAGCTACTGATGAAATGTTTTCAAGAGTGTGATTGAATCACTTCTTTCCAAAGACTGATACCTATCCAATTGATAATATATGCATAGTTCACCAAAGTAAAAATAGTGAATAGAAGCATAAACTGAATTTATCTAAACATAAAATGGATCAAAGGATGGGTATTAAGCACAAAACATACTTAATAATCTATAATTATATTGTAGAAATCAATTTGCAAAGAATAAATGATCATTACAAGGTTTGCAATATTTTTAAAATGTTGTTACATTTTTAAATCAAGCATTGCACTCATATCAACAAGTGTGATAAGAGAAAACCCTAACCAAAGGTTACATGTTTCATTATATATATAGATAATCCTAGATACATTCAATTCCTAACACCCATTCTACCTTTTTAACTTCCATGAACATCAAAGTACCCATTACCTTCCTAAGAACTAGAGTTTCAGCATTTGAAATCATAAAATATTTCCAATACATGTAAATATCTACTAGAAACAATAATTACCACTCTATGGAATGAGGAATGAACTCATATTTATTGTATTCATAAGTCGCATTGTCCCTGAATCCTTATGCAATTCACACTTAGAAAATAAATTCTTCTTCAACATTTCTATTTATAGAGATACTTCCCCTAACTTAAAATAAACCCAAGATCTAAGATATGAGAAATCTGGATCATATTAGGTAAGATACAGTGTATCTAGTCACTCATAAAACATTTTCCTCTAACTACGTCGGCTTACACATAGATTCTACCTTGGAAATTGAACCATTTTCAAAAATTCCTTTGACCAAAAGAAACTTCTCAAAGAATCCTCCACAAGCACATACCTTGATCAATGTGACATCAAGTAAGTCCCAAAAATCATGAAACTAACTTTCTACTTTACGAAAATATCACCGATCCTATTGTCACTTCGAATTCCTTCACTGATCTAGAAATCTTCATAGCCTGTTCAAGAATTGTGTCTTGTTTACGTGTTCATTCTATTAACACTGCTTCCACTCAAATAAAATAGTTTTACTAGTTAACAATATGAGTCATGGTTGTACACATAGCATCATGACATTGTTGAAAATCATATCATATGACCGCTCCACCAAATGCTTTACCGATTTGAGATAACAATCAAATCAGTTACAGTTTGTCACTGACTATTTTAGTAGTTACCCAGTTTGAGTTCAATAAAACATAACCAACTCAATTATTCATATCAGAATTCATGAAGGAAAAGTTGATATCACAACATATGACATATACTTCCATTAGAATAGCAACTTCAGAAACATACTGAAACTCATGATTCACTTACACAATATCAAGTAACATACTAAAAATACTAAGTCAAACAGTTGACATCACTGACAACTAAATAATTGATTCACCTATCATCAAATCTGTACCAATCATCATCAATGCAACACTTAGCATCACTACATAATTTATGCTAACAATCTCCCCCTTTTTAAATGATGGAAATACTCTAACACATAATTTGTGTCCTTGGAAACACTCTTATCTTCTCTTAACTTCTGAATTGTGATTGATATCACGTTGTTGATTTCATGACTACACATTGTCTCTCTAATGGAAATTTTTGTACTGACTTCTGAAAAATGTTTCCACTTCTATCTGACCTATGATCATACATCTTCTCACTTATTTATAATGATTTATCATCTTCATATACTCCCCCTATAGGAAATACATATTCTCCCCCTTTGACAACAATCCCAAAGTTGTCAAAAATCAATTAGGCATCTCTGAGTACACTATATTTATCCTTGCATGTTCTTTCCTTGTCACTTCATTACAACATCATACTTAAGACTTCTTACCCATGGAATTTTCCACCAACTACATCAATTCATACATATGATTTTTTGATAAACACATAGGAACTGATGTAATCAACATCATCCTCTAATTAGCTTCAGATAGGGTAATAAACCCTAATCTACCTCTGAGATATTCAAAGGTATCTTTTGGTAAAGTCTTGGTGAATATATCAAAAACTTGTTCTTTAATAAACACATGTGTGTGTATATTTGTGCACCTGTTATCTGCAACACAACACTTCAATAAGTCATTCTGTTAGTGAAAAATAAGGTTTAATGAGCATATAAACCATAAATTTGACTTATTGCTTTCTAACTAGGATGAGTATAGAAAATAACATAAAAGGCCTCCGGTTTATGCTAAATACCAGTGACATAAACAACCTAGCATGAAAGATTTGATTAAAAACAAGCTTTTATTCAATGAGCAATGCATATTAGTCTAAAAATGGACATTAGAACAATTCATAAACATAAACTATGAAATGAAATATGAGTTTAAGTCTATTCCAATAGCATAACAATGCATTTACAATATGAGATGAAGGCTCTTTTGTGCTCCAAAATGCATACTATTTATAGAAGAGAGAGAGAGAGAGAGAGAGAGAGAGAGAGAGAGAGAGAGAGAGAGATCATTAATGAGTTGAGGGACTCATTAA
>MU224366.1:1108596-1137701 GCA_018584345.1 Thuja plicata
TGCATATGTGATGATATTTTGGTCTCTTGATGAGTTATATTTTTAGATGATGACATCATTTTATGATTGGATGTGATTAGATTTAGACATCATTTTTTATTTTATTACTGATATAAATATGTTTTAAATGATACGCATGTGAAAATGCAAATGTATGCTTCTTTTTTATTTTCCCTTTCATGCAATATAGATGTATGGATGCACTTTAGGATGAAAAAGTAAAAATGCAATATATGGATGCTTTGTTTTTGTATTTTCCTGTCGCTTCTTTTCATGAATGCAAAATGTATGCTATGGATGTGAAATGATAGATATATCAGTAATATGGATGATGTAATTAACTTGGTTAGAAGAAGATAGAAAGCATTTTTGAGCACAAAAAGTCTTTAATGTTTCTCCTTTTTTTTTATTCCATGCCATTTATCACAAATGTAATGATATGCAGACTCTTAGGACTTTGTCACTAGTATGTAAATGTATAGCTTTTTATCATCATCGGGCACTTTTTGGAACGGTAACCACCTGAGAGTACAACCATCACTAATACCCACTGATATTATGAAAGTATGAATACTATGTTTTATTGAAATGTCAAAAATAGACTTAGGCATCAAGGCATAGAAGCCAGGATAACAAAATAGTCACCATCCTTTTAATATACCATATTCTAATTAAGGAAAGATATTGGACCCGCAATGACCTTGAAAATTCATATCCTTGGGTACATTATGATTCATATACCTTAGTAAGAATCTGGATCAGAAAATAGACAAGGAAATTATTTCAACCTCACTGTAGTTTACACATAACGAAGATCGAGATATATGCGGCTATCCACCCATAGTAGCAACTCTTACCATAAACATCCAGGTTAGGTGAAATTTATAGGATCATTTAGAATAATAACCATATGCAGAAAACCAAGAAAAAATTATGCCTCCTATCCTTGTGACTCTTTGTCTTTGCATAGACGTCATTGAGTAACTAAGAAGACATAATAAATCATCAATTGAGAATCAATCAAATAAAATTTAAAATTACTTAGATGCCCCTAGTTGAAAACATCATCAGGACATAAAAGAATCATAATCAAACCAATAGCAAACTATGTGTTTAAGTAGTACTTGTTCATTCATTTTTCAAACACAGTAGAGATTCATCAATCAGAAAATTGGAATACAAGCAATATGGTGTTCCATGTCCGTGTATTGATAGGATAATCCATTCATGTTTGCAAACCAATGTAGCCTTGTAGGAATGCTATGAATGTAAATGTCATGTTTGGATATGTGATGTTTGAAAAGACACCCTTCTTTTGGAAAGTGACATTCATTTCACATGTATCAAGAAACATTGTGTTCGTGAGGCAAACCATCCTAGAGAAACCTAGCAACCGCAACTTACCATACTAGAAAAGATGCCCCTAGTGTAGAATTACTTATTCCTATGACATAAATGTAGCCAAATCCCAAGCGAGGATAAGATATCCATTTAGGAAATGAAGTTAGCGTATGAGCACAGGTACAATTATGATGGCCTAGTATCAATAATGCTTTGATAGATGGATTGCAGAATAAAAGTGATGCCTGATTGCTAGGTTTTCACCACTTGGCAAGATCTTTTTCTTTCTTTTTGCTACCAAGATGCCTATTTTACCAGGTGCTCATCAAGGCACTTTTCTCTCTTTCAATTTTTTTTTTTTTTGCTATTTTTGCTATTTTTTTTAATGTTTTTGTAGTATCAAGGCACCTATTTACCAGGCTTTCACCAAGGATACCCTTTTTGTAGGACTTTTTCCACTATTTTTGGATTTCTTCAGGATCAATTTTCTGAATGTTTTTGGTATTTTGCAAGAACTTTTTATTGTACAGGCTCTACTAGCCAAACATCAAGTGTAGAATCGCTTCAAATGTAGTGTTGATAGGATCTAGAAGAATGCCTCCTTCAGGTGTAGCCAGTTGATAAGCTCCAATTCCAAAAGTAGTAGTGATAACATAGGGTCCTAGTCTATTAGGTTCAAATTTTCCTTTCTTCTCTCTATTAGGTTGGTTCTTAGGATTCTCCTTGAGGATGAGATCTCCTACTTCAAATTTGCGTGGTTTGACCTTCTTGTTGTAACCTTTGGACATATGTGCTTGATACACTTTGAGGTGATCGAACACTTTTTGTCTGTGCTCATCTAGTAAGTCCAGAGAATTCACCCTATCTATGTAATATTGCTCATCAGTAACAAGACCTTGTAAAGATATCCACAAAGATGAGATTTCAACCTCAATAGGTAGTACTACTTTAGCGCCATAGACTAGATAAAATGGCATGGCTCTAGTTGGTGTTCTTATGCTTGTTCTATAGGCCCATAGTGCTAGATTTAGTTGTAGATTCCAGTCTCTGCCAGACTTGCTCACAGTTCTGTGTAGAATCTTGAGAATATTCTTGTTGGATGCCTCAGCCTGTCCATTACCTTGAGCATAATAGATTAAGGAGCAATGTTGAGTGATATGGAATTGTTCACAAAGGTCATCAATGTCTTGATTTTTAAATTGGCCCCATTATCTGTTACAATTGAAGAGGGTATCCCATATCTACAAATAATGTAGTTCAGAATGAACATAGCCACCTATTTTCCAGTGGCTTCGATTAGCAGTACGGCCTTGACCCACTTTGTGAAATACTCAGTGGCTGTAATGATGAACTTGTGTCCATTTGAAGAGTTGGGATATATTTGTCCAACCAAGTCAAAGGCCCATTGTTGAAATGGCCAATATGTTATGAAAGGTATAAGTTCTCTGGCAGGAGCATGGATAAGATTTCCATGTGTCTAGAATTTTAGACATGCTTTTGAAAACTAAATAGCATCTTTCTCCATGGTAGACGAATATTAGCCTACTCTGAGCAGCTTCTTGGCTAATGAAAAACCATTCGAGTGTGATCCACATACACCTTATTGGACTTCTTTTAATGCTAGATCAGAATCTTCGAGTTCTAAACACCTAAGAAGTGTACCATCAAGACCACATTGATATAGGTTGTTAGTTATGAGGATGTAACATGATGTTGTCCTAATCAGGGATCTTTTCTCATTTTTGGATAGATTGTTAGGGATAGTTTGATTAGTGTTAGTAATAACTAAGAGGGGGGGGGGTGAATCAGTGGCGTCAACAATTTATCCTTTAAAATTTAATCCACCAATCAATACACCTCAGATTATTAAGTCCCTACAAGATGTATGCCTTGAAATACTTTGAATTAATTAACCGTCTATCGATTTACCTTGTCTGTCCTTATTCTCCTTGATTACTGATAAGCAGTAAAACTTATTTACTGAAGCTCAGTAAATATGCAGAGTAAACCAATCAATCTAGAAATGCATATGTGAAATGTAAAATAATAAATTACTAAACCATACACATATAACACATGGATTTTAACGTGGAAACCCTGTTAAGGGAAAAAAACCACTGGGACCGGTACCCCAAATTTTCACTCTTCTAAAGTGAGCCCTGTTAGGAGCCAACCTTGTTAAAGGTTACAAACATACGGTTAAGTGCGACCTTGTTAGAGGATTTTTATACATAGGTTGTCACTTAGTATCTGGCATCTATGCTACCATTCTTGAATCATCCTTTAGACTGTCAATAGGCTTTATGCTAATCTTACTACCATCCTTGAATCAACCTCCTTCTTAGACTATCAATAGGCTTTAGGTAGGACCAATGCTACTATCATGAATCAACTTTTTTGGTAATCTGTTAGGATATACCTCAATTATAGAAGACTGTTAAGTCCTTCTCTGTTAAGAGACTTAATGCTTCAATGGTTAAACTGAAACACAATGACCTATTTCTAATGCAAATTTGAATTGCAGATATTCAGATCTATTTACATACAATACCTCTCTAATGAATGTATCAATTCAATTCCTTTGTGCTTCACACTTTCTACTCTGTGATGCTATGCTTCACTGTTTGTCGATGTCTGCAGAATTCTTTACCTCTCCCTTATCTTGATTGATTAGGATTGTATGAATTTTATCCTTCACCAGTTTCTCTTTAGCATCTTATTTCAATTCACTCCCCCGTGTATCTAATTGCTTTTTTGGAAATAAATTATGCTTTTCTCTTATATAGACACAATATTCCTTTATTTTTGATTCTTGATTCTTGGCATGAAAAAAAATCCAGCCAATTTGATTTACGGCTTTAACTCCTGATTTATCTCATAGTTATCTTCTTGTCAATTGTATAAATCAATTGCTTAACTATGGTTTAATAAAACAAATAAAACAATCAGTTAAGTCTATCCTTAAGCTCTGCCAGCTAGATATTTTGTCATTTTCTGATCTCTCTATTATGTCAGTTAATTCTACAGTTCATCGTCAGTGACAACTGCCGGTTCCATCGGTGTAACTTCAATTAGCTTTGAGATCTCCACCCATCAGGCATCATTAGATCTTGCTCGTCGGGCAACACTATTTTTAGCTCGTCGGGCATCCTGTGATTCTACTTTGTCAGCAATCACTGTGACTTTATCTCTGTATTTACTGATGGTGTGCACTCCATCGGTGTTGTCTGTCACTTAGTGAATACTTGAATTTTATGCATTGCTAAAAGCATAATCATTATTCCATTGATTCTCTGAAGTCTTTGGCATTATGTACATGACTGTATAGATGATATCAATTTGACATCAATGAAAATACAAACCACTAACTGGTTTAATTTTTTGCATCATCTTCAACTTAACATTATCAAACATTCAATCAGTTACATGTCATCATATGGTTAAAAAATTTTATTGGTACTGATTCACCCTTCCCCTCTTAGTCCCAACTTTCCATTAGTTATTCCAACAATTGGTATCAGAGCTTGTACGCTTGAGTTAAAGGTTTGATCACTTGAGAGTTAAAGATCTTAGTCATGGAAGGTTATAGATAGTTTAAGAGGATTGATGGTCTTGAATCCGAGTTGGAGAGTGCACGAGTGTTAATCATGGATCTGAGAAAGAAAATTGAGAAATCTCTAAGGATAAGAAAGAAATTATATGATGAACTGAAGGTTACACAAGAACAAGTTGATACACTTGAGACTGCATCTAAAGGAAGTGTGACTAATGAGTTTGAGACTTATATAAGAGAACTACTTTAAAAGAATGACTCACTTATCGAGCTACTAGATTTGATGAAGAAATATCTTGATGCTAATAGGTTCAGAATGATCGAACTAATTGAAGGTAAATGAATAGTTGAGGATGAAAAGAGAATTGTAGAAGATGATAAGAGACAAGTTGAAATCAAGGTAACTAAGAAATATAATGAAATCTTAAGGATGACCCAAGTTCACTACAATATGACTGACCAAATTCTGAATGCAAATCAAGGTTGTACCCAAAAAGAATTTGTGAATCAAGCAATGAAAGCTGAAATTGAAAGAATGGATGAAAGATTGAAAGCTGAGAAGGATGCAAATGAAATATTGAGAAGAAATAAAGATGTACTAAAATCACTGGACAAATAGGTTAATAATAAGAAGAAACCAAATGACAGATCAGGAATTAGATTATATGAGAACAACACTACCAAGAAAGGAGAATCATCTAATGCACAGAAAGATCAAGGTACTACACCCCCATCAAAACAAAAGAAGCTAGGCTATAATTATTGTGGGAATCCTGGAAACATTGCTAATGTCTGCACAAGAAGGAAAGGTAAAGTACCGAGTACACCTAAATTTGATGGTTATTGTTTTAGATGTAATAAGTATGGACATCAAGCTTTTGAGTGTAGAGCCAAGTTTTCTAACAACATGAGAAACCCTAAGTTTGATGGATACTAGAAGAATTGTAACAAGTATGGTCACAATAATGAAGAGTGCAGATTAAAGAAAATAAATGACAAGTGGATGCCCAACCGTGACAATGTAAATACTAACCGAGCATGAACATCTATACCATGGGATTATAATACAAGGATTTCATGCTTATTATGTGGAAGATATGGGCACATTTCTAAAAACTGATGCATGTAAGGTTTAACAGATGGTCGTAGAGGAACCCTAGCATGACATGTTTCCATTTTCATAGGGTAGGACACCTTGCAAGAAACTTTAGATAATGAGGAAATGCACCGACCGAGGATGAATCTACAAAGAGTGCACCATATATTGTTGAAGAAATAAGAGAATAGATGAACAAAACATGGAGGAGAAAGACTCGGGAAGATGGAACTTCACTCGGAACTATAGACGGCACCATCTCTACCGAGTCTGGTGCACCGAGCTCCACCTAATCGATGAGAGGTATGTAGGAACTACTTGCTTATTATAAATCTTACATCAGTTCCTAAGAAATATAGTTAAGAACCATATCAGCATATTAAAATGTATTTGGATAAGTTGTGGAAATTTTGATTGAAAGTTGTAATGTATGGTTATTTTATTTAGTCAGTTGAACAAAGTGACTATGTTATAAGTATAAAGGAAAAAGGACTTGGCAAGCACATTTAATGTAAAAAATTAGAATAATTAGAGATGTTGAAAACCCTAATCGAGGAAAAGATATAAATAGGTAAATATTTTATTCATTTTAAACCTAACATTTTCAAAGATAATTTGAGAAAATTGCACAGCGATCACTCCATCGCACATTCAAAGTAATTATGAGGTATTTTTGAACCTTTACAAGATCATTGAGTGATATTTCTGAGATATCTAGTTTACCGAGTTCCATTTTCCAAGCCATATTAGTGATGAAAAGACCAGTATTAGTGAAGAACATTGAGCCTTTAAACCCTAAATACAAGTTGCCCCCAGTTATAGCCACAAAAATTGATATGACGAGAGAATTATCCTCAATACCACCTCAATTTTTTTTATTGAAGACATCCACACATTTATTCACTGCAAAATCAAAGATCTGTGTGAAGCTAAGATTGATGCTTCATTCAATAAGTTATGCATGGATGGGAGATTAAAAGATGAGAACACACATCTAGAGACAAAATAATTGACAAATGCAATTCATCTACAAGGGAATTCAACTCTGAATGGGTGAGGATGGTACTCAGTCGAGTACTATTGGAAAATTGACACTCAGGGAGAATATAACTTATTTTTTGTTGTCATTATGGCAACAAAATCATATAAAGTTTTGACAGCAAACTTTGAAGTGAAAATTGACTAAGTATAGAAAACAAAACAAGGCATAGATATGCAGTTGATCAGAGCACCAGCATACGTATGTGCAATCGAGTCAGGACATGTGCCTTTATATTTAAGCTTTATAATATATGAATATGAAAATCCTATATATGCATGGTATGAAATGATAGTACAAAAAAGTTACAGCGAGTTTAGTATCACCTGCAGTTCAAAAAATAGAGTATGAAGCCGACTTTAGATTTTGGATCAGCATATAATATTTTATTGTGTAAAGGCCAAGAGCCTATTGTAATATGTTTGTAGTTATGGCTTTATCACTCTTTTAAACATGCTTAAAACAATTAGTTTGGAAGCATTGTGTATATTGTTATTGGGCCGACTAAGGTCCTATTTTTGGTCATGTCTATTGAGTATGTATATATATACTTAATATGTATTTTGGATAAGTGTGCAAGGGTTGAGAATACACAGAGCAGAGATAAAGAAGAGAAGTGTGAACTAGTCAGTATGAGATAAATTCTTTTAAGAGATCAAAGCATCAGTGCATAAAAGGAATTGATCAGACAGTCGTGTCACTTCAGTAGTTTAATTTTCAGATATAGTGCATATCTATCTGTTAGAATAGTCTCAAAGGATAACTAAGAGGGGGGGATGAATCAATTATCAACTAATTTAATTATTTTCTTTTATTAACTCCAGAATACAATAAACTAAATGCACATTCAGATAACACAATAGACCACACCATAATTTCGTTACGAGGAAACCAAATGGTAAAACCCCCGGTGGGAATTAACACCCATAATGAACAATACTTATTTATAATAATCCCTATTAGAAGATCTTGCAATCTTGTTAGGAGTTGTTCTTTACAATGCAATAAGTATAGTGACCTGGTTATGGGTCTGACCCTGTTAGGAGTATTTTACAAATAACCCAGTTAAGGGTGAGGACTCACTGTCCAAAATCTCACTACTTTAATGGTGAGGGCTACAACCTTCTGAAGAATAGATATACACTATATCTGATGATGAACTGTAGAGTAGACTTGCTGTCTTGATTAGTTCCAGTGTATTTTAATCTTTCACTTCTTCTTCACATAGATCCTTGATGAATGAAACTCAACTGATATTCTGCTCTACATTTTCCTGTATCTTTTCTTATCATTCACACTTAGCATTTCACAAATGACTTGCTATAAGTATGATAGGGAGAAACTTAGATACCTCAATGATTTTTCTTCAATTCTACTTAGGTCACTCCTAGGACCCTCAAGGCTTCCTCAATCCACCCTCCAAATCTTTGAAATATTCAATTCTTTCCCTTCCTAAGAATCTTCCTACCTCACTAGGTTCCCATACTTTGTTCCTTGCAAGAACTCCTCTCAACTATACCTCCCAAGCCCTAATGATTTTTTTGGATTGTAGGAGGGCTAGGGATTTATTCAACTCCATTTTTGAATCCCCACATGGGTCTTAAGTTTCCAATTTGGACCATATCTCCATCACTTTCCAAATTCCTATCTTTTGGGCCTTGTAGCCTTTTTCCCCAATTAGGCCTCCTAAAAAGTAGGAATGCACTATTTCAGTGACAAATCCTCAAAGGACCCCCAAATGTGGTTTGGAATTTCACACATAACACTCAAGACCTTCAATATTTTTGTGGTCTCAGGTCTCAACCATGTCCGTGCACCCTGTTTCAGAAATAGGGCTTTTTCAAGCTTTTTAGACCAGTCCCTGGTCTTTGGTCTCAAAACTTGGTGACTTGGTTTCTTTGGCACTCCTACTCATTCTTGGGTACCTGCACAACATATATCAATGTATCCATGGCCTTCTTGGCTCATTAAAACATCCCTCCTGCATTTTCCAAACACTTCTTCTTGGTCTTCCTAGCCAGGCTACAACCACAGCTCGCCTAGGGAAAGACCTTAAAAATAGGTGCACACACTTCCAGAGCTCCACCTTCCAGATTCTTTAATCTCCATGGACCTAGTCTCCATTCCAAAGTGATCGTAATAAACCAATGGTGGGAAATGGAGTTAGGTCCACATGTTTGCCTCTCTGTCAGAATTGGACAACAAACTGTCTAAAATAAACTAATTTACAAAAAGCAAAAGAAAAGTAATTACAGAGCAAAATAACCATTGGAATCACTTTAAAACATGACCAAAAATGGCCTTAAATGATCACAGTATCAAATCTAATCCATGCACAACATGAAAAGAAGAAATTTCTTTAATTCTACTACTCTGTCATTCAAAAACTCCTTGGCTCCAAAACCCAAAATCTGTACAATGACTTCCAACCCTCCAATTTAGGGTTTTCCTTCCTTATATTCCCTCAACACATGTGCCTAACTCCTTGGATGGGCTCAAAACAACTTAAACATCAAAACCCTTAAGACAACAAAAAATGTTGTCAGCAACTTTTAAAAGTTTCTAATGTTGCATAGCAACATTTTGACATCTTTTACACATTTGCAATTTTCAAGTGTTTTAACACTAATCTGACCTAACTAACCCTAGTTAGACCTCTTAGGGTATCATGGGACCCTAAAGACATGAAAAACATCAACTTTCCACTTGACCACATTATCAAGTACAATGTCATTAATGAGCCAAAATGAACTACTTTGACTTAACAGAAAGCACAATTAAACACTAACTCAAACCACACTTGGTCCACATGAACTTATATAATTACAATGCCCTTCAAGAGGGTCTTAAATACTTTCACACACCCAAAAAAACATGAGACCACCAATTTGACTATCTTCTCAAGGGTGCTCCTGCACCATACTACCAACCCTAAGAACTTAAGTCACCTCTAGTGACAGGAGCTTAGGATCAACTCCCTGCTTCTTGAACTCATTCTTAGCTACCCAAGTAGCTTTAGCCTTTGATTTTCCCTGCCACTAAATGAGATGCTCCATATAAGTTCCCTGTCTGGTATTTTTCTTCACCCTAGAGTCCAAAATCTTCACAGATATTGGTGTTGGTGTAGATAAAAGCTGAACATCTTTTGTGATTTCCTTACTGTCTAACTGTGAATCAGTTTGTATTGATGTAGGCCCTTTATACATCACCAAATCTTGTACATTAAAGATAGGTGATAGTGCCAAATATGATGGCAAGTCTATTTTATAAGCATTTTGCCCATATATTGCAAGAATCTTGCAAGGACCTATCCTCCTCATTTGAAGTTTGGTGGGGACTCCCTTTTGCAATCTAGATTTGTTAAGGTGTACCATTATAAGATCTCCCATAGAAAACTGAATATATCTTCTTCCTTCATCAACTTTGGCTTTCAGTCTTTGTGTAGCCTCTTGGAGCTGCTTCTTCACTTGGTCATGAACCTCCTTCATTGATTGAGTGAAGTCTTCTGCATATTCAATCTTACCTTCCTCATGTGCCAAGTGTCTTAACTCCAACACACCTCTAGGGTGTAGCCCATAAACTATTTCAAAGAATATTTTCCCTATTGTCCTATTAACGTTGTCATTGTAGGTATATTCTACCTATGGTAACAACTAATCCCACATCACTCCATACTCCTTTGTCAAGCATCTAAGCAGATTTCCTAGCACTCTATTAATAAATTCAATCTGACCATCAGTTTGGGGATGGTAGGCTGACCCAAATGATAGGTTAGTTCCTAACCTTGTCCACAAGGTCTTCCAAAAATGACCCATAAATTTTACATCTCTGTCAGATACTATGCTGATGGGTAAGCCATGAATTTAGACCACTTCCTTAAAGAACAAATGTGTAATATGACTGGTATCATGGGTGATTTTGTAAGAAATGAAGTGGCTCACCTTACTAAACCTATCTACCATCACAAATATGCTATCTAAACCAGTCTTGGTCCTAGGCAACGCAACCACAAAATCCATACTAATACATTCCCAATACCTATTAGGAATGGGTAGAGGTTGATACAAACCCACATTAGAAGAGGTACCCTTAGCTTTCTGACATACTGAGCATTGATCAACATACTTTCTAATGTTCTTCTACATCTTAGGCCAATAATAGAACCTTTGCACTAGTTCTAGTGTTTTGTTTAGGCCAAAATGGTCACTTAAGCCCCCATTGTTCTTCTCTTGTATCACATTCTCCCTCATAGATCCCTTAGGGATACATAGCTGTCCTCCTCTAAATAAGAGATCATTCTGAATGGTATAGTCTACAAATTGACTATGGAAATGGTTTTTGAAATCTTTACATACCTTGTATGCTTCTGGGAAGTCTTCATCTCCTTCATAGAGCTCTTTGAATCTCTCCAAACCTATGATTTGTAGTTGTACCTCTTGGAATGTCAAGAGTCTCCTACTTAAAACATCAACTACTTTATTCAACTACCCTTTCTTGTGCTTAATAGTGAAGGTATAGGCCTACAAATATTCCATCCATTTGAGATGTCTATTGCTCAACTTCTCCTGAGAATTAATTAAACTCAAAGCTTTATTGTTAGTATAAACCACAAATTCCTTTGGCAACAAATAGTGCGTACACTTCCTCAAGGATTGCACCAATGCATATAACTCTAGGTCATAAGAGGAATAACTCTTCTTAGCCTCATTTAACTTTTCACTATAGAATGCCACTGGCCTATTCTCTTGGTTCAATACTTCCCCAATAGCTATACCACTTGCATCACATTCAAGGTGAACAACTTATCAAAATTTGGCAAAACCAAAATAGGTTGTGTAGTCACTCTCTTTTTCAACTACTCAAAACCCTTACCAGCCTCTAGAGTCCACTTGAATTTAGTTTTTACTCCACCTTTTATTGTATCTAAGACTGGTGCACATATCTCACTAAAACCTCTAATGAACTTCCTATAAAATTGGGCAAGCCCATGGAAACTCCTTACCTTAGTGCTGCATGTAGGGGTAGGCGATCTTAGTATTGCTTCAACTTTGCTAGGATCCATCTTCAAGGTTCCTTGGTACACCACAAAACCAAGATAGACCAGCTCTTGCTTCATAAATTCACATTTTTCCAAATTAATGGACAACGTTTCCTCATGAAGTTTCTTCATCACAATTCTAAAATGTTGGAGGTGTTCCTCCTTTGTCTTACTGAAAATGAGGATATCATCAAGGTACACAACTAAAAATCTACCTATGTAGTCCCTCAACACTTCATTCATCAACCTCATAAAACTGCTTGGGGCATTGTTAATTCCAAAGGGCATGAACAACCATTCATAGAGCCCTTCTATAGTCTTGAATATTGTTTTCCATTCATCCCCCTCCTTAATTCTGATTTGATGGTACCCACTCTTCAAATCCAACTTAGTGTAGTACCTTGCTCCTCCCAAACAATCCATAAGATCTTCAATCCTAGGAATGGGAAATCTGTACCTTATAGTGATCCTACTAATTTCCCTTGAATCTGTACAAAGCCTCCACTTACCTCTTTTTTTTATGCTAGAACCACTGGTACTACACATGGGCTAATGCTTTGTCTGATTAGATCTTGGTCCAAAAGTTCTTAGACTTGGCTAGCTATCTCCTTGTTTTGATCAGGAGTCACCTTGTATGCAGCTTTATTTGGTAGAGATGCTCCTGGTATGAAGTCAATCTAATCACTTATGTTTCTAGGAGGTGGTAACATTGCAGGTGACCCATCACTAACTATGTCTTTAAACTCCTTCAATAACTCTTGCACCTCCTTTGGTAATTGCGCTTGTTCCACCTTCTTCTCTTCACTAGGCTTAAGCATGATAGCATAGTGTGTTCCTTCTCCATTATTTACACCTTGCATGTACTCCTTACCTCCTTGCAATAAGACATTAGGTCCTGCTGATGTAGACCCCTCATCATCAATGAGTGAATGAATTTTGTAGGTGACCCCATCTTTCTTGAAAGAATAAGCGTTCTTCTCTTCATCATGAACTGTCTTCCTATCAAACTAACATGGCCTACCTAAGAGTAGGTGGCATGCATCCATTGGGAGTATATCACACAAGATTCTATCCACATATTTGCCTATTGAAAAATCAACCCATTCTTGCTCATTTACAAGAACATATTGACCCGTATTCAACCATGTAACTCTATAAGGGTTTGTATGAGGTATCTTGGTCAGTCCTAGCTTGCTGACTGCCTCCTTTGAGATGATGTTATTAGTAGACCCTGAGTCTATGATCATCCTGCAAAATTTTCCAAGTATCTTGCACTTCAATCTGAAAATTTCCCTCCTTTGCTTAGCTTCTTCTTTGACAAGTTCCTTAATGAGAATCCTCCTAATCATTAGGTTCTCCCCACTCTCTTAATCAAGGTTAAATTTAGGAGCTTTAATAATATTAGTCTCTTCTTGGGCTAAGTAATTCACTCTCTTTTCACCATGTGAACTAGAATCCTTCTCAGGGCATCTATAGGCTGGATGGCCTAGTTGATTACAATGAAAACATTTCATATTTGCAAAGTGTGAGGCTTTGCCTAAACCTCCAAATCTGCCTCTTCCTCCACCTTGGAATCCTCTTCCTCTACTCATGCTGCCTCTTCCACTAGTCTCATTGACTATTTCAGTCAATTTGGATTCTCCTTGAGATCTATAATCACTACCTTTGCCAGCAAAGCTACCTCTATGTCCTCTATTCTCTTTTCCTCTACCTCCCCCTCTTGAGGTTTGATCATATTTCCTCTTGCTTTTCTCTTCTATCTTAAAAGCCATCTGATAGCATTGTCTCACACTGGTTAGGGTAGTAAGACTCAGCTCTTCTTGTATATACCACTTGAGTCAATTTTGATATCTATCCAATCTGATGCTCTCATCCTCCACTATCTTGGATCTTAAGCATAACTTTTGGAACTGCTCAATATATGCTTGGATATCAAGGTCTTTCTTCCTGAGGTTTTGTCTCTTTCTATGCATCTGAACTTCATAGTCATCCGGTAGGTAAGTCTACTTCAACTTGGATAACATACCCTTCCATGTAACAATAGGGTTCTTTCCCTCTTTCTCTCTCAGTCTAAACATATTTCCACCAGGTAAGTGCTGGTTCCCTCAACCTAGACTTGGCCACTTTCAACTTCTGAGCATCAGTTACACCATCACATTCAAAGTGATTCTCAAGACTGTCTATCCAATCCATGACTAGAACACCATCCATTTGTCCACTAAAAAGTAGCACACCCTCCAAGGCTTTACCACTTAAGGCCTTGAGTGCCTTCAAGAAGAGTTCCTCTGGTAAGACCGGATCAGGAGTAGGTGCTTCTTCTTCTAATTCTAACTCCTTCTCTTTAGCTTCCTTTTCTTCTTTCTGGTCTACCTTGTCCTTCACTTTGTCTTCCTTGTCTTGGACCTCTCCTAAGAGTTTCTCTAATTGGCTCAATCTTTCTCTTAGAAGTATATTTTCCTCTTCTTATTCTTCAACTTTCTTAGCCAGTTCAGTATTGGTCACCATCTTTCTAGATGCACTTGACTCTCCACTTGATTCTTCAGTCTGTAACATCCACTAGCTGCAACACTTCTTATCCCAAATCTTGAACCTAAGTTCTGATACCACTATGATAGGGAGAAACTTAGATACCTCAATGATTTGTCTTCAACTCTACTTAGGTCACTCCTAGGACCCTTAGGGCTTCCTCAATCCACCTTCAAAATATTTGAAAGATTCAATTCTTTCCCTCTTCTAAGAATCTTCCTACCTCACTAGGTTCCCATACTTTGTTCCTTGCAAGAAATCCTCTTAATTATACCTCCCAAGCCCTAGTGATTGTTTTGGATTGTAGGAGGGCTAGAGCTTCATTCAACTCCATTTTTGAATCCCCACATGGGTCTTAATTTCCCAAGTTGGATCATTTCTCCATCGCTTGCCAAATTCCTATCTTTTAGGCCTTGTAGCCTTTTTCCCCAATTAGGCCTCCTAAAAAGTAGGAATGCACTATTTCAGTGACAAATCCTCAAAGGAACCCCAAATTTATTTTGGAAGTTCACACATACCACTCAAGACCTTCAAGATTTTGGTGGTCTCAGGTCTCAACCCTGTCTGAACACCCTATTTCAGAAATAGGGCTTTTTCAAGCTTTTTAGACTAGTCCTTGGTCTTTGGTCTCAAAACTTGGTGACTTGGTTTCTTGGAAACTCCTCCTCATTCTTGAGTACCTATACAACATATATCAATGCATCCATGGCCTTCTTGGCTTGTGACAACATCCCTCCTGCATTTACCAAACACTTCTTCTTGGTCTTCCTAGCCTAGCTACAACCACAGCTCTCCTAGGGCAAGACCTTAAAAATAGGTGCACACACTTCTAGAGCTCCACCTTCTAGATTCTTGAAGCTCCATGGACCTAGTCTCCATTCCCAAGTGACCATACAAAACCAATGGTGGGAAATGGAGTTAGGTCCACATCTTTGCCTCTCTGTCAGAACTGGACAGCAAACTGTCTAAAACAAACTAATTTACAAAAAGCAAAAGAAAAGTAATTACAGAGAAAACTAACTATTGGAATCACTTTAAAACATGACCAAAAATGGCCTCAAATGATCACAATACCAAATCTAATCCATGAACAACAAGAAAAGAAGAAATTTCTTCAATTCTGCTACTCTGTCATTCAAAAACTCCTTGGCTCCATAACCCAAAATCTGTGCAATGACTTCCAACCCTTCAATTTAGGGTTTTCCTTCCTTATATTTCCTCAAAACATGTGCCTAACTCCTTGGATGGGCTCAAAACAACTTAAACATAAAAACCCTTAAGACAACCAAAAATGTTGTCAGCAACTTTTAAAAGTTTCTAATGTTACATAGCAACATTTTGACATCTTTTACACATTTGCAATTTTCAAGTGTTTTAACACTAATCTGACCTAAATAACCCTAGTTAGACCTCTTAGGGTATCATGGGACCCTAAAGACATGAAAAAAATCAACTTGCCACTTGACCACATTATCAAGTACAATATCATTAATGAACCAAAATGAACTACTTTGACCTGACAAAAAGCACAATTAAACACTAACTCAAACCACACTTGGTCCACATGACCTTATATAATTAAAATGCCCTTCAAGAGGGTCTTAAACACTTTCACACACCCAAAAAAACATGAGACCAGAAATCTAACTGGCTTCTCAAGGGTGCTCCTACACCAATGTATCTTCCTCAAAGTATAAGATCAAGGGACCTGTTAGACAACTCTTCATAACATCCTTGTTGGGTTTACTAATCATGAAAGCATAATTACAAACACGTAATATAAACTAAATAGATGCGACGCTTCACTAAGTTGGCCTCACTAAATTAACTCTAACTTTATAATCATGTTGAAACACATTTGGCGCCTTTAGATAACTATCATCAACTCATAACTAAACTTGAATATACACACGCATATCCTGAAGATAGTCACAACTCAAGGACCAATACAATACATCGGCTCTGTATAGGAAAACTCCAGAAATTGTAACTGCCACATAACAGAATTACACAACACAACTGAAACTTCATATCTGAGTCTACGTGTATGAACAAAACATAAAAAACATGTCTACAACATAAATATAACCACACAAGGCTTGATAATATCATTCTGATAAGTACATACAGAACACTGTTGTATATTATATGTTATCATCAATGACAAACATGTACAATCAACTAGCTGCCAGAAGTAAATCTCCAACACTATCTTCAGGAGGTTGTAGCCTTCTTTTATTGAGCAGCGAGCTCTTGGATAGTGAGTCCTCACCCCTAACACGGTTTTTGCAAAGACTCCTAACAGGGTCATTGTACTTTCTTTGTAAAGATTGCTTCTAATAGGGCAAAGGAACCTTAACAAGTTCATTATACTAGTACAATCATTTGTGGGTACTAATTCCCATCAGGGTTTTCCTCTGATCAAGGTTTTCCCGTAAACATATCTGGTGTTATGTGTTATTATGTTATGCTTCATATATTATCCATTTTATTTATGTTCAAATTGTTAAAATAGAATAATTAGTTAAACACTGATTCACCCCCCCTCTCAGTATTTCCAACAAGTACATGAACAGTTTATATGGTTGGATGAACCAATCAAGATAACTAAGAATTTTTTACACATTATCATTGGATTTTCTATTGGACACCAACCAAAGGAAATCAAGTAAATTTACAAGGGTAAGATCACCAAGCTAACCAAGGCACAATGGGATGGTAGAGGAACAAGAATATCTATTGTTGTGGATTCTGAGTTAAGGTATGCATGCAATATCATATCTTACCGAGTGTTCCAATTGTCTCGAGTGGATAGTGTACCATGTGGAGTAGTAGACCTAGCATATAAGATAGTAAAGAAAGGACTTTAGATAGATCTTTGTGAATTTTTATTGAAGAAGATGGATGACAACATGAACACAATCAGAAAGGCAAAGACCAACACATTAAAATTTGGTTCACTATTGGTATATATTTTCTTTTACTACCAGAATTAATTTCCCTCCATTGGAGATGTATTATGGAAAATTGATAGGCCAGTTATTTATCCAATACATGAGTATATACAGAGTCTAGGAGACAACTTTGATGAAATCATGTATGATTACTTTTTAAAATTCCAAGCTAGAATGCATAAGAGATACAAAGTTCTGCCTCAACTAATTGTGAAGTATCAGGATAACATTTGTTTTGAGGTTGATACTAATGTCTGTATAATTAAGGTTGTAGAATCAAGAGTTGAATGGATTCAACCAATGGGATATCCAGATATTGGATTAAAACAAATATAATCTTTATTATCTAAACCAAAAGATTCTAATGAGAAAAGGTATGGAACCTATGAGGAAGTCAAAGATAAAATCAAGCAAGGTATTTTGGTACCTAGGTCAATAAAGAAAGAAAGTAAAATTATTGATACTTTATCAAAGACTGTTGGAGTTGATGACACACTAGATGAGAACACTGAGAATGAACAATAAATTGTAGTAGTTGAAAATAAAAATCTACAATTGGCATCATCGAGAAAGAGAGGTATTGGAAGGAACACTAAATCTTTGGTACAACAGAAAGAGAAGAAACTTATAGAGGTAGCACAACTAAAAGGAAAGACTTATAAGAGAACTAGAGGAAGGAAACACCCTGCTAAAAAAAGGAGAAGATTACTACTTGGTAATGAGAGTGAAATAGAGTCTGATGAGCCTAATAAATCTATACTAGTTGTAGAGCTCTCACGAGTTCCACAAAGTCTTGATGATTTTCTGGATGGATTAAAGAAATCAGGAGGATAATTTGCAGGTTTTAGGCAAGTAAAATATTAGAAGAGGAATGAAGAAGATAACAAGAAGATTGAAGAATCTATTGTGATAACTTTAATGAGATACAATTGACACCTATTGAACTTACAAACAAGCTACTAGAGGAACTATACAACAAGATAGATGCAAGATGGAAGTATGCACTAAATGCAAAAAAGGAAATGAGAGAGAGATCTCTTGTACACACTATTCTCTAACTTGTACCATCAGAGATTCATGAAGCATTAAAGAAGCATTCAAATATATTTCTACTCAAGGGGAGAGCCCTTAGAATAATGAATGGAGACATACAATCAATGGAGAAGGATACATCTACAAAATGGAAGGATCTATTTCATATAGATGATACCAAGTATCATGAAGCAGAGAAGGAACAAGAAGAAGCCACTACTGATCAAATAAAGGGAAGCACAAAGAAAATAGATCATATTGATATAAATACTAACAATGTAGAAGTTATCATTGAAGATATACTTGAGGAAGAAGATCCTGCAAAAGAGCTATCAAAAGATGAATATGTCAAGGATACACAAATGAAAGATAATGAATGTATGGATATTGATAATGCACCTTTGCTAAGAAAAGATTTGATCATGACAGAATAAAAAAGGTACATAATTGATGATACTGTTAACATTGAGTTTGTACTAGATACATTGGATATAGAAATCGAGACACCAGTTGATACAGATAAGGATAAGGATGGACAACCTAAGGGCACTGAGATAGAATAAGGAAAGAACACTAAGTTGGTACACCCAACTGATAGCGATGGTCAAAAGCAAGATACTAACATAGCAATGGATCAAAATGTGCATAAGAGAATAGATACTAAAAGTAAAATGCAATAGGAATCAAATCTTAAGGAATATAAAGAAGAATTAAAAGAAGAGAGAATAGCCAGTACACATACCAAGTCACCTAATACAACTAAGACATCACGTTCCAAATTCTCTACTAGAGAGAGCAAATTGATTGAGAAGGAGAATAGAAAAAAGAGAAAGAAAATCATTGATTTGAGCAAGCCAGTCATAATACCTAAAGGAGACCCTAATGAAATGAATCCTAAATAATTAGCTATTTATGCTTAGATTGTAGCTCAAAAGGATGAACAAGTGAAGCTAATTTCAAAGAATAAAAAGGTAAATATACTTGAGCATGTTAAGGACATATTCCAAGAAATTGTTCCTAGAGCAATTATTGATGAATCTGAACCCCTACTAGACAGAGTTGGTGATTTATCCCAACAGATCAAATAACCAAACAAGGATATCATAGAGTATATGTTGAAGATTCACAAGGAGAGAATGGAGAAGAAATTGATGGAAGATGTATTGAAAGATATTGATATAGAGAAGGTAACTCTTTTTGAGTTATGCTTTGAAGTTGAAAAGAAACTGACATCCATCATTTCCTTGTTTCAAAAGTTTTGTATTCTTTCAAACTTTACATTTGAAATCAAGAAGGAAGCAGATATTGAGAAAGAGTTCAATGATTAGCTTAAGCAACTATCTACCAAGCTTGGAGCATTCCAGACTTAATAATCAAAGATACTAGAACTTATGTGAATTCAACTTTCATTGAGATGGGAGGAGGATAATATTAGAAAGCATTGTTAATATCCCATATCCAATCAATGCAGATACACTTGAAGAAAGCCAAAGAACTAGAAATTTTTCCAGATATAAGTTCACTAGACACCATAGTTGGCTTATCGACAAATATTATAGAGGACATTGTTATACTTCATAATCTCTGAGATACATGGGAGACTGTAATTTTAAGCATACAACAGATGTATAAACATATTTTTGGTTAATAAGTTTTACTTTTTGCAACTTTTTATCAAAAAGGGGGGATAGATACCTTAGTCAGATAAAGGGAGATAAAGGAGGATAGATATCTTGCTTATTCAGAAAAAAAAGGGAGATAGATATACTTGAAAAATAAAAAATATATATATGGAAAATGAAAAAAAAATGTATAGAGAATAAAATCTGAGGGGGACTTACTAATTTGGATGACTTTGAAGTTTTTGTCAAATATACCCAACTAATACCATAGGGGGAGATTGTTATCTCTTCAAGATATTTTGTTGTCATTAGTTTAGAAAAAGTTATAGAGTCAAGGAGAATCAATCGGTAAATGGAGAAAGACAAGGATAAGACAAGTCGATAATGCACACTGAGCCAGTCAGTGAAGTACATAGTTGACAGAGTACCAAGTGCCTACAATTATTGAGTGACACACTACACCAAGCACGTGTAGTACAGTGAGTTGATATTACACCGAGTGATGGAGAATATTTAACCGAGTATTGTGGAGTTATTTAATCGAGTTAGACTGCTAATCAAAAATTTGATCAAATCATATTTAATGATTATTAGAGCATTAATTATGTGTATACAAGTATTTATAATAGTTTTTTACATGATCAACGATTCAAATAAATCAAATTGAAGATATAAGGCTGAGATTAAATGAAAAAATGGAATTTTGTCATTTCCAAGAAAATAAAAAGTACCGAGGTAAAAGTGACATGGTCACTGAACTGGAAAGAAGATCTAACAGTCAAGATAAATTTACAGTGTACCTAACGCATAAAATTAAGAGGAAAAACTCATCTATATCTTGGATGAATTTTGTATGTGTAAGAGACACAAGACGATATACAGAGAAGATGGACAGAGATTTGTTATTATTATTGTTGTTACTGAATTTATTAAAGAGTAGAGAGCATCGAGAAAAAATTCAGCTACAATAGAGCAGAACATAATAGTATTTCAATTTGGGAATTGAGGTAGCACATACCAAAGAACATAGAGTCTAAACAAAATTTACATTTGATGCATTTTTACAGACATTGTTAATTTATTGATACTATTGTATTGAGAGCTTTAAATATCAATACTGGGTAGATCTTAACCAATCTTATATATTTGTAAATCCTTTAATAGGGTACATCTCTAAGTGTAGAGTTTGTAAAAATCCTTTAACCAGGTAGACCTAACAAGTCGTATATATACTCTTAACCGGGTAAGCTATTAGAAATAGCTAAAAATTATAGATCTAACTAAGAACCCTTTATATTGCAATTAGTGAAGGTTGTGGGTGTCATCCCCACCACAGTTATTTATCCTCTAACCAAGGATTTATGCATTACCAGAAACATGGTGATATGAGTTCAATTGTTTAATTTTTTGATGTTATGGTTTTATAAGAATTAGATTACTTTTATTTCAAAGTTATGAACTCAATAATCAAAAAGCAGCGGTATATGGTATAAATAGTAATTATGGTTAAAAAAAATTATTGGTACTGATTCACCCCTCCCCTCTTAGTCCTAACTTTCCATTAGTTATTCCAAGATCCAACATTGGAAACATTAGAAATCCCAAAAACCAACTCGGTGAGAAAGACTACCAAGCACAGAGACCAGTTGGTGAAAAATCATCGAGCAGCCAAGAACAACTAGTGAGACCCCATCAGTGAAGCCAGCTAAAAAAAGTAACCGATCCTGAGTGGTGAAACAAAAAACTTTCAACTGACCAAGAAAAGCAGTTACCGAGCACTTTACCGAGAAGCCCCCAAAAAAATACTGAACCAAACAAACAAATTTTTGGTTAATACAAAATTGCCAAGAACCCATATCATTTCTTAATTTATTAGCATTGACAATTTACTTTCCTTTAGCATTTTCATATTTGTTCATTGGTTGACCTCTAGTATACTTCATTTCTCTACATGACCTAGCAAGGTGACCAACCTTTTTACATAAATAACAAACCATACCTATTGGGTTCTAGGGTCCAACATTATCTTTGAATGACCTTAATCTACAATTTCATAGCCACATGTCCATAGTTGTGAAATTTAGAACAAGTAACATCTGACCTGTTACCTTGATTGATAGGTCTCTAACTATTGTAATCATATGACCACTAGTTTTTGATTCCAGCCCTACACTCATTAGCTTTATGTACAAAATTGTTTCAATAGTAACAAAATCCATGAAATATATTAGATCTAGCATTGTAGTTATCAATTCTACCATAGGATTTGTATGATATAGTAGTAGAACCTCTAGGTCTAATATTTGGACCAATCAGTTTAAGCCAAAATATATTAGCAGTATGACCTTCCTTATGACAATTAAAATATATGAGTTTATACCTTCTCTTTCTTGTGTTATTGTTCACCTTGGGTGTTGATTTTATTTATACATTGATGTCCTTAGTGCCAGAATATTCACCAACTTCAAATTTTGAAAACCCTAAACCTTTTTTCTCTCCATTCATCCTTTGCCTTCCAAGTTGCTCATCAAGTTTAGTAGAACTCAATCTAAATTTATCCAACTGGTTGTTTGCAGCATTCAACTATTCTTTTATCTTTTCATTCTCTTTCCTTATTCCCTCATTCTCTCTTTCAATATCATCTTTATCTTCATCTGTATCATGTAAGTGTTCCTTCAGTGTGTATGCACCCTAAAATGGTCGCCTGGACTATGGGCCCCCATTTATCAATTTATCAATTTATCAAATTCCTGAATCAATGCTTTGCAACATTTTCAATTCAAATCAATTTCCTTGATCAAATCATAATTAATTCAATTATTTCCTAAGGTTTGATCATTTTTATTTAATTAAAAGATCTAATCTCCCTTTTAATTAAATAAAATTCATCTTATTTAATTAAATTAAATTCCTCCCATTTAATTAAATAAAATTCTTCTATTTTATTTAATTAAAAGAAAACCCCTCTTTTAATTAAATAAACAAAAATCCCCACTTAAAGCACTTTATTTGATGAAAAATAAAATAAATTAAATAAAAATAAAATAAAAATCTATTTTTCTACACATCTTCCTAAGTGGTGGGATTTTTACCTCTTAATCATAGCCTTTGATTTTTGCCTCTTAATCTCAACCATTCACTTTTCTTCCCATTGATTTTTATGTATTGTTATGGTGCAGGTTTGGAGAGCAATTTTGGAGGAGAATTTGAGCACTCAAGCTTGGATATTGCAACTTCTCTATCTTTTTGTCTTCTTCTTCTTGCATCCATGGATATTCATGTAGATTAGATTCATATTAGATTAAATTCATATTTTCTTCCATAGATTAAGCTTGCATATTTCCTTTCATAGATTAGTCTTGCATTGTTATCATTTAGACTAATTTCCTTTCTTGCATTGCTATCATATAGAATAGATTTCATTTTCATGCATTGAATCTCTCATTTCATGGTGTACTTGCATAGGCAAAACTAAGTCAATCTGAGGGCCTTCATCACACACCTTTGCACTCCATGACTAGGGAGCTAAGAGTCAATATTTGAGGCCTCATTCTTGAGCAACCTTGGATGGAATGACTCATAGAAGTGTGAAACATTTTTAGCACACATTTTTGGGGCCCACCATGGGGCAGAAGATTCTCTTTCTGTCACTATATTTATTTTTCATAATTTATTTTTAGATTTCTGTATTTTTCATACTTCTACAGGGAATTTTTGTGTGATATTTTGCAGGTCTGCAGGTGAGTTTTTGCTGATCTATGCATTTCTTTGCGCCACCTGCTTTGTTTCTTCGTGCATCTCTGTGTGAAATTTTGTGCGACATTTGACACCAATCACAGATCTGACATTATTTACTATTTTCTACAAAAAAAAAATTTGTCCTTGCGTTTCTTCGTGCGAGATAATGTGAATCTTCGTGTGGCTATCTATGAATCTTCACGCGGCACTCTGAGAATCTTTGTGCAAGATTTCACACCAGAGATCTGAATTTTATGGCTATATTTTATATCTTTGATCTCTAATGAGAGGAACCTCCTTACAGCAATATGGTGAGAATGCATGAAATAACAGAATATAGAGCAATAGAAGAACTCAGAATGAATCTATTGATCATGGGCCACTTCGAGGGGGTAACCTCCTTTGAGCAAGCTCAATACAATAAATTTGTCGGTGTCCATCAAAGGCCTCAACTTACTCTTATATAATAAGTATGATCTAGAAAATTAATACTACCTATGCATGTGGGATAGTAAAATATACTCACGGGATGACTTACAAAGCATATGCGTCCAACAACACTACACTAACAAAATAAATAGAAGGAACACACAGGTTCCTAACATCCCCTCTCTCTTAGAAAAAAGCTTTGTCCTCAAAGCTTAAGGTGTGGAAATTGTTGTTGAATCTGAAGAAGGGGTTCAAAGGTAGCATCCTCTGGTTGCATGTTGTGCCACTAAATCAAGACCTCAGAGATGGAGCGAGAGCAAAGCTGACGAGTGCACTGGTCAAGGATTGTCGTCGGCTCCAGGATAATGGATCCTTCCTTATCAATTTTAGGGAGAGCAGTTTGTGCTCTAACGTTGGTACCAAGAACTTTCTTTAGACAAGAAACGTGAAATACTGGATGAATGCAGGAAGAAGGAGGAAGTTCTAGTTTATAAGCAACTGAACCAATCTTCTGCAGAACCTTATAAGGCCCATAAAATTTTGGGGCCAGCTTATGATGCCCTTTAAGCTTTAGGGAGGATTGCTTGTATGGCTGTGGATGAAGAAAAACCATATCCCCAACTTGAAATGAGCACTCAGAATGGTGTTGATTTGCTTGCTATTTCATTTGATTATAGGCCATGTGAAGATTATCCTGTAAGGTGCAAAGACTCTGATCCCTGGTGTGGAGAACTATGTCAACTGCCTAGACTGGTGAGCTGCTGGGAGTGTAGGGAAGGAGCACTGGGGGTGCCTGACCATAGACTACGTATTGTACCACCATTCAGCTAAAGGAAGCCACTTGGCCCACTGATGTTGCTATTCAGAAGTGAAGCAGCGAAGATAAGTTTCCAAGCATTTATTGACAATTTTAGTCTGACCATCGATTTGTGGGTGATAGCCCAAAATCATCTTCAGTTTGGTGCCAGTTTGCTGAAATAGTTCAGTCCAAAAATGACTTGTAAAAGTTGCATCACGATCTAAGACAATGGAAGAAGGGAGGCCATGAAGACGGAAGATCTAGTCCATGAATATTTGTGCAACTAAGGAGGCAGTATAGGGGTGGCTGAGGGCACAAAAATGACTATATTTAGAGAGATGATCAACCACAACCAAGATCATTGTCTTGCCACCTGATTTAGGAAGCCCTTCAATTAAATTCATAGAAATATCAGTCCAAATCCGTGTAGGGATGGGCAATGGTTCTAGCAAGCTAGGAAGGAGGGTTGTTTCACCCTTGTGGCATTGGAAGGTATCACATTCAGCCACCATTTATTGAATCATCTATTTCATCCCTTTCCAAAAGAATTTTCGCCTTGCCCACTCATAAGTTTTGAGGAATCCCAAGTGCCCTGCCAAAGGAGAAGCATGGAGTTCATAAAAAATAGCCTGTTGCAGATCTGGATTCTGAGGAAGCACTAGACGGCCCTTGTATTGGAGAGAAGCACCATCCCAAGAGTAATGTGGTACAATAGAAGGATTATTGGCTAGCTAGTGAATGATTTGAGATAAAGAAGAGTCACTGTCATAGTCCTGCTGGACAGATGCTAACCAATTGGGAATTGGCATAGAAATAGATAAAAGGGAAGCTTGATCATCAAATGTGCAAGAAAGAGCATCTACCACAATATTGTCCTTACCCTTCTTGTAGGTGATCTCATAATCATACCCCATGAGTTTTCTGACCCATTTCTATTGTGTAGGGGGGGATACCCGTTGTTCCATGAAGTATTTCAGACTTTGGTGATCGGTCCTGATGCAAAAATGACTCCCTAGGAGGTATGGCCACCACTTCTGTACAGCATGCAAAATAGCCATCATTTCTTTTTCATAAGCAGAGAGGGATAGATTATTACCAGAAAGGGCTTTGCTAGTGAATGCAATAGGATGGTCATCTTGAAGGAGAATAGCACCCAATCCATTGCCGCAAGCATCACTCTCAATTGTGAAGGGCTTGGAAAAATTTGGCATAGCGAGAATAGGTGTACTGAACATAGCCTGTTTTAGTTGTTCAAATGCATTCTCAGCAACATGGGTCCAGGAGAAGGCATCATTTTTTAACAGAGCTATCAATGGTGCTACAATTTTCTCGTAATTCTTGACAAACTTGCGGTAATATCCAGTCAGCCCCCAAAAACCCTGAAGGCTCTTGAGAGTTTTAGGATGCGGCCAATTTTTCATGGCATCTATTTTTGTAGGATCCACCCAAACCCCTTGCTGTGCAACAATATGCCTGAGATACTCCACTTCCTCCTGGCCAAACACACATTTAGATAGTTTTGCACAGAGTTGATGATTAGAGAGAATTTGCATGACAAGCTCCAGATGATGGAGATGCTCAGCCCAAGTTTTGCTATATATGAGGATATCATCAAAGAAGACCAGAATGAATTTCTGGAGGTATGGCCAAAAAAATTTATTCATCACTACCTAAAATGTTGAAGAAGCATTAGTGAGGCCAAAGGGCATGGCTAAAAATTCATAGTGACCATCATGTGTGTGGAAGGCTATTTTAGGTATATCCTCCTCATTAACCCGAATTTGATGATACCCAGAACGAAGATCCAACTTGAAGAAAAAATGAGCCCCATGAAGCTCATCAAGAAGTTCATCAACAACTGGAATGGGAAACTTATCCTTTATAGTGAGATGATTAAGTGCTCAAAAATCAATGCAGAGCCACCATGACCCATCTTTTTTGTGGACAAGTAGAACTGGAGAAGAAAAGGAACTCATACTAGGGCGAATAATACCTTGCTTCAGTAAGTCACGAACAAGCATCTTGATTTTAGTCTTCTAATGAAATGGGTAGCGGATGTAGGGCCTAATGTTGGGTGGAACACTGCCAGGAAGGAGCTGAATATGGTGGTCCTTTAGGCGAGAAGGGGGTAATTTCACAGGTTCAGCAAATACACCTGAATACTTATCCAAAATTTGTTGGAGATCTACAAGAGTACTAGAGACTGTTGATGGCTACATCTGAATGGAATGGAGCTGAGCGATGACACCATGTGAATTCTTCTTAAGAATTTTTTCCATACGATGTGAATTGATGATGCTGAGAGACCCCGACTGTAAGCCTTTCAAAGTGTGTTGTTGCCCATCGGCTGAAAACTGCATCCAAAGTTCAGCAAAATCCCATAGAATGGGGCCAAGAGTGCGTAACCATTGGGTGCCCAAAACCACATCACAACCACCTAAGGGAAAGGAAAACATGTCAGAGTGCATGTTATAATCTCCAATAGAGAAATTCACATTGTGACATTTCCCTTTGCAAGGTAAAGTGCCCCCATTGGCAATCATGAATTCAAAGCTAGAGTAGGGATGGACAAAGTAATCAGCCTGTTTGGCTATTCGGGGGTCAATGAAGTTATGAGTGCTACCAAAATCAATGAGTATAGTAAGAGGGATCTTCTTGAAGAAACCCTAGACCTGCATGGTTTGTGGATTAGTGACTCCTGCCAAAGCATGGACAAATATCTCTGGTTGAGCTTCTGGCGAAGGAGGTTCAAGCTATTGAAGCTCAACCTCATCATCCACTATTTTTTGAGCATCTACATATTCTTCCGATTCAGGTGGAGAATCCACATCCAAGAGATAGAGCTTTTTCTGAACACATCTATGGACCTGGGACCATTTCTCATCACAATTATAACAAAGCCCTTTTTCTTGCCTGGCCTGCATCTCTGTTTCAGACAAGTGCTTGATAGGAGTAGGTCTGGGAGCTGGCATGACTTGAGGGTTGTGAGAACCCATATTTCTGAATGGAACAAAATTGGATCTAGAATGTTGTAGAGCACTAATCTTGTCTTTCGCTAACTTAGCCAACCCAAGGGCTTCCATCATTGTAGTGGGTCGGAACATTTTGACTTCCGAGCGAAGTGCATCCTTCAAACCACTGACAAAACAACTACAGAAGAATTCATCAGACAAGCCCTCTGTGTGATTAGCTAATTTTTCAAACTTTTTCTGGTATTCTCTTACAGTGCCTGTTTGGCACAGTTTAGTGAGTGCTCCTATGAAGTCATCAAAAGCACTAGGGCCAAAGCGCTCCAAAAGGAGTGTGCACAATTCTGTCCATGTTGGGTCTACATTAGCCTTGATGTACCAACAGAACCATTGAAGAGCTTCATGTTCCAAATAAAAAGATGCAAGTGAGACTTTCTTGTTATCCAAAGTATTATGCAAGCTGAAATACTGCTCTGCCCTATAAATCCATCTAGTCAGATCGGTACCATCAAAGCACGGAAAATCAAGCTTCGGTCCACAAAAATTGCCAGAAGAGAACCCAGTGTCTCTAGAATGGTTTCGGTTCATGGCTGAATGCTGAAGGTTGAGACCGAGAATTTTGTCATCCAGATCTTGAAGTTTGGTTTTGAGGGATGCAATTTCCTCCTCCATGATTTTTTCTCCTGTACGTGTAACAACCATAAAGCAGTTTTTTTTTTTTTGACACAATCGACTCAGGAAAATTCACTCAAATACGGAATAATTGAATAGAATTATTGCAATAACAAGAAATATTAGAATTTAAAGGAACCTAAAGGCCATGATGGAAAAAAAATTTGACGTAATTTCCACCCAGCGAGCCCAAGAAAGTGCTCTGATACCAGATGAGAGGAACCTCCTTACAACAATATGGTGAGAATGCACAAAATAACAGAATATAGAGCAATAGCAGAACTCAAAATGAATCTA
>MU224366.1:1137771-1148281 GCA_018584345.1 Thuja plicata
TACTAAGTACGATCTAGAAAAGTAATACTACCTATGCATGTGGGATAATAAAATATACTCATGGGATGACTTACAAAGCATATGCGTCCAACAACACTACACTAAAAAAATAAATAGAAGGAACACATAGGTTCCTAACATCTAACCACTAATCTTTACTAATTTTGGTGGTTTCCAATTTGGTGTTGTTGTTGTTGTTGCTAATTTGGACTTGCGTGGATAAACAAAAAAACATTCGCGTTGCTTTGGACTTGAGGTATTTTGTTGCATCTCTATAAAATTTGGATTTTGGAAATAAAAATGAATCTCTCATGTGTTTAGCTTGAGTGTTTTCTTGCTTTCATAGATCACATTTCCAAATTGGTGCTGTAAAAATGGACCTAGATTTGCTTTCTTGCATATATGTTTAACATAGTAATTAGGCCCTATAAAAAATATTTAAGGCGATCTTGAGAGAGTGGGCTTCATTTTCTTGTCTTACATGCGAAGCTCTTCTTGATGATAGATGCCCTTCTAAGTAGGGAAGGATTTGTCATTACTTCAAACTTGGTTTAGTCTTCAACTTTGATTGGTACTTTCTCTCTTGAGATTGGTGGTCATTGTTGTTGACATACGAACCTTGGGTGAGGTGATTTCAAATTAGTGGGTCAATTAATCTTGTTTTCTATGTTTGGGTGAGGTGAAGAGGCTAGAGGATTATACACTTTTTCCTTTTGGGAAAATTAGAAATTTGGAACCCTTGAATCCAAACTAAGTCCCCATGTGGTTCATATTGTGAGTCTTCCTTGTTAGAGAGGGTTAACCGTAGTGGACACTCCCTTTATTGGGTAAACCATGTGGATGGAACCTCAAGCGGTAATAGCCATTTTCACCATGGTAGCAACAACCACTATATAAATA
Organism: Thuja plicata; assembly: GCA_018584345.1. Taxonomy (NCBI): domain Eukaryota; kingdom Viridiplantae; phylum Streptophyta; class Pinopsida; order Cupressales; family Cupressaceae; genus Thuja; species Thuja plicata. The sequence goes on from MU224366.1 coordinate 1,138,672, forward strand.
TCCTTGTGGAATAAATCTCCATGGGTGTAGTTTCTTGTGGGTTTTCAGATCTCCTTAGCAACTCCTGATTGATTAAATTCTCAAACTGTGTCAAAACTTCAGTGCACCGGGATTGGATTTCACCCACTTGAGATTGCAAAAGTTGCAGAGTCAAACCATTACTAAGAACCATAGTGCAACCAATTTTTTCTTTTCTAGGACTATGTGCGTGATTGAAAAACATTTTGAGAACATACACAAGTAAGATCCTTATGGAGTAGAATAATATGACATTATCCATGTTCATGTGCAAGGTTGCTTTGTCCCTTGCCCATTGTTTGAAGACATTGATTGCTTGAACTCCCTGATTACTATCTTGCATGCCTAATTCATGATAAAATTTGTTAATGCATCTAGTTGGTTATCTAAAATGAACAAAAACTAAGTTCTAGTTCCTTTATGTCAGAACCGTCACGCGATAAAAATGTTTCTTCATGTGGCTCATTGTGTTTCCTCGCACGAAACAGTGTGAATCCTCACGCAATATTCTGCAACTTGCTGCCAATCTGCTATCCTTTTTGTTTCACCAGTCTAGGTTTTCTTCACGCAGATCTGTGCATTTCATCGCATGATCCTATCCTTTCTTCGCTCAAAACTATCTTCTATTGCCATACCAATGAGCTTTTTGCTGTCATTTTTGAGCCTGTTTAATCTACTGTCCTATCATTTTCCAGTTCTCCTTGGTTGATCCAAATCAAATTAAGTCACTTACCCCGCTGTTAGAAGCTTATTTATGCTTTGGATTCTTGCATTTTTTATCTCTTGGATTAGTGATCTTTGATTTCACAAGTGACCTTGCTTGGAGTTGGTGAGCTAGAAACCGTCCTTGTTGAAAAGATAAACCTTTAGATTCTTTGATAACACACTTGGAGAGTTTTGGTAGTCTCTTGTCCATCCACTTTCATATAAATTCAAATTCAATCAATATAGTTTGGGTAATATCATCCTCCTTATCCATATGTGCAAGGATACTTATCTAAAATGTGGGCACCTCTGTGGCAGTGTTGGCTTACGCCTCTTGCAAATTCTATCTTATCACCTCTTTTTAGACAAGTTAATGCCTTTACTATCCTAGTTTGGTACCAACGTTTCTTAGGGTCATCCTATCAACTAGTACCTTTTCTTTCATGCCAGTTACAACAAGATATCAAGTAAATCAAGTAAAATGACCTCAAATTGTCTTTAACCAATTACCCCTAGTTCAAACTCGCCAAAAACATAAGGGAAAAGAACCCATATTTGATCAATCACCTAGGAACAACTCGAAAGTGTGGTTTGATTCCAAGAGTCACCTTAGTGAGTTGGGTACTCCCTTAGTCCCCTTTCTCTCTTCTATGGATATGAGTTACACAATGACTCAGAGGGAGAGAGAAGAGAGGAATAAATGTCTTGACAACATGTTTGTGAAGTATGAGGATGCTATTTCATCTGGTGGTTCCTCTCATAACAGTAGACCAACTTCACCTCTTATTTCAACAAGATATCTAGATGCACACCAAAGGGCTAAGAGAGAGAGAGGTAAAAGACATACTTATCAAGATAATCAATCACAACATGAAAGAAAAGAAGATGAACGTTATGACAACCATGTCTATACAACTTATACCAACAACTTGTTTAGAAATTCAAGACCAAGTTCACCACTCAAGACCTCTTCAGGTTACATGAATGAAAGGATTAAGAGGATTGAGCATGAAAAGAAAGACTTCCTAGATGAACAAGCTCATAAGGAAGAACAAATTAGACTCCTAGAATGGGAGAGACAGACTTTGGTAGAAATGGAAAAGAAAGCCTTTCAAGAAGAGCAAGATAGGCTCTTGGCTTGGAAAATCAATGATCAATTCAATAACATGCATGTTAGTGGTGGAAAAATCTCTCCTCCATCCACTCCTCTTAAGACTACACAAAGTAGGAGACATTCAAGATCCCCATCATGATCTCCTAGCCCTAGAGGAAGAAGGGCTTCTAGACATGATCATTATAGGAGACAAACACCTCCTAGGAACTCAAGACAACCTTCCCAATGTACTCACCATGGTTCACAATATAGGGTTAGTAGCTCAATTTTTGATCACACCTCCCAACACTTTATGAAAATGCAACAAGAACCACTTTTCCAATAGTATGTGGAGAAATATTTAGAGAAAAACAAGGATAAGTTCCTAGAGAGCCTAATAAACAAGGGTGCTAGGGTCCCTTGCAACTTTGATGTGGATAAAAATATTAAGAAACAGGGTCCATCCCAAGATGAGGTGATCAAAGAAATGAAGCACATGATGGAAATGATGATGGCACCTAAGAATTCATTTTCACTAGATTCAATTTGTCCTAATCCTTTTGATAAGAGTGTTGACATGAAAGAATTTCCTAGGAAGGTTTAAATTCCTCAATATGACAAATATGATGGGAGTGGAGATCCACATGATCATGTGCGCCAATTTTATACCACAAGTTTTGAATTCCAACAAGATGACTCATATCTCATTCCCAAGGAGTCTTAAGGGTCAGGCAATGGAATGGTTCACCAAAATAACTCCCCCCGTTAGGACTTTCAAGGAGCTTGTTCAAATATTTGTTCAACACTTTGCATATAATCTATCAAGATCTATCACCTTGCTAGACTTATGTAATTTAAAGCAGAACCAAGGGGAATCCTTTGTCACTTTCTTGAAAAGGTGGAGGCAACAATGCTCTTGATATTCTAGAACCATTCTTGACAATGAAAATATTGTCATCCTTGTTAGCAATTTAGTTCCTAAACTACGGTATGAAGTTAAGAAAATGGTTTTTGATTCATTTGACACCATGGTTGATACTGCATGTAGAATTGAAGATGTTTTAAGAGAACAAGGAATTTTGACCAAACATGGAAATAACAACAACAATGGTCAAAAAAATAACAACTCTAACAAGGATAAAGGGAAGAACACACATTGGAATAGGAACAAACAAGTGGTTAATGATGGAGTTGTGGATTCCTCCCAACCAAAAGATCAACCTATGCTCCATTTATCTAGCGTCGTTCAAGCTATGAGGCTCAATACATCCAATCAACAAGAAAGTAAGTCAAGATACCAAGATAAGCCTAAAAGAGAAAGATGTAAGTTTGCAAAACTTGGTGATTCATATGCAGATATTTTGAAAACACTTATTGCTAACAACCTTGCACATCCTCAAGATCCTGAGAATTTTTGTACACCGGATGTTAAACCACATTGGTGGGATGAGAAGGTCTTTTGCATATTCCATAATGGTATTAGACATGACATCGAACACTGCTACAAACTCTAGCATATCATTCAAGATCTCATTGAGAATGGAAAACTTAAGATAGATGGATTGATCACCAATACCAATCATAAGGCATTCAAGGAACCTTTACCCAAATATGAAAAGGGGGAAACCTCTAAAGCTAAGAATGGAAAAGCTGAGATCAATTATACCTACATAGATGCGAAGAATACTATCAACATGCTTGAATTTGTAGAAGAGAATTTCAATATGATGAGGGGTAGAGATCCCTATGGTTATGATCTAGATGTGGACTCTCCTCCTATCTTTGATGAAGAACCTATTGTGGTGTTAAGGGGCCCCAACTCTAGAGTGTCATTGCAAGCCCTTAATGTTGTCACATGAAGTCAAGGTCCTATTGTCATTAGAGTATCCAATTCAAGCCAATCCAGTAAACCTAAGAAAGTGGCATCCAAGCATGTCACCTTGAAACCAGCTGTCAATCCTAAGCCAAATTATAGTCTTGTTGATCAATTACAAAGAACCCCAGCTCAGATTTTGATCTTTGAGCTCTTAGAGTTGTCCCCGAGACATAAGCAAATCCTTGAGGATGCTTTGCACATGGAAAACATCCCCAACAATGTAGATGTTGATCAATTCTAGAACATGGTTAATCAAATTTATAGCCCTCATTACCTTACCTTTTCATAGGATGATGATAAAGCCTTGAGCCACCCACACAATCTTTCTCTCCATATTGATCCACATAACCCGTGTTAGGTGCGTGTTGATAGATGGGGGTGTTGGGCTAAATATTTGTTCATTCAGTTTGTTGAAAGAGTTGGGTTATTCTGAAGAGGTTATAGATACAAGGAAAAAGATTAACATCAAAGCCTATGATGAGGCATAAATAAGTTCTAAGGGGTTGTCTATCCTTCCTGTCAGGATTGGCCCTGTTCAAAAAGATATTTTATTTCAAATAGTTTAGGCTGGATCCCTTGCATACAATATCTTACTTGGTAGACCATGGATTCATGATATGCAAGTAGTTCTATCTACCTACCATCAGTGTGTTAAGTTCCCCTACAATGGAATAGAGATTTGCATACCTGGGGATAACACTTTATCTATTAATTCAATTTTAGCAAGGGCTCATGTTCCCCTCAATAGAGAAGCAGAAGATTTGGATGCTACCTTAGCTAAATGCAAAGACAAGCCTAAATTAGTAGACCTTGGTATGGGGGGTATCAACTTAACTCCCTCACAACATTACCAATTTCACCTTGGTCTTATGGAAAACCTTCACAAGAAAAGAAACCTTCATCTTCAACTATGACTTTATTTGGCACATTTGTAGAATCCTCAGTGCCTATCCAAGATAAGAAAGAAGAAACATTTGTTAGAGATTGGATCTATAGAGAAGATAAATATATGCACAATGATAACTTCTCTCCCTCTCCTAAGGCTTATGGAAGAGGGTATGATTTTTTTAGATAGATGGGCTATCCCAAATATGGCCCTCTTAATCAAAATTTACATGCTAGAGCTGAACCCCTTGGTCATTCTCTTTTTGGATGCAAGTCTAAGAAGTTGGTTGACCTAGGATTTGAGAATTACAACAAGTACACTAATCCTCTCTTTGATGAGTCAGATAATGATGATGAACCAGAATATGTTCCTAATTTGATAAATCAGCAAGACATATCTGAAGATTGGGTCCCTTCCACTAATCTCCTTTGGGGAGATTCTAATGTTCCGGTCACTCATGTGTTAGTTGCAACTTTAGAACAAGAGTCAGATATAGAAGATCCTTTGAGAGAACGTCAACAAAATAATCTTGTTCGCTTAATGGAAAGAGAAGGTACTACACTCTATGAAACTGGACATTCCACCTCAAGATGTCCCAAACCTTCATTGTGTAAGCATCCTAATCGCATTTAAGACACAACTTCACATGGGTATGAATGGGACTCCTTCTCATAGTCTTCCACAGTTGATAGAGATATTGATGTTATTCACATTTATAGTTCTCAATCTGAGGTAGCTGATGAGTCATGTGTAGGATTAGAGGATTTGAACCCACGTGTTGCCTTAGTGAATGATTCTTCGCTTGTTAGAATGAATCCTGATTTGGGTATCTTAGAGGGATACTTGACAGACTCTGACTCTTCGGTCACCAGCGATAATATCATTCACATTTATAACCTTGAACCAATTATTGACTTGCCTCTTGTTCATCCTGACCTCATTGATTGGTCCCAACGCTATCAAGAGCATGAGCTCTTAACATTTCAAAATGATTATGAGATAGCCTGTTACTTAAATGTCATTCAATCTGTAGTCTCTTCCACCAGTGAACTGACTACTAGCATGACAAAGCCAGACATCAAGTACCTTAGTCACAAGATAAAAGGAAAATAAAATCAAAAGAATAGGAGTTCTGATGGCGAAAACCACTATGTGGCAGTGTCAGAACAAAAAAAAGTAAAAATAAATGATGTATCCAAGGGAGAAAACCTCTTTGAGGTGCCTAAGGATGAGGTACTTGATTGTCTCCCTAGATACTTTCAAGATCAATCTTCAGTGCTTATTGAACTAACACAAGAAGTCAATTTGGGTATAGATGAGGCTACATAAATAGTACACTTGGCTGAGTCCTTGTCACCATATGAAAAAGAAGCTTACACCAAGTTCTTATAGAAGAAGAAGATCAATTTTGCATGGACTTATTCATATATGCCAGGATTGGACATTAATCTTATTATGCATCACTTGTCCATAGCTCCAGGTGTCAAACTAGTTAAACAAAAATTGAGAAAGATGCATCCTCACGTAGCTCTCCTAGTCAAAGCAAAATTGGAGAAATTCCTTGGTGAAAAATTCATAAGAGCTATTGCCTATGCTGAATGTATATCAAACATTGTACCAGTTTCCAAACATGATAAATCCATTCAAGTTTGCATAGATTTTAGAGATCTCAATAGAGCATTCCCAAAGGATGATTTTCCACTTCCCAACACAGACATGATAGTGGATATGACTACGGGTTATGAGATTTATTCCTTGATGGATGGCTTTTCCAAATACAATAAGATTAACATAGCTCTTGAAGATCAAGAAAATACTGCATTCACTTGCGGATGGGGTACCTATTGTTGGAACGTTATGCCTTTTGGATTGAAAAATGTAGTATCCACCTATCAAAGAGCTATGAAAACTATTTTTCATGACATGATGCATAAAAACATGGAAGATTATGTGGATGACACCTTGGCTAAGTCTAAATAGAGAGACACACACTTAAATGATTTAGAAGTCATTCTAGATTGCATGGAACAATTTCAACTAAGGTTAAACCCTAAAAAATGTACATTTGGAGTCTCCTATGGAAAACTACTCAGATTCATCATTTTAGAAAAAGGAATAGAGGTGGACCCTGAAAAAGTCCAAGCAATCATAGATATGCCACCTCCTAGAAACATTAGTCAAATGAGGAGTCTTAAAGGACGTCTTCAATCTATAAGGAGTTTTATTTCACAATTGGCAGATAGAGCTCAACCCTTCAACAAGAACTTACACAAAGGAGTCAAATGTGTTTGGAATGAGGATTGTCAAAAGAGCATAGATCAAATCAATAAGTACTTGGAAAATCCTCCTATTTTAATGCCTCCTATCCTAGGGAAACCACTTATTCTATACATTTCAGCAGCAAAATCTTCCTTGGGGGCATTACTACCTCAACTTGACGAAAATGGGAAAGAAAGAGAAATATACTACATTATCCGCACTCTTGTTTCATATGAGGTTAACTATACTAGCATTGATAAAGCTTGCCTTGCAGCTATGTTTTCTTCCCAAAAGTTGTAACATTACATGCTTGCGCACACTATTCACCTCATAGAAAAAATAGATCCACTCAAATATTTTCTAAGGTTTCCCTCACAGGTAGACTTGCTAAATGGATGATGATACTTTCAGAGTTTGACATAGAGTAAATTAAGCATAAATCAATCAAAGGACAAGCCATAGCTTATTAATTGGCTGATTTTCCAATACAAGACACTGTACCTATGCAAGTTGACTTCCCAGATGAGCACCTCATGTATATGACTGAAAGAACATGAAAGATTTTCTTTGATGGATCCTTTATGCAAAATGGTTCAGGAGTTGGTGTGCTGTTTGTTTCTCCTCATGGGTACACAATCCCTAAGTTTTACAAATTATTGTTCCCATGTACAAACAACATTGCTGAATATTGAGCTTTGACAAATAGACTTAAGATGGCCATAGAATGGAGAATCACAGAGTTACACATCTATGGGGATTCACAGCTGATAATTAACCAAGTTAATGATGAATATCAAACAAAACATGAGAAAATGGTACGTTACAAGAAAATGGTTGATTCCTTGAAATGCTACTTCACATTTGTCACATTTCAACAAATCCCTAGAGCAGAAAACAAAGTAGCTGACGCTATGGCTACACTTTCTTCACTCCTTTAGTTAGAGCAACATGAATCCAAATTTGAATTCCTGGTGGAAGAGCTGCATCACCCTATCTATGACTCCCAAGAAAGCCATGTCATTTGTGCCCTTGTTGGTCATGAGTCATCCTGTTATGGTGCCATTTAATCATACATTTGTGATGGCATTATACCTGAAACCTTTAACTGATCTAAACATAGAAACCTTACCCAAAATGCCTCTCGTCATTCCCTCATCATTGGTGATTTGTATAGGAGGGGTCTAGATGGAACACTTCTTAGATTCTTAGAAAAAGAAGAATCTGACCAAGTGTTAGTTGACATCCATGAGGGCATCTATGGGAGACATTCCAATGGTCTTGCCATGACTCGAAGGTTGCTTAGGGTAGGGTACTATTGGCCTATAATGTAGATTGATGTAGTAGCTTTTGCAAAGTCATGTGAAAAGTGTCAAAAACATGGTAACCTGATACATGCTCCAAGTAGGGATCTCATTCCTTCTATATCTCATTGGCCATTTCAGTGTTGGGCCTTTGATCTTGTTGGGAAGACTCATTCCAACTCATTAGGTGGACACAAGTTTATTATCACTGCTACTAATTACTTCACTAAATGGGTAGAAGTTGTCCCACTTTATGTTGCCTCAGGAAAGATAGACTCTCTATTAATTCTAAACCATATCATCTATCAATATGGAGTGCCTGTTGGTTGTATTTCGTGTTTTTGTTGTTTTGCCCTGTTCCTCGCCTTGTTCTCTGAAAATTGGCAGGTTTTCATGCCTAACCCTTGTCAAAATCTTGCTAAAACCCTAAGGCATAATATTAAACGATGTATTTTGAAACCCTTTGGCCATGTCTTCTTTTCCTTCGTTACCTTTTTTAAGTTACTTAAGGCATGTGCTTTTAAGTCAGGTTGCTTGATCGCGTTACCAAAAACGAATATGCCAAAACGTCTCCCGACTTCGCTTTTCCTTTATGTCACGTAGTCTTGATAAGAAAATGAATATTCCATCTGTGTATCGAGACTTAGCGATCATTCTTTAGTCAGGTTGTCGCTTAATATTGTGTTATGAAGCTTTAAGAATGAACGGGACCCACCCTCAGTCGGGTGATCACATGAGGAAAAGGCAAGTCAACAAAATGTCTTCCGACCTTGCGCCTTTCTTCATGTCACGTGATAGCTGGATCAGGACAGTCAAATAGTTAAGGCTAACCTTTAGTCACGTGGTCTCGTGATTAAAAGACGGTTAAGAGATAATAGTCACGACCATGCGACTAACGGTTTCATGTTGTGATTTCCCTCAGTCGGGATGTCGCTAGAACAGAAAGGTTACTTAGATTTTCAGAATGCATAAAGTGGATGAAGTAATGGACGACATCTGTCAGAATGCTATTAGTTGTCGTGTGATCGCTTGATGAAGAAAATGGATCAAGCGATAAGGAGACTTAAGTCATTATACCCTTGGTCGCTAAGTCTCGTGATATTTTAAGGGTATGTGAAATTCTGAAATGATTAAAAGATAGTCGTTCGATGAAGGAGTAAAGAGATCTAACGGTGGTCGCAAAGTCTCATGACAAAAGTGCCTTAAGGAAAAAGTACTCCCGACTAAGCGATTACGGTATGTCGCGAGGTCGCTGTAAACAGAAAAGGACATGCAAGTGAGCTGGCGAGAACAAGTACCAGGAATTTACAATAACTACACCAACGGCCACCTACAAATCAGATTACAGTCGCCTAGTCGGGAGAACCATAAAGATATCTGATTTCACCTTTTTTGACTTGGTCATCTCATCGTTTCTCTTCTCTCTCTCTTTTTCTCTGTCTTACATCTTTAGGGTTAGGGTTTTGAGACTA
>MU224366.1:1148744-1160037 GCA_018584345.1 Thuja plicata
CCAAAGGATAGGCACTGGTTCAGGAATCTATTTGAATATCTATCTATGTCACATATGTTCTGAGTTTTCAAGCACCAAATCAAATTTAAACACTCTGTTACCAAGAACACATAAGCATAACTTATAAGGACCTCTGTCAGCAGGACACTGTCCATGTTATTGATTCCTTGAAGAGAGAATCCATTAGGTTAACCCTCCTATAAAGAAAAGGAAGAAGGATTGAAATCCTTGTATCACTGGTTTTCTGTCATATTTAAGATTATGATTTGTATGGTTAAAACTTGTATATGATTATGCTTGGTCATTTGCAAGGTATTTTATTAAGTTGGTTCAATAGAGAATACATGACAAATCAGTGTACACATCTAAGTACTGTGTTGACAGTCATCTTATAAGGTAAAACCTGCCTGAGCATTTGTGGAGCTAAAAAACGAAGAAGGATATTGTTTAAGTCCTTAGCAATTAGGCTTTTCTTGTCTCTGAACTATGAATCAGGATTAGGAGGTAATAGGATTCAAATAGACATTTCAAGCAGTACAGTTCATGCAAGAAAAATCCCTAACAGTGCCTTCCAAGATTATCACTGACAATAGAGGTCAATTCAAAAATAAGGACCTTAAACAACTCTACAAGAAATTCAAGATTAAAGAATATTGGTCCTCCATTTACTTCCCGCAAGGAAATGGTCAAACAAAGGCATCCAACAAAACCATTCTTAAAATCTTGCATAGAACAGTTTGTAAGAATGGTAGAGATTGACACTTACAGATAAATTTGGCTTTGTGGGCCTATAGAATGAGTATTTGTACTCCTACTAGGGCTACTCCTTTTTCCCAAGAATATGGCGATAAAGTAGTGTTACCTTTGGAGGTTGAGATTCCTTCACTTAGAGTTTCCCTCAAAGGTCTAGTTACAAATGAAGACTACCGCGCCTTGAGACTTCAAGAGTTAGAACTTCTAGATGAGAAATCTCAAGCATCATTTGACCATATGAGGATTTATCAAAAGCGCATGTCCAAAGACTTCAACAAAAAGGTTCACCCTAGAGAATTCCAAGTGGGAGATATTGTCCTACGTGAGAATCCTAAGAATCAACAACATAGAGATCAAAAGGAAAAATTTGAACCTAATTGGCTTGGACCTTATATCATTACAATAGCTTTTGGGATAGGTGCTTTTTAATTGTCTATAGAAAATGGAGAGAAGCCCCCTGAGCCTATCAATGTCTTGCACCTGAAGAAGTTCTATCCATGATGCCCATTCTATCTAGGGGCATCCTTTGTACATAATTATTGATCCTGAAAAAATCCAAAAATGATATATTGTCACAAATTCTAAAAATCAGAAAATGTCCTTAAAAAATTATCATCTTAGTGAAAACCTAGCAATAGGCTCTTTGATGTATCTCAAAAAAACTTATATATTCCAAAAATACAAAAAAATAAAAATAAATAAATAAATAGAAGAAAAAGTGCCTTGGTGAAAACCTGGAAACATGCGCCTTGGTAGCAAAAATTTAAAAAAATTATAAAAAGTCCTAAAAAAAATAAGAAAAAAATAAAAAAATGAAAGAGAAAAAAATTGTAATAAAATCAAAGTGGTGAAAACCTGAAAACGGGCGCTACTTGAGGCCTGTGCACCCCTATTTCTTAGCGCCTATTCTTGACACTTAGCCTTTCTCCATCATGCCTTGTCCTTGTTGCCTTGGTCTAGAATTGGTCTTTGTCTTTGTCTTGGGGGCATAACCGTGTTAGCTTTGGTCAATTAGATGCGTTAGTCTTTGGGACATCTCACCCAAACGGTGTTTTCCAACACCACCCCAACTGTATTTTCCAATACAACCCTTGACATCAATTTTTTTTCAGCACTTATCAGTTTGGTCTTCCCATTTTTATCATGTGATCTTACCTGCTTGCAAGCATTCAATCCTTATCCTCAGAGCTCAGTATCAGTTAACACACTTAAAATTTTAACCACAACACTTAATGCTTGAGCTATGTCATGATCTTTTCTTTGTGTGCTGACTATTATTGATTTTCGTTGAGTGTCCTTGTCTCATAAGTCTCTCCATGATGCATAGCTAGAGGACTTGGAGCATGGGGCATGTTTTTTATTTTTTTCCTTCTTTATGCTTCACTATTTTTGCACAACCAATCTGCTAGTCATCCTGGCCTCTATGCCTTGATGCGAGCGTGGTTTTTCTATATTAAATAGGGTAAGCTAACATCATAGTCATCTTGACCTTTATGTCTTTGATGCTTATGTTAGAATCTTTCCACATTCCAATCTGATATAAATCACATTCATATCTTCATAGTTGCACTTGTGACCGGTGATGATTGTGTGATTTTCTGATGTCCGTTAATAATGGCCCAATTATGAAAATAAGTTCCTTAACATTATCTAGTGAATGATGAACACAAAGTCCTATGTTAGAATTTCTCTATTGCAAGTACACCTTTGCATTTTCATGTAGCTTTCATTGTTATACCTCATGTTAGTTTGCATTTTTAGGTTGCATTATGAGTTTGAGAGGGTTTCTTTCATCTTTCTTGTGGACTTTTAATCAACTATGGTCATGTTTGATCTTCATTTCCTTATCTTCTTTCATGATCTCAATCAAAATTTTCTATCTTAAACAGTTGATTGATTTTGGGGCATTCTCTCTCTTAAGGTAAATTCTCTTTCTTCTCTCCATTTCTTTCCACCTCTTCCAAACTTCTATTTTGCATTCGCTTTCACCCTACTTCTTTTCTTTTAATTCAACCTTGGGGCATAATCTTCCATGCTTGATGATCTACCTTGGTTCTGAGATTCTTATATCTTTCATCTTACATCAAGAACCTTATCTTTACTTTGATCTAATCAAATGTATCAATTTGTTGTTTCTCCTCTATCTCATTTTGATTTCGATCACAAGGGGGCAGTACCTATCAAACTTCAATCCTTGATTCAGCTTTATCAATCCTATCATTTTTTCTACTTGGGGAAACCTTGCTTGAGATTCTTATCTCATACATGTCAATTACTTATTTACAATGGTGTTGACCTTGTCTTTTTTTGTAATCAGCTTATCTTTGTTCTGATGTCAATTACTTATTTACAATGGTGTTGATGTCTTTGTTGTTTTGTGATCCCAAATCGATCTCACACTTCAATTGCATTCTTTGACTACATGTGTTCCCAGAATGATCACACATTAGTGAAAGAGGGGCAAATGTATGCACCCTAAAATGGTCGCCTGGACTATGGGCCCCCATTTATCAATTTATCAATTTATCAAATTCTTGAATCAATGCTTTGCAACATTTTCAGTTCAAATCAATTTCCTTGATCAAATCATAATTAATTCAATTATTTCCTAAGGTTTGATAATTTTTATTTAATTAAAAGATCTAATCCCCCTTTTAATTAAATAAAATTCATCTTATTTAATTAAATTAAATTCCTCCCATTTAATTAAATAAAATTCTTCTAATTTATTTAATTAAAAGAAAACCCCTCTTTTAATTAAATAAATAAAAGTCCCCACTTAAAGCACTTTATTTGATGAAAAAGGAAATAAATTAAATAAAAATCCATTTTTCTACACATCTTCCTAAGTGGTGGACTTTTTGCCTCTTAATCATAGCCTTTGATTTTTGCCTCTTAATCTCAACCGTTCACTTTTCTTTATAAGGAAACCTTTCCTTCTCATTCTCATATAGAATTTTTATGTATTGTTATGCTGCAAGTTTGGAGAGCAATTTTGGAGGAGAATTTGAGCACTCAAACTTGGATATTGCAACTTCCCTATCTTCGTGTCTTCTTCTTCTTGCATCCATGGGTATTCGTGTAGATTAGATTCATATTAGATTAAATTCATATTTTATTCCATAGATTAAGCTTGCATATTTCCTTTCATAGATTAATCTTGCATTGTTATCATTTAGACTAATTTCCTTTCTTGCATTGTTATCATATAGAATAGATTTCATTTTCATGCATTGAATCTCTCATTTCATGGTGTACTTTCATAGGCACAAATAGGTCAATCTAAGGGCCTTCATCACACACCTTTGCACTCCATTACTAGGGAGCTATGAGTCTATATTTGAGGCCTCATTCTTGAGCAACCTTGGATGGAATGACTCATAGAAGTGTGACACATTTTTAGCACACACAGTGTAGCAACCTCTTTCGCTGATCTGAATATTTGTTCCAAATTTTCTGTTAGGGTTTCATCTTTAACCTTTAGGGAATCTTTAGCAATTTTATTGGCATCATCAATAGCTCTTCTTTTTCAAGTTCTTCAACCATCCTGACAAACTAACTTTCAAGCTCTCTTTTCATATTTTCCACTTCTCTTTTGAGTCCACTATTTTTATCTATCATCTCTACAAGTGCTTCCTCTGATTCTTTAGATAAACTACCTTTAGACAGTTGTTCAATGTAGTATTGACTTTCACTCAATTTCTCAGAAATCTTTGTTCTCTTAGCAAGGGAATTCCTTAGTTTTTCCTTTAATTCATTGATAACTTTTCTTGCATCCTCAAGTTTCTTTTCATACTTGTATCTATCCATGTTGACTTATAGGGATATTTTCCTCAAGAGGTTAGGCTTAATATCAGGAGGACCTAAGATATTTTCTAGCAATTTTTGGAAATTTTATGATTGAGAGGGGGGTGAATCAGTATAAACAGGTAATGAACAAACTCAACCACCAATTTGATTAACTGCACTAGCAACTTCCAAACTACAAAGCATATAACTAAAGTAAACAAATAACAGTAAACAATATCAAGCATCCATGACCTTAACACACATAACACATGTATTTTATTATGGAAACCCTTGTTAGAGGGGAAAGCCATAGTGGGGATGACACCCTCAAGTCCAATACTACAGTAAATGAGTTTTCCCTTTTAGGAGCTACAAATACCCTTTATGAGGGTTCGCCCTGTTAGGAGTGATTAGTGCACTATTAGGAGTACAAAAAATTAGTTATGATCTACCTTGCTAGAGCATTTAAAACCTCGATAAAGAAGCTAACTTGTTAAAGAATTTACAAATAAGAACCTGTTAAAGTTTACCCTGTTAGGGGATTTGACCTGCTACAACTCTTAGGGAACAAAAAGATTTTTGATCTATAGAATGGCATTGATTGCCTATCAAATCATCTCTGCTCCTTCCCTTCTTGATGCTATATTGATCTCTACTCCTTCAATTCGTGACTTCCCAATCTGAAAATATGATCACAACCCTAAATCAAATGATCTAGTGCTCCTTATATAGATTGTCATTAGGTCACACAAGACCTAGAACTTTCTACCATAGTCATCTCAAAAGATTATCCAACCTGACTGTCATTAGGTCACACAAGACCTATAACTGTCTACCATAGGCATCTCAAAAGATTAGCCAACCTCCTCAAATCATCACCAACAAAATCCAATATGTCATCCTCAAAATGTATTACCAATATTATAATTACTATGTCAGCCTTAGATCCACCACCTTAATCAAATTAACATAAAACTCTAATCAATGATTAGATAGGTATACTGCCTTCACACTCAAAACATAATTCAATCAAAACTTGAGATAAACTGTTGCAGTTGGAATCATGGATTCCACATACCATATACATACTATATCTTTGATTGTAACATCTGAATCTTTCCTCAACTCAACCGCTACCATAATGTGTGTCTGATATTGTTCTTCTTGAACATCAGTCAACATACATAGTTGATCTACTCTTTACAGATCATGTACAGTTCTTACTGATCACTATAATCACGATAATTGAATACATTTCCATCAAGGACAACCAATTATGCATCGACTCATGACCGCTGCATATCTCCTCCAAAACTTATCATAATACAAATATAAGTTTATCTTTCAAGAAGATTCAAGTGAGGTACCAGTAGATGCAAAGGTAAGTTACCTCTTAAGTATTTCAATTGTGGGAGAATAGGACATTTTTCTAATGATTGCAAGTATAAGGATTATCATAGTGATTCAGAAGATGAAGATAGAAAATGCAATCAAAAGAAATAAGATTTAAGGATGTAATTTAATTTCAAAGGTAGACGTAAAAAGAATTAATGTTCCATAGAAGAATACTTTTCTAAAGATGAATATTCTAATTAAACAATTGAGGAAAAATTTTTTAGCATTTTCACAAAAAAGGGAGTAGATTGCTTTGCATGCTAAATTTTTTGTAGATGCGTGGATCATAGATTCTAGATGTTCAAATCCTATGACTAAAGATAAAAGAATATTTATCAAGTTTGAATATTATAATGGTGGAGCAATCAGATTTGTAGGAGAAGGAAGTGCTCAGATCAAAGGCATGGGGACCATCTCCATTCATGGTAAGCATAGAACTAATGATGTTTCCTATGTTGAATGTTTGAAACATAGTTTTTAAAGTGTTAGTCAAATGTACAAAAATGGTTATGAAGTTATGTTCAAAAGTGATGGTTTTAATATTAGAAAGAAACCAACAATAGAGTTGTTGAAGGTTTCATGACTGGTGGTAAAATCTATTATATTGAAGAAAAATGTGAGAATCTATGTTTTCTAACTCAATACAATTGTTGATGGAGAGATGATGCATAAATAGAACTTAATCAATACAAAGCGGAATTATCTTTTTCAAAGGATAGTGATATAGAAAGATTGAATCAAAATATCTAGTGGAACCTGAATATATTATGGTAAAAGAGAAGCAAGAAGGAAACAATGAGGACATGGTAGACCAGAAGAAAATAGTGGATCAGAAGAAGAAAGAAGGAAAAAAGGAAGTTGAGTGGTTTATGTAATCACTCAAAATGGTCTTCTAAACTATAAGCCCCTAATCTCGATTAATCTATCTTTAATCATCAAAGTCCTAACCAAAGAAAAATGTGTTCATCAATTCAACCTCATCTGATCACTAGGTAGTATTTACTCACTAAATAAATTAAAATCTCAAATATCAAAATCATCTAGAAATTAAATAATTTTCATCATATTTATTTATTAAATATCCTATCATATTTATTAAATAAATTAATTTGTCATTAAATTATAAATAGGGATTAATTTAAGAAAAACAATTAAAAATTTGAGAAAAAGGAAAGCTGAATCAATCAAAAATCAAATATGGAGTTGAAAAAGGAAAGTTGAATAAATCAATCAAAAAAGCATTCAATAAAGCTTATCTCAACAAATCACTCAAGAAAGTAGCCAATCAGCTCAAACTCACATGGATTGTGCTAATTCTGAGAGAATATTGACCACACCTTATCAGTCAATCTCGACTGTCGCTTTTATTTGAGTTTTCTATAAAATTAGGCTCTCACCTCTCAAATAATATATAATCAAAGAGAAACACAATATACGATCATCTGGGAGAACATTGCAATTGAATGGTACCGTTATCATGCTAGTTTGTTCTTGATTTATCTTGCATATTAGATTTTAGCATTGAATCATTAATTTCATCTAGCTTAACTTTCTTATTATTTTGCATCAATTTAGATTAGTTTTAATCATATTTGCAAACAACAAAATCCAAAATTAGATTAATCATGCATTCATATTCAAATCCTTCATCTTGGTGTAGTTAAGTCACTGGTCATGTTTGAAAAATCTGAGAGCAATCATACTTGCATAATTTAGGAGGTAATAGATCAATTTAGTTTGGTTTATATGTTGTTATCTGATTTCATTTATCTAAACATACATGTATTGATCTATTGAGTATTTGTAAAAAATAGGTACGCAAATTTCATACACACTTTTTGGCATCCACTATGGGGCTGGACATCGACTTTTGGCCTCGAATTCTTGATTATTGGATGACTGGGTTTTCTTTGTTGATTTTTTTTGCATGCAGGTTTTGAAACATTTTTTCATATCTCTTACACGACCTATAATATTTCTATTAATTTTTTTTTGCAAGTTGGAGTTGATATCAGGAGCCTCCAGTTAAAATTTTTTATCACTTTTCTATGATTTATAATTTTTATGATTTTTCATAATAAAAAAAAAATTAGACACAAATCAAAGAATTTTTCTACAAATCTTACATTTATGGAAAGATCTTAACATTTTAGAGGGGGTCTATTCTCTGTTATTTTAATTTCGATAAATAAAAATGGTTGAAATAAATATATTTTTGTGCATGCAAGGTTTTCAAAGCTTTGATCATATCTTCTAAATGGATTTGAATTTTTTATGAGATTCTTATTGCAAGTTGGTGTTGTGTTAGGAGTCTATAGTACAAAAATCACATTTTTTGAATCAAGTTTCTTCTATTTATAAATCGTTTATGATTATTCATACAAAATTAATTTTGGGTGCAAATCAATGAATTTCTCTGAAAAGTTTAAATTTCTGGAAATCTCTTAAAAAATGGGGTCTATTCTCTATGTTTTTAATTTTGATGAGAAATCATTTCCGAAAAAGTAAATCTTTAAAAATTGGACTATTTTGATAAATCAGGTCCCTAGGGCACAACGAATAATTTTTTTGTAATTCTTACATTTTTTGAAAGCTTACTAATTTTTAGAAGAGGTTATTGTTTTCCATTTCTTTTCTTTTGGGACAAAAATATATGTAAAACCTCAATCTTTGTGATTAGGTCAAAAGAAAAAAAAATAAAAAATCAAGGTGCACTTGTTCCATTTTTAATTGGTTTGCATGTTCATTCTTGAACATTTATTGGTTGTGCGGAACGTTTGTCCAAGACACGCCAATCAAAGACTATATTTCTAAACACTTGAAAAAACTACTGAAATTTTGGTTTTACGGGTTGCCTAAGGAGATACAAATAAACATCGTGTCTTCTTAACTGATTTTCTTAGGCATCTTAATAGATTTAATTTTGGTTTCAGGGGATTATGATCTTGTCTCTATAGACAATCAGAAACCCAAAAACATCAAATTGATCATTGAAAATAAATTGGGTAATTGAATATGCATCCATGATGTGACTGCAAAAGTGTAGAGGTAGGAGAGTATGCTCTTGTCTACATAGACAATCATAAATCCAGACCCTTGAAACTTTTCTATTTGTTCCATGTGTACCTTTTAGTGAGCCTGTCATTGAGGGAAAAATATCACGAGAATGGCTCAAGTGGGAACAGGCGAGCCCGAGCCTTCTAACAAACTATAATCAAAATTCTTCTTGAGATTAAATTCTTGGAGGATGTATTTATTTCTATTCCATATGCTTTGATATGTGTAGGGCTATAGGCCTCAGTCCTTCTTGCGGGACTACAGGGGATAGCTACAAATGGATTCCCTGTTTACAAACCCTAGGAATAGAAGCTACCTGGTGTACCTCTAAAAGATTGATAATTTTTATGTGAGGGAGATAGTAAATCCCCCAAGACACTTTCTATATCATTCCCCAATGAGAATTTGGAGTTGGCTAATACGACATTGAATATCCATTGCGTGATAGTCAGTGACCATAATTTGATTAGCTATTGGGTGTGTACCTAAGTCAACAAGAAAAAGTTTTTTGCCTATGCCAACTTCCTAAGATAGCTTGTTTTTGTATTCCTCTTGTATTGTGTGTGTCTTCTGCGTTTGTTATCACTGAACTACCTAAACACTGGAAAATAAACTTGAAACCAAAAATAATCAAACTAAGTGGCGAAAACCCTCTGTCCTGGAAATATTCATACGATCCCAAATCTTTTGTCGTACGAGTCAGAATTTTAGGAGTCTTATTGCCCACTTTTTCATATGGGATAGTGATAATTTTCGTATGGTTTGGTGAGAATTGTCGTACAAGTTAATGTTTTTTATTGCCATATTTTATCATATTTTGCCAATTTCCATCATCATCTCGTATGGTTTTTCTAGTTTATCATCTGGTTATAAATCTTTTGTCATAGGAGTCTACATTATATCATATGGGTCAATGAATTTTTGAATCTAGAGAGATTATTTGACATATTTCTGACATCTGCATACCTCCATTATCTCTCCTTGATCAGTCATGTGATCAGATTGCATCAGAAAGTGAACTTAAATCTGAATTTTATTATGTTGAGCATAGCATTTGATAGTATAGCCTAATGACATATAACTGATTGAATATTTGATAATGTTAAGTTGAAGATAATGCAAGGCATTAAATAAGTTAATGGATTGTATTGTCATTGATGTCAACTTGATATAATCTATACAGTCATATACATAATCAAAGAATTCAAAGAATAAAATGGAACAAAGGTTATGCTTTCAGCAATGCATAAAATTCAAGTATTCACTAAGTGATAGACAACACCGATGGAGTGCACACCATCGGTAAAGCCAAAGAAGAAAATTCATAGTGATACCCGACGAGCTGAAGATAGTGTTTCCCAACAAAGCAAAACCATAGGTTGCCCGACGAGCTGAAAACAAAGTTACCCAACAAGTAAAAATCCAATGATGCCCAATGGACGGAGATCCCAAAGCTAACTAGAGTCACACCAATGGAACTGGCAGTTGTAACTGATGACTAACTGAAGAGTTGACCGACAAAACAAAGAGTTCAAAAAATAACAAAATATCTAGCTGGCAAGAGCTAAAAGATAGACTTAACTGGTTGTTTTCTTTGTTTTATTTAACCAGAGTTAAGTGATTGATTTAAATAAGATTTGTACATTTGGAAAGAAGATAATGATGAGATAAATCAGGATTTATGCTTTAAATTAGATTGGCTGGATTGTTTTTCATGCCAAGAATCAAGAATCAAGAATTGAGGAATATCATATCTATATAAGAGACAAGCTTAATTCATTTCCTAATCACATTCACTGAAAAGGGAGTAAGGGGAGTGAATCAAAAGAGGATGCTGAAGAGAAACTGATGAAGGATAAATTCATATAGTTCTGATCAATCAAGCTAAGGGAGAGCTAAAGAATTCTGTAGACACCGAAAAATAGTGAGCACAGCATCACAAAGCAGAAAGTGTGGAGCACAAAGAATTGAATTGATATATTGATCAGAGAGGTAATGTACTTAAATAAATCTAAAAATATGCAATTCAAGTTGTATTAGAAATAGGTCATTTTGTTTCAGTTTAACCATTGAAGCATCAAGTCTCTTAACAAAGCAGGACTTAACAGTCTTCTATATATTGAGGTACATCCCAAGGAGTGCCAAAAAGGTTGGTTCATGAAAGTAGTACTGGATTTTCCTAAAGCCTATTGACAGTCTAAGAAAGAGGTTGATTCAAGGATGGTAGCAAACTGAGTTTCCCGATACTAAGTGACAACCTATATGTATAAAATCCTCTAACAAGGTCACACCTAATAGT
>MU224366.1:1160087-1221698 GCA_018584345.1 Thuja plicata
TATATGTATAAAATCCTCTAACAAGGTCACACCTAATAGTGTGTTTGTAACCTTTAACAGGGTTGGCTCTTAACAGGGCTCACTTCAGAAGAGTGAAAATTTGGGGTACCGGTCCCAGTGGTTTTTTTCCTCAACAGGGTTTCCACGTTAAAATTCAAGTGTTATGTGTGTATGGTTTATTACTTTACTATTTTACATTTCACATATGCATTTTTGGATATACCGGTATACTCTGCTTATTTATCGTATTTTGATAAATAGTTATACTGCATATCGGTAATCAAAGAGAATAAGGATAGACAAGGAAAACTGACAGACAATTAATCATTATAAGTATTTCATGGCATGCATCTTGTAGGGACTTAATAATCTAAGGTTTATTTGATTGGTGGTTATGGATTAAAGGATAAATTTTTGAGGCCACTGATTCACCCCCTCTCCTCTCAGTTATTACTAACAATTGGTATCACAGCTTGTGTGCTTAGAAGGAAGGTTTCAAGACCTAAGTCAAGATCACAAGATGAACAAATGAGATGTGCCCAAGTTGAACAAAGATAATTTTGCTTCATGGAAAAGCAGAATAAGATTCCACCTATCAGGTATTAGTAATGATGTTACTAAATTCCTTGAAACTGAATATGTGTTGCCTACAAGAGCACCAACAGTTGAACAAATGAGAGAGAAGCATGAACATAATGGCATGATGATAGAGCTTGCTTCCTCACTCTCCGATGCTAAATTTGAAGATGTCAAAGAATGCAAAACTACAAAGCAGATGTGGGAAAAATTAAATCTTGTACATGGTGCTTACAAAAATGTTTTGAGAGTCAAGGAAGAAATCCTTAGAGGAAAGTTTGATAATCTCAAAATGAAAGAAGGAGAAAACATCACTCAGTACAACACAAGAATTAAAGAGGTATTCAATGCTATCCGAGGAGTTGGAGGTGTACTAGAAGAAGATACAGTGTTAAGTAAAATACTAAGAACCTTACTTCCTTCCTATGCTATTAGAGTATCTGCCATTCAAGAAATGAGAGTAGTAGCAAATAGAAATGTTACTCTTGACAGTTTAATTGGAAGACTAATTTCATTTGAAATGAATAACTTTGATAATAGTGTCTTACCAAACATAGAGTCTGCATTCAAAACTTCTATGAGAATAAGTAAATCAAGTCACAGAGACACTATAAGAAGAGATAGTGATAGTGAAAATGAAGAAGATGATCTTGATGAAATTGAAGCACTTATGGCCAGAAGAATGCAGAGAGGCAAAGATAAATACAAAGGTAAATTACCACTTGTTTGTTTTAATTGCAAAGAGATTTGACACTTTCCTGCAAGATGTACTAACAAAAGAAAAGATGACAAAAGTAATGATAGATCTTTTGAGAAAAGGTCTGATAGAGGTGATTAAAGAAGCTACCGACAATCAGAAAGAAGAGATACCCAAGACTACAAGGACAAAGGAAAGAAGGTCAGCTACCTATAAAAATGCAAGGATGATGATACTAACATCAAATCTTATGAAGACATTGAGATGGTGTTTGTGGCTGTAAAGGATGATTCAGATGATGATGAAGAAAGGTATGTAGAAACAACTCTCATATCTAAAATTAGTAAAAATGATGTTTGGATCATAGATAGTGGCTGCACTCATCATATGACCGGTGATAAGCAAAAGTTTGAGACTTTTGAATACTACAAAGGCGGATTAGTAAGAATGGGAAATGATACACCTTGTCTAGTTGAAGGTAGAGGAACAATAATGTTGAATAATTAGATAAAGTGTGAGCATGCTTATTGGGTAAATGGATTTAATTATAATCTATTGAGTGTTTCTTAGTTGAATAATTCAGGTCACAAAGTAGCATTTGAAAGTAAGAAGGCAAAGATATTCAACAAATCTGGAAATCTGATTGGTATCAGTGAGCAGACAAAAGATAACTTACTCTATCTGAATGATACTGACTCCACTTGTTTGATTGCTATGAATGAGGACATATGGTTGTGGTACAAAAGATTGTGTCATGTGAATTTTGACAACATGATTAAAATTAGCAAAAAGAGAAATGTCAGAGGCTTACCGACAATGACCAAACCCGACAACATCATGTGTAAAAACTGTCAAAAACGTAAAATGACAAAGTCTAGTTTCAAAAGAAAAACTCATACATCTGATGCAATTCTAGAATTAGTCCATACTGATTTATGTGTACGTATGAGGACAAAGAGTTATTATGGAGATAGATACTTTATTCTCTTTGTTGATGATTACTCTAGAATGATGACAATCATGTTTCTAAAAGATAAATCTGAAGCATTCAAGATGTTTAAATGGTATAAGGCTTTGGTAAAGAAAAAAAGTGGTAAGGATCTAAAATTTTTGAGATCAGATAGAGGACATGAGTTTATATCAGATGAGTTCACTAACTTTTGTAATGAGCATGGTATAAAAAGACAGGTTTCTGCACCAAGAACACCACAACAAAATGGGATTGCTGAAAGAAGGAACATATCAATAGTTGACTGTGCTAGAACATTGATGATAGAAAAAGGAATCACCCAAATATTTTAGAGAGAATCTGTCAGCACTGCTGTTTACACACTAAATAGAGTACAACTGAAGAAAGACACCAAGAAGACACCTTATGAGCTATGGTATGGATACACACCCAATTGAGTTATTTCAAAAAATTTGGCAGTCAATGTTATATCTTAAAAGATGATAGAAATGGAAAACTTGACTCCAAGAGTGATGAAGGAATTTTTCTAGGGTATTCTACCAAGAGCAAGGCTTACAAATGTCTAAACAAAGCCTCTAACAAAATTATTAACAGTGTAAATGTAAAGATAGATGAATTTGCAGAGAAGAATGAACAAGAAAGCACTAAAGAACCAGAGGACTGTAAAAAGTTCACTTACAATGAGATACCTAACACTCTACCCTACCAACAATGTAGTGCACCTAAGCTGAAAATCACTGCTCCAGTACATTAGGCTGCAAATAGCGATGGTCAGGATAATGATCAAGAAAATGTGCAAGGTGATGAAGAATAGAATGAAGATCAAAATAATGATCAAGCTAATAGACAAAGGATTGTACATGTACTTTCAAGATATGTAAGGAAGAACCATCCAGAGGTCCAGATCATAGGAGATAAGAAAGATGGTACAAGAACAAGAAGTAAGTCTTTAAACTCAAGTTGCTTAATTTGTGAGTTTGAGCCAAAATCTGTCAATGTTGCACTAGACAATGAGGAATGGATAAGTTCTATGAATGATGAGATTGAGCAGATTAAGAAGAAAAAAACATGGTCACTTGTGCCAAGACCAGATGACAAGAATGTCATCGATACAAAATGGATATTTAGGAATAAGCTGAATGACAATGGAGAAGTCACAAGGAATAAAGCAAGACTAGTATGCAAAGGGTATGCACAAGAGGAAGGTATAGACTATGGTGAGACCTTTGCAACTATTTCTAAGCTAGGAGTGAGAATACTACTTGCTTATGCTGCATACAAAGGATTCAAAGTATATCAAATGGATGTCAACTCAGCATTCCTAAATGGAATACTTGAAGAAGAGGTATACATTGAGCAACCCGAAGGGTTTGTAGATCCAGACAAGAGGAACATGGTATGTAGACTTCACAAAGCCTTGTATGGATTAAAACAAGCTCCAAGAGCCTGCTATGAATGACTTCATTCCTATCTAATAACCATTGGATTCATAAGGACTAGTGAAAACAACAATCTTTATTTAAAAGAAGATACTGATGCTAACACTTTGATTGCTGAAATATTTGTTGATGACATCATATTTAGAGGCAATGATAGGCTATGCAAATCATTTTCTGATGAGATCAAAAAATAATTTGAGATGTCTATGTTTGGAGAGATCAATTTATTTCTTGGTCTACAGATCATTCAACAAAGTGAAGGTATTCTCATTACACAGTCCAAGTACATCAAAGAGGACCTGAAGATATTCAAGATGGAAGAATCAAAACTAGTTGGAACACCGATGGCTACTGGAATTAAGTTAATAAAGGAGGACAAGACAACAGAGGTAAATCAGACTTTGTACAGATCAATGAATGGAAAACTCATGTATGTTGTACACACTAGACCAAATATTGCACATGTAGTAGGAATTGTTGCTAGATTTTCTGATAACCCCAGGGAATCACATATGACTACTATGAAAAGAATCCTAAGATATCTGAAGAGTACTGAGGAATTTATCTTATGGTATAGAAGAGAAGGCAAATTTGAACTAAAGGTGTTTACTGATGCTGATTGGGCTAGAAATCTTGATGACAGAAAGAGCACAATTAGATGAGCATTCTTTATGGGTGACAGACTTGTCACATGGATCAGTAAGAAGCAAGGATGTATCTCTCAGTCTATTGCAGAAGCAGACTATGTTGTTACTGTTGTAAATTGCTAAAATATTGCATGGATCAAATAATTGCTAGAAGGTATGCATATGAATATCTTAGAACCAGTGATTATCTATTGTGATAACACCAGTGCAATAAACATTTCCAAGAATCCAGTCATGCATGCAAAGACTAAACACATTGCAATCAAGTATCATTATTTGAGAGAAAAAGTTCAAGAGAAAGAAGTGACACTTGAGTATGTGCAATTAAAAGAACAGTTGGCCGATATCTTCACCAAGCCACTGCCCAAAGATACATTTGAGTACCTGAGACAAATACTAGGGGTCAAACCCTTGTCTACTAGTCAGTAAAAGAATGAAGGCTGCATCAGCCTATATATTATCAGAATATCAAAAATGTTGATGCAAGTAAAGAGAAGAATTTCAAAGCTACATCTATATGCAGACAAGTATATATCAGAACCAAGCACCAGAGCATAATCTTGCATTGCTAATGGATAAGGGAAATTCAAGGAATATATTATGGATAAGAAGAAAATGATTATTTGACATGAATGTCAGATATTTGAAACAATTGACAACAGACACTGCTTCAATATTTGATTGGCATTATTGTCAAAGGGAGAGAGATTATCCATATTATCACATTCTTTTGAGAAAAGGAAGAGATTTTATCCACTATCAAATCACTCCAATAGGGAGAGATTATATGCTAAGGGAGAGAAATTTGTATGAAATATTACACAAAGAGAAAGTTGCTGAAAAGAGAAAAAGACATCAAAACACAAGAACAGTCAGAAGGAGAGAAATTGACACTAGAAGAGATTCAACACATCAGAAAATAGAAAGCTGCAAGAATCAAATCTAAGCTAAAATAGAGCTTATCGAAGTTCAGACATTTATCAGTTATCAAAAAAAGATTGGTAGTTTGATGAATCTCAACAATTGTATTTCATATTTTATTAGAAATAGTATAGTGTGATAATATAATTTTTGTTGCCATCAATGCCAAAGGGAGACATTGATGACATATAACTAATTGAATGTTTGATAATGTTAAGTTGAAGATAATGTAAGGCATTAAATCAGTTAATGGTTTGTATTTTCATTGATGTCAACTTGATATAATCTGTATGATCATATACATAATGCCAAAGACTTTAGAGAATCAAATGGAATAAAGGTTATGCTTTCAACAATGCATAAAAGTCAAGTATTCACTAAGTGACAGACAACACTGACAGAGTGCACACCATCGGTAAAGTCAAAGAAGAAAAGTCACAATGATACCCGACAAGCTGAAGAGAGTGTTTCCCGATGAAGAAAAACCACAAGTTGCCCGATGAGCTAAAAATAGAGTTACCCGACAAGTAAAATTCCAATGATGCCCAACGGACGGAGATCCCAAAGCTAACTGGAGTCACATGGATGGAACTGGCAGTTGTAATCGATGAATAAATGAAGAGTTGACCGACAGAATAAAGAGTTCAGAAAATGACAAAATATCTAGCTGGAAAGAGCTTAAAGATAGACTTAACTGGTTGTTTTCTTTGTTTTATTCGACTAGAGTTAAGTGATTGATTTAAAGAAGATTTGTATAGTTGGCAAGAAGATAACTATGAGATAGATTAGGAGTTATGCTTTAAATCAGATTGGTTGGATTGTTTTTCATGCCAAGAATCAAGAATCAAGAATTAAGGAATATCATGTCTATATAAGGGACAAGCTTAATTCATTTCCTAATAACATTCACAGAAAAGGGAGTAAGGGGAGTGAATCAAAAGAGGATGCTGAAGAGAAACTAATGAAGGATAAATTCATATAGTCCTAATCAATCAAGCTAGGGGAGAGCTAAAGAATTCTGCAGACACTGACAAACAGTGAGCACAACATCACAGAGTAGAAAGTGTGGAGCACAAATAATTGAATTAATATATTTATCATAGAGGTAATGTACTTAAATAGATCTAAAAATCTGCAATTCAAGTTGCATTAGAAACAGGTCATTTTGTTTTAGTTTAACCATTGAATCATCAAGTCTCTTAATAGAGTAGGACTTAATAATCTTCTATATATTGAGGTACATCCCAAGGAGTGCCAAAAAGGTTGATTCATGAAAGTAGCACTAGATTTTCCTAAAGCCTATTGACAGTCTAAGAAAGAGGCTGATTCAAGGATGGTAGAAAACTAAGTTTCCCAATACTAAGTGACAACCTATATGTATAAAATCCTCTAACAAGGTCACACCTAAAAGTGTGTTTGTAACCTTTAACAGGGTTGGCTCTTAACAGGGCTCACTTCAGAAGAGTGAAAATTTGGGGTACCAGTCCCAGTGGTTTTTTCCCTCAACAAGGTTTCCACATTAAAATCCAAGTGTTATGTGTGTATGGTTTATTACTTTACTATTTTACATTTCACATATGCATTTCTAGATATATTGGTTTACTTTGCTTATTTATTGTATTTTGGTAAATAGTTATACTGCATATCGGTAATCAAAGAGAATAAGGATAGACAAGGAAAACTGACAGACAGTTAATCTTTATAAGTATTTATGGCATGCATCTTGTAGGGACTTAATAATCTAAGGTTTATTTGATTGGTGGCTAGGGATTAAAGGATAAATTTTTGAGGCCACTAATTCACCCCCCCCCCCTCTCAGTTATTACTAACATACCCATGTTGCAGTGATACCTAATTTGTTGATCTTTTCCTAATCTATGAGTGACCTTATCTTATCCTTCAATCCAAAGATCAATAATTTTCAATCAGTTAATCAATCCTTGTTGATCCAACTTAGGTCACGAGTTCTAGTTAAACTTGACTCTAATTTGAGTTAAAGTGATTTAGTACCTCCTACCTAGTTTTCATAAATCTCATCATCCAATCATCTTGAAGATGAGTAAACACTTACCTATTTTGGATTTTACCTTCACATTCTTATCACTCATAGCTCTCGGTCACATAAAACATTAATGCATATCCAATATAGGAGCTCTCATAGACATTATAAATAGAGAAGAGACAAGAATCATAAAATACCCACTATAGGGTTTTCATCAAGTGACGACTCACAATCACCTGTTCGACATCTTTTTTCAAACAGAACTCTCAAAGTGAATCCACTTTTTCAAGAAAAAATAGAATCTTTAAGATAATTAAATTTTTATATACCTTCATCTGACAATCAAGGTAACTCATCTATTCTCAAAATTTCTAGAGAAAGACAAGAAAGAGAGAGATCTATACATTTCTCTTGAGATAACCACAGTTCTCATGCTACTGATAGTGATAGTTCATCTAGTGGCTCTAAACCTAATGAGGAAACTATAAATAAATGTCTAAAGGACAAATACTTTGATAAAATGATGAAGATTATCATGAAAGAAGAAAAAGAGAAGTACCTTCTTGATCTAACTAGACAAGGAGATAAATTTCCCGCTGACTATAACATCAAAAATATTGTTACCAAGGAAGAAGAGACACTATTATCACTAGTGACTAAACACTTACAATATTTTCATGCTGAGATGCAAGAAATGAAAAGGAAAAAAGATAAACCTTCTATGAAGTACTCTCTTGACAATATCTTCCCACTTCCCTTTGACAGAGATCTTTACATGCCTCCATTTCCTTCTAGAGTTGAAATTCCTAAATTTGATAAGTATACTAGTGACTCTGATCCTCGAGACCATGTCTGAGAATTATGTGCTCTCTATATGGATTTTATGCATGAACACACCTTTCTTATGCATCTTTTCCCATGAATTATCGGTGGCCAAGGGATTGAATGGTTTTCAAAACTACCTACAGGAATCAAAATTTTTGAGGAACTAATCAAGTTCTTTCTCCAGCAATACTCATACAATGTTAAGAATCATGTAACCATGACAGAACTCTGTAAAATGAAGAAACAAAAAAGAGAACCATTCCTTACTTTCCTTTAGTGATGGAGGAAGAATTTCTCTCAATATCCATGTTTAATTCATGAATATGAGAAAATGGATATCTTAATTGATACTCTCATTCCTAAGCTAAACTATGGCATTTAGATGCAAGGCTCGCCTACATTTAACAAGATGGTGGAAAGTACCCTAAAGATAGAGGATGTACTTGTTAAAAGGGTGAAATTTTTCTTTACAAAGAGACCAAGTACGATTCTAGTTCCAACTCTAACAACAAGGATAAAAACAAATATTGGAATAAGAACATAAATATTGTTAATGATGGGGTGGTTGATGCTGCCAATCCAAAATCCAAACCATCAATCTTTAATCTGACTAGTGGTATCCAAGTCATTTAAGTTGCTAAAAGTGTTATTACCCATTTTTATTTCCCAGCTCAATAAAGTGGAGCTGGTTATGTTTTTTAGATAGTTTTAAGAGTGCATCTTAATTATTAATGGTGTTTTTCCAAAAGAGAAAATTTCCATAAAGGAATCACTGAAAGATGCAATAGTTTACAAAAGATAGGAATCATACCACATTGCAAATTTAAAAGAATGATCTAATTATTCATGGATGTAAATGTGCAATATCCCACACAAGTCATGGGAATGACTACCATAATGGATTATAAAAGGAAATGATTCTTATAGAAATAAAAGTATAATCAAAGACAAGGGATCTATCATTGCCTCATGATGATGAACCCCTACAGCTGAGTAGCTCCATCTTCAACTCCTTCAAAGAGGTCATCCCACTACTCCAAATACCTAAAAGGAGATAAAAAAATTGTGTCAAGGCTCAGGATACCAAATCTTTATGCATACATCATCAATACATGCATAATTTGCTCTTATAATGCATTATATCATAATGCAATTTTCAAATCTATCAGAGGAAAGAAAAGAACATATCTAGAAGTTCATGGTTTTGTCTAACAGGTTTGCACATCATAAACAGATATAGGTATAGTTTCATAGTTGATATTTTCATTCATATTCCAACATGTGGGGTAAAATGGGCTCCCACAAGGGTAGAGCCTAGCATACCATCAAATGAACCAATCATGCTACATAAAAGATCACGTGATGCTACATGAAAGCATAATATAATACTATCTTTATTATAACAGCAAGGTACTAATGTCAATGAGAAAATATTGGTATAAAGGACATCAAATTGGTGTATTTTTCAGGAGGAGAAAAGCATATTTTCCAGTAACAAAAATGATGAAGGATGAATGCAATTACAACTAGTATGGAGGTGATTTCATGTGCCATAAATAATGATGCTATAAATATTTCTACTGCTTCTATAACAGCCACAAAGGTACCACCAAGCAACAAAATAAAGGATAAGGTATGCCTTAATGATGATCAAATAGAAAGTACAATTACATGAGTACAAAAATAGAATTGGATGAGCAGAGTAAATGCCATCCATATGCACAAACAACATTGCTATCAATAGTAAACAATATTTTCATCAATTCATGTGTTGTGAAAGTCATGAGATCAAGAAGTAGTAAACAAAGAATAATGAATTTCATGTTGTTACATTGGCATAAATTCTATTACAAAAAATATGCCACTGCAATAAAGAAAAATATTATCTAGAATGAGGGGAGGTCACCATTTCAAGAACACACTTGTGGCTGAAAATATTAAGAACATTATTGCAACACAACACCAAAGATTCTGAAGGAATATTTCTTGAAATATACGGTCCTATATCAGTGTCATGACACATATCTCAAGAACAATGCCATGTAAGATCATCTGCAATTCACTAACAAGGATCATATCATGACGTCATTCTCATGAAAGAATATGAAGCACAGACCACCATGAAACAAATATAGAAAGATTCAAAGGGTCTTGAAGCATTTCAAGGGCATGTCAATGACAAAAGAATAGTGATATGTTTTCTTAAAGATAGAGCACTCATATAGGAGCAACAAAGATTCATGTTTCTTTATGTTGTCTTCTTCGCATAGGTTCCAGAGTAGTGGCATTATTACATCATAAAGGGTAGCATGTA
Organism: Thuja plicata; assembly: GCA_018584345.1. Lineage (NCBI taxonomy): Eukaryota > Viridiplantae > Streptophyta > Pinopsida > Cupressales > Cupressaceae > Thuja > Thuja plicata. Next base: position 1,170,479 of record MU224366.1, read on the forward strand.
CAATAGTGACATGTTTATTTTTCAGAGTTCCTAGCTAAAGAAACATTCTATTGAACATAATATGAGAGTCATGAACATAGAGTTGGAAATACTTCAAAACTAGTAAGCTACAAATCTTCAAGAAATGAGTGTCATGAAAAGGTTGTGTTTAAGAGTATGAGAAGTGGCATTAAAGTGCAGTCATTATGTTGTAAGATGCAGTCCGTCAATGTATCCAATGCAATATCAGATAGTATGCTTAGGAATGGAAATATTTAGAGCTAGGAAAACCAGCTATAGTGATACATTAACATCAATTTCATTTTTGCAAGGATCTAAGCATAAGGTATTATAGAATCAAAGAGTGCCAAATATCCAGATTTAAGATAGAAAAAGTGCATTTTTAGCATACAATCACATTATAAGTGCCTATATAGGGTGACAAGGGGATTGTTTTTTATTGTTATGAGCATGAAAATGAAGAAGAAAAAATAGAAAAACATCGAGTCTCAAAATTGTAATACATACAAAAAACACAAAGGTCATCTTTCATTAGGTTATCAACATGATTAAGAACAAAATGAACAGAAAAATCATTGTAGACCAAGGCGAAATTAAGGAGCCACGACCAGCATGGGGTGGAGAGAAAGGAAGAATATTTTCTTGTTACATTATTGTTTTCATACAAATGAAGTTTCCAGCAAGGTTTTTCGGGTGGTGACTAAAACTAAATCCATCCAAGAGTTCAAAGCTGAGAGATGTACAATTTTACAAGTGGCGGCATGTAGTTCAAAGCTCATTTTTATAATTTTTGATAGGTTTGAAATTGTGAGAAGCATATATTCAAAGTGTATGACAAACAAGGATTCTAATCATTGAAATGGCGACCTTAAGACCAAGAATGAAGATCTTCGGTTCGAGCTCAAATCCCTACAGAAGCTATGACAGCCAAGGGAACACAGAAATATGCCACATGATCCAAAAAAAAATCATAAGTTTGGTGATCAAATGGAGTTTGAATTATCTCAGAAAGCCATACCTATATGTATGCTAAAATCTGCAAGAAGATCTCCAAGAAAAATCCATCAAACCCTCATATTCTCCATGGCGACTTCTCCAGGTGGTGTCTCAGCACAATGACAAATGAAATATCAAATGAAGGCATAAAATGATTTTAGGTTTTCAATACCCTATTTTTTACTGAATGAGGAGCCTTTTATGGCTTTCATTTTATTTTATTAACTTTTCTTGCCATCTAAATACCCCTACAGGTATAAACTCTTCAGGTTCGCAAGTGATTTATTTTATCACTTGGTTTTATTTGCTATGTTCCATGCTTATGGATTAAAAAGAAAACTATATTATTAAAATGATATTTTTAATATCATTTTATTAATATAGTTATATATACAAATATGGAATAAGCCTTTTAAAGGTAAAAATAAACATTATATTTTACACCAAATTAATAATTTATTATTTATATTTTAATAAATATCAATTAAATTAATAATATTATTAAGTAATTTATTATTGGCTAATAAGTATTATTAATATAACTAATATTTATTAAAATAATAAATTATAAATTACGTATTACTTATTATTAATTTAATAAAAGTATTGAATTTCTTATAATTTGTTCATTTAATCAATATTTCTGATATTTATTAAATAAATGAATTATAGATCATTTAATAAAAGTGCAGAATAAGATATTTATTTTTTTCGTTAAAAGTCAAAAGGGAGATATTTTGTGAAGTAATGACAAAGTTCAAGGGTCATGAAAATGCAGTTGAAGAAGACTGATCAAAGTTATTAAATTTCATAGGCTCTTTATGATTTGTTTTTAGGATAAGACTGCATTTATGGGAAGGTATTTATGAGGAAGTTGTTGAGGCTTGATTTTGTGATCACCTTTAGGCCTTTTTGGAGATGTTTGAGGGGCTCAAAAAGGGCCTTTTTCCCTGTATCTGACCCATAATTGATTACCCTCATTAATGAGGATGTAAAAGCATAAGTATGATTTGAAGACTCATTTGTAGGGAGTTCTTCTTTCCTTTGGCTTGATGTTTTGTAACTTTTTCTAAGTTCTTGACAGAGGCAAAGTGTTTTTGTAACCCATTTTGAGAAATATACAGATTTGTAACACCTTTTGGTAGTGAAATATAGTCGATACCTTCTCTTATTTTTCTATGTTTGTGTATCACATATTGATACCTTGTACAAAAGTATATAGTCTTTGGAGGTTGAAATTTTGTGTTGAATCAGTTCTGAACTGTGAGGAAGATTTTCTCCTTTTGGAAACTGTCATTTTAGCCTTCTTTCAAATTTTTGATGTAAGGTCTGTGTTATTGAGTTGTGTAGGGAAGATCTTAGATATTCAAAGAAACAGTTTTATGCATCACCTTTAGCAGTAGGTTTAAATTTATGTATCCTTCTAACCCTTTCCCATAGCAAAATTATTAGTTTTAGATGGTCTTAGGTGAGTTTCCAACAAGAAACAGCTTACTCTAGAGGTCAGCTTCCAATATCTGAGCCCACAATCAAAGAAGCTTTCCCATGTTCACCGATAGGCCATGTTTACTCAGCAAGGGTGCTCTATTTAGGTGATAAAAAGTGCTAAAACAAATTATTCTAAGAAATAGAGAAACTTATTAAAATACAAACCCATGGTTCCAAAACCTAAATGTGATTTTACTCCTTTGGGAGGGACTCTTGAGACATCTCTCAAGACTCTTTTAGCCAGCAACATCATCACATTGCCTGATAATTTAAAAACTTATGAGCCTAAAGTTCAAACTAAATGGTGGAATGATAATGATTACTGTGAATACCATCAAAACAAAGTTCACAATACTAATAATTGTATGAAACTCAAGCATTTCGTTGAAGATATTATTGACAATCTTATAATTGAGGTTGGTGGTCATGTGACTAATATTGATCATAAATCCTTTAAAAATCCCTTACCTAACTATCGAAAGGGAGAAAATTCCAAATCTAAGAGTGGTGCTAAATTCAACTACACTTATGTCAATGATGAAAACATCATTAATATACTTGAATAGTTGCATTCAGAATATTGCAATGTGATAATTGGTAAGAAATATGATGAAGAGTTTGAATCTGCAAATGTTATAACCCGCGCTCAAGAAAAAGTTAGTCTTAAAGGAGTTGGTTCTTCACCTTGAATCAAGCTTCATCTTCAAAAAAACCTACATATACAATCAAACAACCATATACAAATACTTCTAAACCATCTACATCTAAACAATTGGTTTCATCATCTTCTAATGGTTACAGTATCTTTGAGCAACTACACTAAACCAATGCTCAAATTTCCATCTTTGAACTGCTTAAGATATCTCCTGCTTATAGAGAAGTCTTGAATAAAGATCTCATAGCTGCAAATGTGCCTAAAAAATTAAACTTGGATCCATTTCAATCTATGGTAGGTCATCTGACCTCACCTCACTCCCTGTCATTCTCTTAAGAAGGTGATAACTCTCTAAACCATCCACATAACCAGTCATTGCATATTAAAGTGATTATCCATAAACACAGTGTCAAACATGTTTTGATAGATGAAGGAGCTGGTCTAAACATTTTGTACTTATAGTCTAATCACACAACTAGGATTTTATGAGCACACTATATATTCTAGAAAGAAGATAAAAATTAAAGCACATGATGAAGAATAGTGATCCTCTAAGGTTCTAGTGGTACTGCCAATTAGGGTAGGGCCTATGGAATGAGATGTAATCTATCAAGTGCTTGATCATCTTTTAACCTACAATATTTTTTTGGGAGACCATGGATTCATGAGATGCAATTTGTTCCATCGACGTACAATCAATGTGTAAAGTTCCCCCATAATAGAGTTGAATTTAGTGTTCCTATATATACTAGATATGTCTGCAATGCATTAAGATAGTCCATTGATACCCTTGTTCCTCATAATAGGGAAGCTTCTAGAGAACAAATAACTAAAATTTCTAAGGCTATGATGAAAGAATTGAAAAAAAAAGTGGCAAGGAACTGAAATGCTTAAGATTCGATAGAGGAGGAGAATTTATTTATGATGAATTCACTAACTTTTGTAATGAGCATGGAATCAAAAGACAGGTTTCTACACCAAGAACACCATAGAAAAATAGGATTGTTGAAAGAAGGAAAAGCTCCATTGTTGAATTTTCCATAACACTGATAATTGACAAAGGCATCACTAAAACATTCTGGAGGGAAGTTGTCAGTACTGGTGTCTACACATTGAATAGAGTTCAATTGAATAAAAATACCAATAAGACACCTTATGAGCTATGGTATGGATACACACCCAATGTAAGTTACTTCAAAAATTTTGGAAGTCAATGTTTTATTCTGAAAGATGATAGAAATGGAAATCTTGACCCAAAGGTGAAGAAGGAATATTTTTAGGGTATTCTACCAAAAGCAAGCCTTATAAATGTCTTAACAAATCCTCTAACAAAATAACTGAAAGTGCAAAAGTCAAAGTAGATGAATTTGTAGAGAAAAATGATAAGGAAAGAAGAAAGGAACTAAAACACTATAACAAGTTTGTCTACAGTGAACAACCTGACACTCTGCCCAAGTAACAATGTATCACTCCTGAGCAACAAAAAAATGCACCCGAGCATCAAGCTGCAAAAACTAAAAATCAGGAAATTTCTCAAAATGATGTCCCAAATGATGGAGATTAGAATGAAGGTCAAGATGATGATCACAATGATGAACAAAGAGTTGAACCAATACTTTCCAAGTATGTCAGAAGACACCATTTAGAGAACCAGATCACAGGAGACAAGAAGGCTGGAATGAGAACAAGAAGTAAGTCACTAAAATCTAGATGTTTAATTTGTGAATTTGAACCTAAACCTATTAATACTACACTTGAAAATGAAGAATGGGTCAGTGCTATGAATGAAGAGATAGAAAAAATTGAGAAGAATAGAACATGGACATTAGTACCTAGATTGGATGAAAAGAATGTCATTGGTACCAAATGGATATTCAAAAACAAGTTGAATGAGAATGGAGAAGTCACAAGGAACAAAGCAAGATTAGTATGCAAGGGGTATGTATGCAAGGGGTATGCAAAAGAAGAAGGTATTGACTATGGAGAAAGCTTTGCACCCATTTCTAGACTAGAAGGAGTTAGAATTCTACTTTCTTATGCTACATTCAAAGGATTCAAGGTATACCAAATGGATGTCAATTCTATAGTCCTGAATGGAATACTAGAAGAAGAGGTATACATTGAATAACCAGAAGGATTTGTTGATCCTAACAAGAGAAACATGGTTTGTAGACTACACAAAGCCATGTATGGATTGAAACAAGCACCAAGAGCATGGTATGAAAGACTTCACTCCTATCTCATAAGTATTGGATTTGTAAGAACAAGTGAAAACAGTAATCTGTATTTAAAAGAAGAAACTGGTGATAATATTTTGATTGCTGAAATATTTTTTGATGATATCATATTTGGAGGTAATGATATATATGTTATGCAAATCATTTTGCTAATGAAATGAGCAAAGAGTTTGAAGTGTCAATTTTTGGGGAGATCAAATTCTTTCTTGGTGTACAGATTCTTCAATAGAATGTAGGCATCTATATCACACAACCCAAATACATCAAGGAAGTGTTGAAGATATTCAAGATGGAAGATTCCAAACTAGTTGGAACACCTATGGAAACTGGATGCAAGATGACAAAGGAAGAAAAGTTAGCTGAGGTAAATTAGACCCTATATAGATCTATGATTAACAAAATCATGTATGTTTTTCATACTAGACCTGACATAGCACATGCAGTTGGAATAGTTGCAAGATTTTTTGCTAATCCCAAGGAATCACACATGACTACTGTCAAAAGAATTCTGAGATATCTAAAGAATACTGAGGACTATGGATTATGTTATAAAAGAGAAGGAAAATTTGAGCTTCAAGTCTATATAGATGTTGATTGGGCTGAAATCTTAGATGACAGAAAGAGCACAACATGAGGAGCATTCTTTATGGGTGACAGACTTGTCACATGGATAAGTAAGAAGAAAGGATGCATCTCACAATCTACTGTAGAAGTAGAATATGTGGTTGTTACTACAAATTTATCTAACATTACATGGATCAAGCAATTACTAGAAGGTATGAATATGAAAATTCTTGAACCAGTGATTATCTATTGTGATAATACAAGTGCAATAAACATATCAAATAACCATGTCATGCATGCTAAGACCAAGCATATTTCTATAAAGTATCATTACTTAAGGGGAAAATTGCAAGAGGAAGAGGTGATACTAGAATATGTTCAATCCAAGGAACAATTAGTAGACACATTCACAAAGCCATTACCTAAAGATACATTTGAGTACCTAAGAAAGAGACTAGGGGTTCGACCCTTGTCTATTGGTCATTAAGCTAACTAGGAGGCTGCATCAACCTACACATAATCATAAGCTCATTCATGTTGATGCAAGAAAATAGATGGAATTTAAAGACATATCAGTACACAACAAGGTACTTATCTACACCGAACACCAGAGTTATTGTATTGTTGATGGAAAGGAAATTCAAGGAATATATAAAAAAAGAGGAAGGATATAGTTTGGCATTGCTGTCAAAGGGAGAGAGATTATAAATCCATATGAAATATCCATCATGATAATCCAAAGGGAGAGAAGTATCCGAAGGGAGAGATGACTCAAAGGGAAAGACTATCCATATGAAATATCTATTGTTGTCAAAACAAAAAGAGATATGAATACAAATATCCATCAAGGAGAGGAACAGTCAAAGGGAGAGAAAACATCAAAGAAGAGATTCTACAACAAAGGGAGATACATAATCACAATTTTATACATCTATCTAGTAAAGGGAATGAAGAATGAAGAGACTACTCTGCAAGAACCAAATCTAAGCTAGAAGATCTTACCGAGAGTCAAACATTTGTATTGGTTATAGAAAATTAAATTTGGTAGAGATTGATGAAATACAACTGATAGATTTCATATTGTATTAGTATTATGTAGTATGTTGACATCAATGCCAAAGGGAGAGATTGATGAACTATAACTAATTGAATGTTTGAAGATGTTAAGTTGATGATCACTGAGATGCAGAAAGTTAATGAAAGACATTAAATTAGTTAATGTATTGTATTGTAATTGATGTAAACTTGATATAATCCGATTGGTTATATAAATATTGTCAAAGACTTCAAATAACCAAAGAGAAAAAGGTTATGCTATCATTAATGCATAAAATTTCAATATACACCAAGTGGCAACAAACACCGACAGACAGTGCACACCGATGGATAGAGAACCCCAAGAATAGTCACAGTGATACCCAAGCAAGTTACCCAAGCAAGCATTACTAAGTAGAACCAAAGTGATACTCGAGTAGAAGTGAAAGTCACAGTGTTTCCCAATATACAAACAACCCCGATGGACAAAGATTCCCTAGGAAAACTGAATTCAAGACCGAGAAAACAAGGAGTTAAACACCGATCAGAACTGAAGTTCAGAAATAACAAAAGACTTAGCTGGAAGGAGCTAAATATGGATTTAACTGATTGATTACATTGTTTTCATTGACTATTAAAAAGCTATAGATAAGCTAGAGATTTAAAGATAGTTTTATTCTAGTTGTCAAGAAGAAATATGCGAGATAAAACTAAAGCAAGCTTTAAAGAAAGAATGGCGAGATTTGCGGATCACATCAAGAAAAAGAAAGATAAGGACTTAGAAATAGTAAAATCATGTCTATAAAAGAGACAAGCTAATTCATTATGAATTGGGGGAGAATAAGAGAGGATGCTGAAGAGAATACTGGTGAAGATAAGAAGTCTTCATATAGTACTGATCAAACAAGCTGAATAATAGAGCTAATATTTTTGTGGACACTGAGAAATAGAGAGAAAATAGCATTCACCGAGCAGAAAGAAGTGGAGCAAAGGAATAGATAAGAAACATTGATCAAAAAGGTTTTATGAGCTTACAATAGATCTAAACATCTACAAGATTAATTTGTATTTATGAACAGATCATATACTATTTTAGTTTAACCATTGATTCAGAAAATCGCTTAACATAGTGGGATTTAACTATCCTTTATATATTGAGATACATCCCAAGGATTATCAAAAATTTCTCATAAAGATAGCACAATGAAATACCAAATATCAAGTGACAAACTATTATATTTAAATCCTCTAACAAGGTCACACTTAATAGTGTGTTTTTAACCTTTAATAGGGTTGGCTCTTCACCAAGCTCACTTCAAACGAGTGAAAATTTTTAGTTACTGGTCCCAAGTGGTTTTTCCCCTAACAGGGTTTCCACGTTAAAAATCCATGTGTCAAATGTGTATATGGTTAATTACTTTGATGTTTTGATTTACACATTACTAAAATAGGATTGATCAGTAAACACTAAGTTATTTACTGTATTTCGGTAAAGGCTAGACTGCTATTCGATAAAGCTTAAGAAAATGAATAAACAGTGAAGTTTGAGAAGTAGTTATTTGATAAGATTACTTAAAGGCATACATATCATAGGACTGAAGATAAATAGAGGTTTATATTTGTTGTATAAAGTTTTGGGTTGATTTTTGGATTAATTATTGAGGTCATTGATTCACTCCCCCCCCCCTCATTGATTCTAACAAGACTTTGAGAAGAAACTCAAAATTTCAGATACTCGAATGTGGGGTATAAGATAGAACTTGTGATTTCATTGACATCCCTTCTTCCTTCACCTAAATATTATTGAAATCCTTATGAAACTAGGAAACCATCAAAATTATAGGCAAAGGTCATATATGACATTAATTTTGTTCATTCAAATATTTCCCTTGCTAATGAAAATAAAGAGAAAGTTCTTCTTTCATGGCTTTTAAGAGGAGAAAATGAAGATAGAAAAGTCAAAAACTGTGAGATTTATCCTGCAACATATGGTAAAGGATATGAATTAATGAAATGTATGGTCTATAAGGGAAAAGGTCCTATAGGGATGAATCAAAAAGTTCAAACCAAACCAATTCATGCAAAGTAAGAGACCCTAAGGATAAAACTGGTCTCAATTTCAAAATAGCTAACTTTCATCCTGTAACAGTACACCTATCTTTGATGAGGATAATTATGAGGAAGAATGTGTCTTTATGTATCCTATCCCTCCTAATGTATTAAGTTTCCTTGAAAATGATGGAAGACATAATCCACCAGTGAATATAGATGAACAAGAGTATGATGATGAATAACAACTCAATCCATTCAGGCATAATCTTCTGCTTCACAAGAACAACCTAATGCAGAAGAAGGTGACATGACTATAAAAAAAATTTGAAAAGGACCAATGAGATTCTTTCTGAGTCTAAGGAATTTGAAGAAGAGAGACATCCTAACTATGGGAAGTTAGTGAACTTCATTCATATCTTAAATATGTATGATAAGGATGAAATAGATTCTAATGAGTATGAATGGGATTCTCTGTTTGAATAAAGAATTTACAAGGATATAGATGTTGTGAAATAATATGTAACTCAGTTTGAGGTAGGCGAAGGGTCTAGAGCTAGGTCTGACGAGTTAGGTTTTAAAAATGCTAACCTAAACTTTGATAATGATATTATGACTCTTAACAAACTAAACACGCTTATGCAAGGTGGTATTTTAGAACTCAACTTGATGGTCCAAGTTTATGATTAACATACCGTAAATTCCCTTGAGCCTATTGAATCTTTATCCCTCATGCTTCATGGGCTTATTAATTGGATTGTGCAAGACCAATCCTCAGATATTCCTATTTTTTCCAATGACTACACCTTGTCCTTCTATCTCAATTTTGTTGAACCTATGACCTCTTCCATCAATGAACCTGGCGTGAACATGACAGAAGCAGATATCGAGTATCCTAGTCTGCAAAATAAAATGAAAAGAAACAAGCATTTTGGTGGCAAAAACCACATTTTGGTGATATAAAAACCCAAAATAGTAAAATCAAAAGACATTTTTGATGGTGAAAACCTCTCTAAAGTGCCTAAAGATGAGATACTTTATGTTTTTCTGAGTCACTTTAAAGAATGATCATCAGTGATTATTGAACCAACACAACCTGTGTATATTGGAATAGAGGAAACTCTGCACATTGTACATGTAGCTCAATCATTATTAGAATAGGATTTGAAATATTTTACTGAATTCTTCAAGGAAAAGAAGATAAAAATTTCCTAGAAATATTCTGACATGTTAGGTCTAGATCCTGATCTTATCATGCATCATCTTTCTATCGCTCCTAGAGTAAAACCTATAAATCAAGAACTTCATAAAATGCATCCACATGTTGCATTACTTGTCAAAGATGAGCTTCAAAAGTTAATCAGGTCAGGATTCATCTAAGGTATTAATTATGTTGAATGGATATTAAACATTGTACTTTTTTTCTATACTAGACAATTCGATCTGTGTGTGGACAAATTTTAGAGACTTGAATAAAGCATGTCCTAAATATGATTTCCCACTCCCTAATATTGACATGATAATGGACATCATAGTTGGATATGAAATGTACTCTCTTATGGATGGATTTTTTGGTTATTATCAAATAAAAAATTTACTTGAAGATCAAGAGAAAACAATGTTTACATGTGCTTGGGGAACATTCGGCTGGAATGTCATGCCCTTTGGCCTAAATAATGCTTGTGCTACATATCAGAGAGATGTGACTATGATATTTCATGACATGATGCATAAAAATATGGAAGATTATGTAGATGACACCTTGGTAAAATATATGCAAAGATCAAAGAATCTAGCAGAACTTGGTCTAACCCTGGATAGAATTGAACAGTTCAAGCTCATATTAAATCCTAAGAAGTGTGTGTTTGGTGTTACATCTGTAAAATTGTTAAGATATAATGTTTTAGCTAAAGGTATTGTAGTTAATCTAGAAAAAGCACAGGCTATAATGGAAATGCAACCACCAAAGAACATAAGTCAAATGAGAACTCTACAAGGAATAATACAATCCATCAAATGGTTTATTTCTCAGTTGGTGGATAAACATCAACCATTCACAAAGGTATTACACAAATGAGTAACCTACAAGTGGGATGAAGAATGTGATAAGAATGTAAAATAGATAAAGGAATATCTTGCAAATCCACCTATTTTTATGTCTCCTATTCAAGGAAATTCATTAATTCTTTACATATCATCTACAGTTACATCACTACGGGAACTCCTGGATCAACATGATGAGAACAAAAGAAAACAAGATATATATTACATCAGGAGGATGTTGGTGTCATATGAGATGAACTATACTATTATTGAGAAAGATTTCTTAGCCATAGGATTTTCTTCACAAAAATTGAGATACTATATGCTTGCACTATCTATCAAATTGGTTGCTAAGATTGACCCGTTGAAATATCTTCTAAGTAAAGCAACACTAAAAGAGAGGTTAGATAAATGGGTGATGATAATTAGTGAATTTGATATTGAGTATTTGGAATGAAATATATAAAAGGACAAGTGATTGTTGATCAACTCGATAATGCTCCTCTTCAAGATGATCAACCTCTAAACATTGAATTTCCAAATGAATTCATCATGCATCTTACTCAACACTCTTGGAAAATGATCTTTGATAGATCTTTCATTCAAATAGGCTCAGGTGATGGAGTTCTCTTTATAAATCCTCATGAATATTTTCTCCCAAATGAAAAAAAATTATCTTTCCTTGTACTAATAACATTGCAGAATATGAAGCCTTGGTGAATGAAATAAAAATGGCTATTGAATGGAAGGTTGTTGAGATACATATTTATGGTGACTCTCAACTTATAATGAACCAGATTAATGATGTATATCAAACTAAGGATGAAATAATGATGCCCTAAAATAGGATGATTGATGATCTTAAGAAATAATTTTTATTCATTACATTTCAATAGATAGCTAGATTAGAAAACAAGATAGTTGATGTTATGGCTACACTTGCATCAATGTTATAGTTACATGAAAATTCATTCCACTATGATTTCCTAGTGGAAGCCTTACCCTATCCTACCTACAACTCACCTAACTCCTAGATGGTTTGTTTTATCATTGGACATGAATCATCTTGATATAACCATGTCTAATCATACCTACGTGACCAAATTATTCATGAAAACCTTACTCAAAATGAGAAACAACACTTGATTTGCAATGCCTTGCAGTATGTCATCATATCTAATGACCTATATAGATGAGGTTTATATGGTACATTTTTTAGGTGTTTAGAATGCAAAGAGTACCAATGTGCATTATCTAAAGTCTAGGAAGGCATTTATGGATCTCACTCTAATGGTCTAACTCTAGCCCAGAAATTTCTAAGGGTCGGCTACTATTGGTCACATATGGAGAAAGAAGCTATCAAATTTGCTAAGACCTATAAGAAATGTTAGCTACATAGAAACATGATACATTCTCCAACAAGGGATCTCATACCACTTATCACTCATTGGCCCTTTTAGCAATGGAAGTTTGATCTCATTGGTCAAATATATCCTTCTTCATCTAATGGTCATAAATTTATCATCACAGCCATTGGGTACTTTACAAAGTGGGTTGAACCTGTTCCACTCATCAAAGAAACTAGAAAATAAGTGGCTATGTTTATCCTCAACTACATTATCTATACGTACGGGATCCCCTCCTTATTTGTGACTGACGATGGAGGAAAGTTCAAAAACAAGGATATGGATGAGCTCTTTGACAAGTTTAGAATTAAACAACGTTTCTCTTCTATTTACTACCCTCAAGGTAATGGATAGGTTGAATCCTCCAAAAAAACTCTGCTTACTATCTTGCACAAAATGGTAAAAAATTCAGGAAAGGATTGGCACATTTAGCTTAATCCAACTCTATGGGCTTATAGAACAAGTATTAGAACACCTACTAGAGCTACACCTTTTTCTTTGGTAAATGGGGAAGAAGTAGTATTACCAATCAAAGTTGAAATTTTGTCTCTAAGAGTTTCTCTGTAGGGTCTTGTAACAAATGAAGACTACAAAATATCTAGCCTGCAAGAACTTGATTTGTTGGATGAATGTTGAAAAGCGACATTCGATCATCTTAGATCATGCCAAAAGAGAATGTCTAGAGGCTACAAAAAAAAAGTTTGACACATAGAATTTTACATTGGTGACCTTGTTTTAAGAGAGAATCCTAGGAATCAACAACATCGAGATCAAAAAGGCAAGTTTGAACCCAACTGGTTGGGTCCTTACATCATTACTGTAGTCTTTGGGTATGTAGCTTATCAACTCTCAACGAAAAAAGAAAAACAAATCTGTGAACTTATCAACACCATCCATTTGAAGAAATCATACAGTTGGAACTCTTTGATCTAGCAATATGTACAGCTCAAAATGTCTTGAAAAAAACTCTAAAAATTGTAAAATGTCCTGAAAAAATTCTAAAAATTGGAAAAAGTCCTAAAAAAATGATCATCCTGGTGAAAAATTGGCAATAGGCGGCTTGATGAAATACAAAAAAAAAAATCAAAAAATCAAAAATGCGAAAAAAAAGGGAAAAAGATAAAAATAAAAAAAAAAGTGCCCTAGTGAAAACCTCATAAACATGCACCTCGGTAGAAAAAATAGAATCACTGCCAAGTAGGTGAAAACCTAGTAAATAGGTGCTTCTTATAATTCAACGCTCCATCTATCAACCAATGTATTCGCATTTCCATCCTTCATAGGTTTCTGCTTTAGTTTGTACATATCTTTATGTCACTTTCATGATACCTTGGTTCTTCCTAGAATATTCAAGGCTTGAAACTGATAAACATCACAGTCTTAGGCAAATCAAACTGTTCAATGTCAATGTCTTATCAGTTTTAACCAAGTCATCATTGTGTCAGTTACGTCTGGTTGTCTAATCCAAGTACTTTTCCTATCTCCTAACCTCTATAGGGTTTTTTCCATTGACATCTCAACAACACAAAAGAACGTGCAAACAATCATATTCCTGAAGCAAAAACAAATCATTAAAATTGTTTGAGCTATGGTGAAATTTTCTTTGTATGTTGTCTTTTCAATTGGATTTTGCCTATTATTCTCTCTGAGTGACTCAAATATGTCTATCTTCACTAGAGAAGCAAGGACTAGGGTACAAAACTTTTTCTTTATTTTCTTATTATGGGGAATTATCTCCTTGTCTATTATGAGTAACTTCTTATTACTATTCAATTTGAATATTTAACCTAGGATGTGAACGATAAAAGGGTCATTGCAGACTATTTCATAGAAAAATAAGGATCTCTACTTTTTCTAGTGTGTTTGCACAAAAATTTCAGGTCATCCTGGCTCTTTATACCTTGGTGCTTATGTTCCCTTGCAATATCAAAAGGACGTGGCATTCAAGTCATCCTGGTACTTTATACCTTGGTGCTTATGTCTATCTCTAACATTCAATCCTATCAATGTCATATTCATGTCCTCATGGTTTTCTTTCTAGTGAGTTTTGTATCAGCATTCCATGTCCTGAAGGCTCAGTGATGAAAAATAACATCTCAAAACTAGTTACTAAGTCCTAGGTTTCATTCATGTTAAGTTTTCTTGCATTTCAAGTGTTTTGGGCATGATAACATTTCTTTTTAAATTGTATATATCTTATGAGGGCATGGAACTTGAATTTGATGGTCATGAGTTAATTGTCAGGATCAAAATCAAAATCTGATATCATCTTTTTAGTAAAAATCTCAAATCAAATTTCTGGTCAAATGCAGTTGACCACTTGCAAAATCGATCTTCATAACATCAAACCAACTTAGAATTATTGCTACTAATTTCTCAATCTATGTCCTCAATTTTGGTCAACCATGGTCAAACTTAGTCAAAAAGACCCTAATCAATTGCATAATTTATTCCTAAACGTATACAACCTAATTAGAATCAAATCAAATGTTTTCTATGTCATCACTAAATTTTGATTTCACTTTCGAGGGGGCATGATAATTAAATATTCTTCAGAAATAAAGTTGTCAATCAAACAAGACCTCATTGCTAGGGGAATCTCAATTCATTATAATCCATATCAAGTTGATATTTCTTTGATCCTTTTGAGAGAGTGATTTCATCACTTCATATCAAGTCACTCGGACAAACTGTTGGAAGTTTTAAATGGGAAAGAAAGATACTGAGAGGGGGGTGAATCAAGATCTATAAAACTTTTACACTTCTGAAAAAAATTGATTCAACATGTATACATAAAAATTAATTAAAATATTGTAATAGATCTAACTACCAATCACATCCATGATAAAAACATAACAAAAAGATTTGGTAACCCATAAACCCTTAAAAGGTAAAACTGGGGTGGGGATGATACCCACAAATCTTCATTGCTGCAGTAACAAAATGTGCATGTTAGGGCTAAAAAATTTTGATCACTTCTGATGATCTACCCTATGAAGGGTCTAGCATGTTAAGAGCTTACATATTTATTCAATCTACCTTGATTATAGGATTTAAACTTACAACTAATTAAGCACTCCATTAGGAGATTTACAAAGGTCTGTTAGGACCACTCTGTTAAGAGATTTAACCTAATTCACTTGCTAGAATTTATCAGTACCTGATCCTTCGGTATGCACTTCAAATACTGATGACAAAACTCCTCTTTCCAACTCTTAACTAATCTCCAAAATCTGATAATATCTCTTTTCTGTCCTTCACTATTCTACTTGGTCACTCTGTCTAGTCTATGCTTCTGATATACAAAACTCTGCTTCTTCTACATACACCCATGATCTCTTCTCTTCGCTTCATAGATTAGGGTTTGAAGCTTTCCTTATATATATAATTAATGAAGCTTCCAGATCAAGATCAATGATCTAGATTCATCACTTTTTCTACTTAAGCATTCCTATTTTTTGATTGGTTACATTGCTTGCATAGGGATTAATGACCTTTGTTATAGCGTATAATTAACTCCTTAAATGTCTTGAATGATCATTAAATCATACATAGAAGTCAGCCAAAATGGTTTATCTAAGTGTTTATGCCATTTCAAATATATATACAATAATTGGCTTACTTGACATATGAAATCTCTGGTGCTCGGTCAAAACTATCTTACTCGGCATATCCAAATATTTTCACTCGGCACTAACTATTCTATGAAACTTGGAATTCAATCTTCTTGGTAACTATTAAGTACTTTTTGGCCATTGACTTGGTTGGCAGTAACTACTACTCAATTCATACAATACTCAGCCTTAGTGGGATGGCTTGATGACAATGATGATCGACCAACCTCCCTTGATAATGACTAAGTGTGTGACACTAATAGACAGCATAACTTGGAGATCAACAATCTACCCCTTTGATATTAGTGGCAAAAACACTTTTTCATGACTTTTCAGTACCTTAACAAAATAGTACTCAAGTATTCCAGTACTCCCCCTAAGATTATGACTCAGTCTTAATAAAGACTTCTATACATATACATCATAAGTACATAACTTATAACATACTCAAGACTTCAAAAATTATTATTCAAAACTAACAAAACTATATGGCATACCTTTCTGATCATATGCATTTTTTAGTTATTTCCCCTTGTCTTCATTTATTTCCCCCTTATTTTTGTCACTCTTGGCTGCTAGGGGTGTAGGGCTTAGAGAGTACTTATCCAAAAATGGTATGTGGAGTTGTAGAATCATTTCCAATGCATTGTCCCAACTAGATCTCACAGACTCCAAAACTTGTAGTTTAACTTCTATTTGAGCAGCTAGATCAACCAAACTTTATGCTATATACAGAGGTTCTCTTTGTACTAATTCCTTTGTATCCGTTAATTCTCTCTGCATGACCTCCAAATGAGGTATCAATATTTTTTAAATTGAGATTTATTTTTTCCTTATCTTGCTATCATTATCCATTAGCTCGACTAATCTACCTTGGGCATGAGTCAACCTAGTGAAGTGAATGGAGCTGGAACTTGTATCCATGCTCAATGAATATCATGTTGACTTTAAATCTAAATGAATCTTCTCAATGAGCTGTATATTCTCCTTTGTAAAAAATTCTACATCACAAAGTTGTTTGTACAAAGAATGAAAATTTTGTACAACTTCCTCTAAATTGCTTACAAGATCAGAAAGTGCAACTTGTTTCACAGCAAGCTCTATTGCAACTTTATCAAGAACTTTGGTCTCAAACTTCCTCTTAGACGCATGAGCTTCTCATTAGCTTCAATATCTTCATTATTCACCTTTTGAACAATATGAACCAATTGATCTCAAATAGGTGTTTGATCATTTATATGTTGTAACTCAAATGCATCAAAAAATATATCCTTTATATCATGCAATACCTGCTTCTGTTGATGTTCTCTTTTCAATTTCTCTTGTTTGCTTTTCCTTTTTCAATAAATCCTACAAAATTAGCACTTGCTCATATGACAAGTTATCAATGTCCCATTTTGGAACCACTATAACTTCATCTAGTGTCACTTATGTGCAAGGAGACTTATATTTCTTCTTGTGTGACTTTTTCTTCTTTGTCTTCAGTGTGTTGATAATCCATTTTTTCTCTCCTTGCAATGTACTGGTATCACCACTAACTGAAACAGACTCCTTCTGAGTAATAATTACCTATTGTTCAGGTGTATCAACAATCTTAGTTTCAGTGAGTGCAAAAGGTGTGACATTTAGTAGTTGTACTAGTGCTTGAATAGCCTCTTATTCCTTAGGCTCCTATCTCTCCTTGGTTTTTGTAGGCTCAGTCTCATTTATTCCTTCATCATGAGGTCCTCAGACATATGTTGTAGACTTATCTACTTGATCTCCCATGCTCGCATTTCCTTCTGCATTAATTTCAAAGTTAGCCTCGATAGGTGAATCTAGAATGGTTATTATTGGCTTACCGTACTCCTCGACACTTAAACCTTGTGTATCCTTAACATTCTTCCTTATTTCTTCATCAAGATTCTTTGGCTCATCAATGTATTCTTTATTATCAAGCTCTATTTGTCCAGATGGGCCTTCATTTGTGTTTACATTCTTGTCAACTATTAGTCCAAAAATTGTCTTCCATATTAATGTGCTCTATTGAACAACCCCTTCAACATCCTTTCTCAATATAGAATATACTCTCAATTTAGGAATAAACTTGTTCCTATATTTTACCATGAATTGTGTTCTTTGTTTTTGTGTCAAATCACGCATCAACTGAGCTAATGCACCTTCTTTTATTTGTCTTTCAGTCTTAATGGAAAATTATCATCTCCCATCAATTGAAAATTTATTAGTGACAAGATTCCCAATTTATAACGGTTTCATCTTGTATGATCATAATATTTCTATCATTGTATCTGCTATCTTTACCTTATCTTCTGGACTCAACTGTTCAAATTTAACGAATTTAAATCCTAAAAAACCTGTGGAACTTCTGATGTTATGGAAAATCTCATCCACAATTTTTGAATGCTTATGTGTGGCCACCTTCAATTTTCTGATATCATCTGTGTCTTTCATATCCTCATCTTCATCACCTTTTTCCAATACATATCTTTGTCTTGGTTTCTTCTTAGGGTGGCTCAGGTCAACCTTAGTTTGAACTTTCTTTCTCTTCCCAAAGCTCTCCCCTTCATCTTTCTTTACTAAAATTTTCTTTTGTGGCTCGAATGTAGTTGCAATTGTAGATGCCCTTGTTCTCAGTCTTGTTTTGGAAGGAGGAGTAGGCTTATGCTTATAACTCTCCTTTCTAGTTGGCTCGGAAACCATTTTTCCTTTGCACTTCTTTTGTGAAACCACTTCTTTATCCTCACTTTCTTCTGAATCACTGGATTGGTCCTCACCATGACCTTGTGTGATTTGAAATGTTTCATTCTCCTCTTCTTCTTGTCCTAACATTTTCTCAAGATTTTTTACTATCTTATTTATTTTTCTCTCCATGGTTGTAGCCATCAAGCCTATGGTTATCTTAGATTTGGCTTCCTCATACCTCCCAAATATCTTAGCCTTTTTGTTAATTTCTTCTGATAGTAAAGTTTTGATTGTTGCTAATGTTTCATCAATATTCACCTCATAGGGAAATGACCTCAACTATACTACCCTTGGTACAATGGCTTGTACATATGTAAAATTGTGTGTGTGTAAATGGGTACCTATCAGAATCAACACAAACACTCAATAGATCATTATATTAGCTCAAAAGGGTTAGAAAAGCATGTAAAACCCACTAAAAGTGACCTATTGCCTGCTAACTAGGGGGAGTGTGATTAACAACATATTAGCCCTCAGAATATGCTATAAATCAGTGATGAATACAACCTAGCATGAAGGATTTTTACTTAAATAACAAGCTAAAAGATGATAAAAACATGTAATCTAGCTTTAAAAGATGAAATAGGAACAATAAACTAGCATGAAATGAAAGATGGAATATGATTCTAAGATTATTCTATCAGCATAACAATGTATTTTTGATTTCAAGTGAAGGCTTATTTGCTCTCAAAACAGGCTTCTATTTATAGAAGAATGGGAGAGAGAGAGGGGGGACAAGGTTCATTTATGAATTTGGAGACTCATAAATGAACATGTAAGAGCCTTTAATGCCCAAGGCATTAATAAGGCATGGGAGAGACATGGGCTTAAGGCATCTTTATTAATGAAGGAATTAATGAAGGCCTTAAAGAGGGAAGGGAGGATGTAAGAGAATATGGACTTTAAGAAAGTCCGGCTTGAGAAAGTGGACTTTCTCAAGTGGGTGGAGTTGCTAAGTATTCCTTAATGGAATGTGACAACATTAGGAGGTGGGTTAGAGAAGAATTTATGATTAGGATTAGATTAGCATGGGTGAATGGGTTGAGAAGGGTTATAACCCAGGGTAGAAGTGGTTGAGATGGGTTAGGTTGGGGTTTAAGGGAATATTAATAAATGAAATAAACTTATTTAATTCATTTAGAAATATAGGAATTAATTATTTAAACAATGAAATTGCTTTTTAATAATTAGAGGACTATAGCCGTTTTAATTAAATTAAATAGGCTAGGGGAATGGGTTAATTGCAAGTGGGTATTAGATTTAGGGATTTATTTAATTCCTTTATAATTAAATACTATAGCCATGTTTGATTTTTATTTGATTTGATTGGTCGAAATTGATTTGAATTGTATGGCTATAATAGTTAATATAAATCAGTGATAAAAATCACCTAGGATATTAAATTGATTAAAAGAATTATGCCAAGTAGTAACAGGGTCGCTTGGACATAAATCGAGGGTATGATCACACTTAGGGAAAATAGGGTCTATAGTTGTAATAGACCAAATTCAGGTGGTTACAAAAATCATTATCAACAAGGAAAGAGACATCATCATAATGTTCTCTACTAATGATACAGGGATTCTGCTCCTTAACCTCATTATCTTCTTGAATTCAACAAAGTAATTTTCCATAACATTATCAAAGTTCTCTCCTAATTTTTGAACAAAATCATTTATCTATAGTGTCACTGGTTAGTCCTGACTCTAGACAACATCTCCTAAGGTAGGAAAACTATTTTTCATATAGAAAAATATGTAGACTATCAGGGATCTGAACTTACACATTGAGTTCTTTTCCTTCCTGATTGATGATAAGTTCTATGCCAATTGAGTCATTTGCAGCTTGGCAAGATCATATGTGTAATCCTTCTTGACTATCTTCCATGCCTGTTCAACTGCAATGTAGGGAACACTATCCAATTTTCTCGACTGATATAATTTGTGTATTATGAATCTTACTGTAAATTTGATTTTAGGATCTATGACTATAGATATTTTCATACCTCATTTGTTCCATTCTTCCATAGTGTTTTCTTCAATCACTTCCTTATTTTGACATCACATAGTTCTCTTACCTTGAAGAATATGGTATCAAGTGCCTCGTTGAATAATTTCCTTGGTTATTCTTACTAGCCCATTCTCCAACCATAAACTCATATTGTGAACTCTTCTCAAAACTATTCTAATCCATTCAACTTTGAATTCACAAGGGAATTCTAGGGCATGAACTAACCTTTTATTAGAAATGTGATGATGTTTAGCCTTAAATGTTCCATTTTCATATAGTTTATTATATTCTTGCCTCATCTCATAATCTCCAATCTTTCTTACTTTTCACATGTAGCATTTCCTCACATCATGAATCATTAAAACCTTTTGAGGGAGTGATGAAAGGGCTCCTGAGAGATCTACCTTAATTAGAGTCTCGGGTACACCTCAAAAATTTGGCAGTTCACATACATCACTCCTAACCAATTGAATATTATTTACCTCCTTGTCTTGCTTCTTCACTCCAACAAATGAACTGGCATCCATTTCTTCAAGTTAGGGTTTGAAATACAAATTTTGAGTAACTTAGCAAAAATAGGTCTTTTCAATGCTTCACAGTCTTTATCAATGATATGCAGTTGAATCTTCACATACTTTGCACAAATCACACTTTCATTTTCCTTTGAATCGCTCTGCGAATTCTCTAATCACTTTGTGAAATTAAAATGAATGGAAAAATTCATTATATAGACTGAAATAGTCAAATTAGGTCTTCAATAAATGCTTCATACAATAGTGAGTGTGAAATAGTTGTCTCGGTCCTTGTGTAATAGCTCGGTTAACTCATTCCTTCACTCGGTCAAAATTGTGACTCGGTCACTACTAATACTTCCACACTTAACTCAATCAATATATCAGCTTGGTTGTTATGGGGGCTTGGTACATACTGAGAAACTCGATTACCATACACATTAATACTGATGCTCGACACCAATTGTGCATATTGATTCTTTTCTCTATTCTTGCCTTAGATATTTCCTAATGCATCTTAACTTATGCACATATGGACTTTAATACATATAATGTTAGGAACTGGTGTTAAATATAGCATTTGAAAAAATAGTTCCTTACATACCTTCTTTGCTTAATTGGAAGTAGTGTGATCACCTGATCCATTGGATTGGGTGATCTCAGCTTCACTGGTTCCAATGCTACTCACTTCCACTTTCTTTCTCCATGTCAGATTCATCTGGTTCTTTATGTGATCAATAGTAGGGGCTAGTGCTCTGTTCCTGTAGTCTCTTCTTGTATGACCAATCTTGTGACAACTATAACAGACCAAAATTCCATTCATCCAACTCTTGGATTTACCTCTAAAGTGTTTCCTTATACAATTTTCTGCAATATGACCATATTCACCATAATAATGACAACTATGCCTTGTATTGTAATCCCAATTGAATGTGTTACCTTTCCTTAGTACATTGCCTTGTTTCTTGGATGTCCAATTTTTTTCATTGGATATGTAGTCTTGGGATCTATGACCATACTTCTGGCAATCGTAACAATGTCCTTTAAATTTAGGTGAAGTAGGTGTAATGCTAGTCTTTGACCTGCATTCATGTGCCTGATGTCCATGCTTCTTACAGTTAAAGAAATATCTATTGAATTTAGGCTTAGGATTGGACTTACCATTCTTGCTTTGGGAAAATTTTGTTGTGTGTCATGGTTTCCCACAATGATGGCATGTAGGTTTGTTGTTCTTTGGCTTTGCATTCCTCTATTCTCCACCCTTTGATGATTCTCCTTCTTTAGTAGATGATAGGTGCTCGGTATGGCCTAGTCTAGAGGTTTCATTGGTTCTTCTAGATGATCTCATCAGTTCCTCAAAGTATCTCATGGCTTCATTAGGTTTGTTCATCCTCTCAATGAGTTCCCTTTCAAATCTTAACTCAGTTTCAGTTGATTGTTCTCTGATCTCATATATGTAATTTCAATGTCTTTCATCTTTACTTCTTGGTTTGAAAATAATAGTTGGTTGACCATGTCTAACTGATTGTTTGTGATCTTCTACACATCACATGTCCTATCATCAGGTCTAGTAGCCATTTGTCTCTTATCTTCTTTTTGTCATTATCTTGTCTTCCTTATCTTTTTTTTATAATCAATCACCTCACATAGTGTTATTGAATGAGTTTCATGTTCTATCTTTAGACTTTTGACTCATTCTTTCAGTGTGTTATTTTCTCTAATAGGTCTGCAATTGTTGCATTACTTTATTTTGAATTTCCATTATCAAATAGGCCTCTAGTGTCTTATTCTTGATATTGAATGTCATTCAGTTGATTTGCCAATTATTTCCTTGCCTTTAAGGATTTCTTCAATTCCTCTCTTGCTGTCTAAAGTTGCTGCAGTGAAATCTGGATGTTAATCTTCTAATTCTCAATGACCTTTACCAACTTATAAACCTCCATCTCCATGACATTAACTCTCAAGTGGTTAGACTTCTTCTAAGAGAACAAATCTCTGATACCAATTGTTGGATGTTTTAAATGGGAAAGCAAGATTTTGAGAGGGGGGGTGAATCAGGATCTATAAAAATTTTACACTTTTGAAACAAACTGATTCTACATGTATACATTAACATCAATTACAATACTTTAATAGATCTACCTACTAATCACATCCATGATAAACAAATAACACAAAGATTTGGTAACCCAGAAACCCTTGAAAGGTAAAACTGGGGTGGAGATGACACCCACAAATCTTCACTACTATAGTAACAAAGTGTGTCTGTTAGGGCTACAAATTTTTGATCACTTTTGATGATCTACCCTATGAGGGGTCTTCCCTATTAAGAGCTTACAGATTTATTCAATCTATCTTGATTAAATGATTTAAACTTACAGCTAAGTAAGCACTTTGTTAGGAGATTTAAAAAGGTCTGTTAGGACCACTCTATTAAGAGATTTAACCTGATTCACTTGCTAGAATGTATCAGTACCCGATCCTTCAATATGCACTTCAAATGCTAATGATAGGTCTCCTCTTTCTAGCTCTTAACTGATCTCTAAAATCTGATATAACTCTTTTATGTCGTTCACTACTCTACTTGGTCACTCAGTCTAGTCTATACTTCTGATATACAAAACTTTGCTTCTTCTGCATACACCCATGATCTCTTCTCTTTGCTTCACAGATTAGGGTTTAAAGCTTTCCTTATATAGATAATTGATGAAACTTCCAAATCAAGATCAACAATCTAGATTCATCACTTTTTCCGCTTAAGCATTCCTATTTTTTTATTGGTTACATTGCTTGCATAGGGATTAATGATCTTTGTCATAGTGCATAATTAACTCCTTAAATTTATTCAATGATCATTAAATCATACATAGAAGGTGGCCAAAATGGTTTACCTATGTTTTTGTGTCATTCCAAACACATATACAAAAATAGGCTTGCTCGGCATATGAAATCTCTGGTGCTTGGTCAAATCTGTCTTACTCGGCATATCCATGTGTTATCACTCGGCACTAATTGTTCTATACAACTCGGTATTCAATCTTATTGGTAACTACTCAGTACTTGGAAACCATTGAATTTCTCGACAGTAACTACAACTCAGTTCATACATTACTCGGCCTTAGTGGGATGGGTCGGTCACAGTGATGACCGACCAACCTTTCTTGATATTGACTAAGTCTGTGACACAAATAGACAACATAACTTGGAGATCAATACAAACATCTAATCTATTGCAATGCATTCAATTCTCTAGGGGCAAATTAGTTTCATTACATCACATTAATTTGATATTTTCCTCTTATTCTAATAATTGGCTTCATCAGAATCTATATCAAGTCAATTATCTTAATCAGTCTCTTAATGGTAATCAATTTCATCACACCTCATCAAGCTCGTTATTCACTTTATATCAATCTTATGATTTAATAATCTTTCTAATATTGATCAATTTCATCGCTTTACATAAAATTGGTTATTTCTCACCATCATCGTTGGATAGATGATTAGTCTTATTAGTTTGATCATTTTGGTCTTTCTTCATCGGTTCTAGTTCCATCAAGTTCAGAATCTGTGTCTTTCAAATCTTTAATCGATCTTCATCTAATCAAGATCGGAGTCGATTTCTCTCCTCGAGAATAGTTGCATCACTTCATTCAAACTATTTTGTGCTTCAACAACATACATTCTTTGAATTAATGCACTGCTCACACATCAATTCAAAGAGGGGAAAATGTAATACCCAAAAATATTCTTCTAAACTATAAGCCCCTAATCTCGATTAATCAATATTTAATAATCAAAGTCCTAACCAAAGGCAATTTTCTTCATCAATTCAACCTGATTTGATCACTAGGTTGTATTTACTCACTAAATCAATTGGTATCCCAAATATCAACACTATTTGGAAATTAAATCATTTTAATCATATTTATTATTAAATATCCTAGCATATTTATTAAATTAATTAATTTTCTAGTAAGTCATTAAAAAGGGATTAATTTGAGAAAAATAATTAAAGATTTGGGAAAAGGGAAAGCATAATAAATCAAAAATCAAATCTGGAGTTGAAAAAGGAAAGCTGAATAAATCAATTAGAAAAAATTCAATAAAGCTTATCTCAATAAATCACTCAAGTAGCTAGTCAGCTCAAACTCACATGGATTATGCTAATTCTGGGAGAATTTTGACCACTCCTTATTAGTTAATCTTGATCGTCACTTTTATCTGAGTTTTCTATAAAATCAAGCTCTCACCTCTCAAATCATATGTAATTAGAGAGAAACACAATATAAGATCATCTAGGAGAATATTGCAATTGAATAGTATTTTTATCAAGCTAGTTTGTTCTTGATTTATCTTGCATATTAGATTTTATCATTGAATCATGGATTTCATCTAGCTTAATTTTCTTATTCTTTTACTTCAATCAAGATTATTTTTCATCATATTTGTGTTCAAATAAATCCAAAAACATAGATTAATCAAGCATTCATATTTAAATCCTTCATCTTGGTGTAGTCAAGTCACTGGTCATGCTTGAAAAATATGAGAGCAATCATACTTGCATAATTTAGGAGGAAATAGATCGATTTAGTATACTTTATATGTTGTTATCTGATTTCATTTATATAACCATGCATGTAATGATCTATTGATTTTTTGTGACAAACATGTACACAAATTTCATACATAGTTTATAGTAGACCCGAAGCAAGAGGAAGACATTAAGAAAATGGTTGACCAGAAGCAAGGGGAAGGGAAAATGGACATGGTAAATAAGAAGCAAATGGTATAAGATAAGAAGGATGTGGAAGATCAAAAGTAGGCTGAAGAAAAAAAATAAACTAGTATACCTGAAGTAGAACAACAAAAATAATTCAATCCGGGAAAAGGAATTTAAGGGGATGAATAATTGGTGATGTCATTCTATTCTTTCAAGGTACTCTTCTTTTGATGGCATATGTTTTTATTTCAAAAGTATAGGACATGACATCAATGAGTGTAGAAGTTTGAAAAGTAATTATATTTTCAATGGAAGATGATATCATTGAAATAATTAGGGCATAATAAATTTCAGTGTAGAAGTAAAGTGAATTACAATGCAATGAATGTCAACAAATATGTTAAGAACTTCAATGGATATTGTTATGGTTGCAATGGATATGGACACAAAAAAGTGTAATGTAGTATAAATATTAATGTCAGAAATAATGAAATTGCAAAAATGAAGAAGGATGGTTTAAGTTTTTATAATGTAACAAGATAGGTCATATTTCATGATTATGCAAGTATGGTATGGTTTTCTATAGATGTAACATGATGGGATAATTACTAAGTTCTACAAAGAGAAAGGTGATTGTTTGAAAATTACAGAAGACTCAAAATAATGGAACAAGATATATTTGCTATAGAATACAAAGGGTGTTTCTCATGGTGGTTTGACATCCATTCCATATGTTGTTTCCTCCTTTGTTAAATGACTCAGGTTGTAGGGTTTGAGGGGGAGTCTTCATTTGTTTTCCCCCTTGAGACTAGATGTTGGGTATTTTCTCACCATGGAAATAAGTTATGAATACTTCTCTGAAGCTAAGATTTGTGTTTTGTGGTTTAGAAAGGTGCTTGTTTGGATGATACTGTCAGAATTTGTTCTTTCTAAGATATATTCATTTATGGATTAGAAATATGATGTGTTTGTTGGATCACAAATCAAGACACATTTGTATGAAATTTCTATGAATTATAAAAGTCCTCTTGATGAATTGATAAGCATGTGGGGATTTTCTCTACTAAATTTGATGATTGGTTAAAGAAGAATAATATTTGATGCTACACAGAGAAGTTTGGGTCTAAATTAGTTTGGATAACTGTGTTTGATACTGCAAGGACTAAAGATGTGGCAGATCTAGAGAAAAAAAAAAGATAAGGAAAAGATATTGAGAAAAATGTATTCGGAGAGCTTCTTTTCTCTGATGATTGATCTTACTGGAGATATGATTCATCATTTTATCATATTTATTTTTATTTTCTCCATGAATTCTTGGGGTTGTTTCCCCTTTTTGTTTCTTGGCCTTTTTCCTCGATGGAAAAGGGGGAGAAATATAAAGAAAAATAAAAAATTTATTACACTAAGAGGGAGTAAACATTTTTGGTGGTTGTTTTCCATCAATGACAAAGGGGGAGATTGTTCAAATTTATGATTTTTTACTGTTATCATTGATGTCAAACATAGTTTTCCTAGTGTTTCAAAGGAGTTTGAGTTTGTGTTTTCTCAATCTTTATGGTGTGAAAGTTTTCTATTCTTGGTGATATGGATTTGTGTGTTGAACCTATAGTGTAGTGGAAGATAAGTACATTTTTATAATTTAACTACAGTGTTGTGCAAGACAGGTATGTATTTTGTATGGTTTCATAATAGTGGAAGACAAGTATGTATCATTTATGATTTGAAAATAGTGGAAGACATGTATGTATCATGGGTGATTTCATAACAATGGAAGATATGTATGTATCTTGTGATCACTAGAAGATGGAGTTTCATAGTGCCTCTATGTTATACTCTTATTTTCAGAATTTTGTTTTGTCTAGATGTTTATATTTGGTAGTAGTGGTATTGTGTTGCAGAGAAGATAGTATTCTTACAGTTGTAGCTAGTTTTACTATCTAGAGTATTTCTATTCTTGAAATAATGGTTGATCTTGTGCTACTATTCATAGAGATGGTTTCAATTTTTGGTCTTGGTTGTGGTATTCTCTAATGATCAGGAATTTGTTCCTAGTGTTTTAGAGACTATGGCATCCAATGTTGTAGTTCTTTCTAGTTGTTGTTCTGATACATAAATGTGTTGTAGAAACTTTTGATATGGCATGTTGACTTTTCTTCTGACATGCCTTGTTGATATGGCATCTGATACAGCATGTGAATATCTCCATAGCATGTGGAGGTCTGGTTAAGACTAACATGTTGGCAATTTTCTTCTACACATTTGAATTATCTTTGGTAATTTTTTTGCTTATTGTGGATCTAAAATTGGGACGTGTAGTGTGTTCTTGGTTTATTTTTCTCCTAGGATCGATCATGCTTTCATATTTAGGTCTGGGTGTTATATTTATTGATTGTTGAAGCATCAAATTTATGTTTGGGTCTGATACTTAATGCTTATATCTTATCTGGATGGGTTCATTCTATATGGCACCTATGTATTTGATGTTTATCTCTTATATGTTTGGGTCCTCGGTTCACATGATTTTTGCATTGGTTTTATTTGCATTTTTCTATTTCCTTGGCCGAAATGAAACTTATCTATAATATATGTTGGCTTGGTTGAACTTGTTGTAATATCCAATGATTTATCATGTATTTAAGTATTTTTGGTGCTTTGGAAAAAGGTAAGTGTAAAGTCTGAATAAAATGAAGTGTGTGAACCAGTTCAACAATTAGCAGAGCATAGCTTAGTGACACTAGAATAGAAGGAAAGATAGTAATAGTTTGATGCTAGAGTGGATAGTGTTTTCGAGACCAACTCCATTATCAAGAGATTTTATCTTTATCTACGTTTAAGAGGCATAAGTACTTTAATATAGTGAGTCTTGGGTACTTGAGTTTTTTATTGTGTCTTGCTACTTTGGCAAAGAGCCTTTGTATGAAAGTCCATATAGTAGTGATCTCTTGTTCATACTATAAGGTAGTGAGACTTATTATCTATATTCATTATTGTATTGGTAGGAGCCTTTGGTTGATAATCTAGAGTAGTGAGCTCCTAATATTTTGTAATTAAATTATATACTTCATTGAATTATCTTTATGGGAAATTTTTCATCATTTTTTTCCCAGTTTAGGTTTTCCACGTATAAATAGTGGCGTTCTTATGTTGTTGGTTCCATTCTTTACTTGCATATTGTTTCATGTGGTAATTTCTGAAGTTAGTTGTTCAATTTTTATTTTATGTTGATTCACTCCCCCCCCCCCNTTTTTTTTTTTTCCCCCCCCCCCCCCCCCCCCCTTCAGCATTTGTAGTGTGTTTATCACGAATTGTAAAACCCCCAACACTTAGAACTTTTGACACTTTAGAAACTTCCAACACATGAGGGGAAAAGAGGGAATCACAAGGAAAACTTATCAAAATAAGATAAGTGTCTAAAAATGACTCTTGTTCAGTATGTATTTCTCATACAAGAAAAATGAGAATCTAAAATAACTCTTTGAGATAGTATAAAAAAAGGAACAACATAACAATAAGGGATTAAAAGAACAACACCTCATCATGAAAACATTATTCATGAATAATTAATGATCAAATAACAAAATATATTTTAATAATTATGAATCAAAATGACTCATTACTTATGAAAAGTAATGTTTTATATGTTGAGTATCCAAGTTAGAAACTCTATGAATTCTCCATTTATACATGTTTTAATTGTATCTCTCTATAATGTGGTGAAATAGGGCTCACTAAAATATAAATACAAACTAGGAATCTCAAACCTATTTCCATTTTAAGTTGAGAGGGGAATGATCTAATTGGGTCAAGATATTGAGCACAAAGTGGACTTGGCAATTCCTCATAAGGAGTTGAAAATGTAAGAATGTGAAAGCTAGTGAAAATTTTGGTACAATGAATTCTTTTAGCATATATAGAAGACCAAATAAAATATGTAGACTTTAGAAATAGATATGAATATAAGAGAAAGATAAAAAATAGCTCTTGAAATCTAGCCCAAAATTTGAGGTACACAGGTGAGTGTAGAATCCTTGTCCTAAGATGACTTTGAGTGGAGAAACCATGTCCTAACTTTTTAGATCTATCAAAAGTCAATCTTAGTAAAACAATCTTATTTATGACAAATATACCCAAAAAGGTCTTAAAGTCAAGCAATAAAGAAAAAATTGTTGCACAAATAAGAGCGTTAGTTGAATAGGGAAGAGACAACAGTCTAGAAGTAGAGACGTGGGAAAGTGGAAACATTGAGCAATGAGAAAAGACATTGATACAGAGGCTGTGACATAAAAACTCAACAAAATCTCAATTTTGTTATTATATTCAAATTTACATGGGTCCCAACAAGGTGTGCCAAAATGTGACGATGGAAATAGGATTGCTAAACAAATGAAGTGAAAAATAAAATCAATCCAAATACAAGCAATACCTCTACACTATATGAGCCAAATGGAAGCACACAACTCCATTAATTTTCTCTTTTGATGGTGGTGAGATGTGAAATGCTCTCACAATCAACACAATAATACGATAAAAGCTTGAAATTATTTTAGCATTGTAATCATATGATTTTGGCATAATAACTTTATAATATAAGTGGATAGATTTTCAAATGGAGAAGGCTCTAATTTATAGAGTTGGAAGAAGGAAATGGATGATTGAGATCAAAATCTCATTATGGGTTGAGATTGAAGGATAGGAGATTAATTGGCTTGGCTTCATAGCCTTGTGACATGTGGTGAGGAATTGGGAAGACCACTTGGAATGGGGAAGAGGTTAAGGTGTTCTCACACATATGTGAGCAATCTTGGGAGGAGGTGAGAATGACATGTGGAAAAAAAATTATCAAGTCCAAAGAGGTGTAGGTAGTGGAAGGTGAAAAGTGGATAGAAGGAGAAATTGGTATGGTGGCTATATCTGTGTGCACCAAATATTTTATCTGGTCACATGTTGAATTAGTGGAATAAGGGGGATAGGAAAGTGATAAGTGCATGTCACATGTGGGAGTGTGAAATTTTGAATTAGAATAAATGCTAATGAGGTTGTGAATCATGAGAATTATAAAATTAATTAAGAATTAATTTTCCAGTGGAGATTTGGGAGAAATGGAAGACTTAGTCAAATAAGTAGTTTAATTAATTTGGATTAATTAACTTTAGGAGGAACGGTTATGGGTTTCTTAATTAATTAAAATCAATTAAACATTAGAAGAATAAGTGAAATATAAATTGATTATATTGGGTGGTGAGAATAGTTAATTAAATTATGTTTAATTAATCCTTAGGCTTATAATAATAATTAGTGACATGAATTTAGGTAGTTTGCATAGTCAAATTTAGGGTGTTTATTGCAATTACTTATAAACTAGTCAAATAGGAACCTACCAATACTTTTCTTGAAGGTTATCCTATCATCTCATACTAAATATTCAAACTTATCATCCCAAGTCTTCTTATTTATGTTAGGAACAAGGTAGAACACACAACTGAGAGGGCGATGAGTCAATTGTGTCCCAAAACTCAAAAATTTATCCAACTCTTTAACCTTAATCTCAAATCTGAATAGAAAATATTAATTCAAGATCACAACACATAAATCAACACATAACACCAAGATGTTTGGCATGGAAACTCAGTTAATGGAAAAACCATGGTGGGGATCAAACCCACAAGATGATGTGCTTTTTTAAAAGCACTATACCCTGTTAGCAGCATTACAAAGGGAATGCACATATATTTAGGCACACTTCCTAGAGTTCACTTCTTAAAGAAAAAAAGGGCTACAACCCAAAGGAAGGTTCACTACCTTAAAACAAGTAGATGGAAAACAATCCACTAATCATGAAATAATTGATATCATCTTTGTTATACTAATACAATTCCAATGAAGTACATCAAATCTCTACCTTAATTGCAGATTCTACTCATACCTCTTTGTATATTCATCAAAACATCATAATCACAAACACACACATACACACACACACACACCTTCACACTTACAAATGATTACATATTTATATACACTTCATCAACCTTGGAAACATAAACAAGGTCGGCATCAAACTTAACACCTCAATTACAAAAATACAATACAATCTTTAATGTGATCCAAAACATGTCGGCAAAGACATAGCTAGGATCCAAATATTCATCCTCGAACACGCTCTAGATCCATAAATCATGCCATGATCCATCACAACATGCTACACCATCATGTCAACCAAGAATAAGAAGAAGAATAACACGCTACATGAAAATCACTGAATCTGATCACATAACCCAATGTGATCCAACAACATATATTGGACATGATCTAAAAACATCAGCAAGAAACATGAAATTCCACAACATCAACAATAAAAACTATATCTCATTATTCACAAATATCTCTACATTGTTTATCAAGAACACCAATCAGTAACCTCTGTCACTTAAGAAAAATAGATTGCCAACATCAAAATCATGAACCACTTGAGTTGATGACACAAATCCATGTCATAAACTCACCACCAGGTTAGCAACCAAAAATATTTCATAATCAATCTTCACTAATCCATGAACTGCAACATTGTCTCTATCTGAACAACCAAAATACTAGTCTCTGATAAATCATTCATAGCTTACTCAAATCAATATGCTAACCTCTTTAAATTAACATAGATCAACTAAAGACATCCCTGAAACCATCTATACATTTTCAACATCTGAACCTCAATAAAATATCCATAAAAAATTATCTTCTCACTGAACATACTAGGAACACTATCACCAATAGTGGAAATATGTTGGAATAAATGATAAAACATCAATGTCAGCACATATATGCATGATATCCCAACAATATCCAATAATTTGTACCTAATTTTTTTCATATATTCTTATTATTGGATTCAAAATATCCATTACTCTAAGCATGATAAGGATATGGATGTATCATATTGATCCCAAACCTAGAACATATATTCAAAACATTCTTGGATTTTAAACATATGACATTATTAGCAATAATCTCCATAGGGAAACCAAATTTAGTATTATATTGATGACCAAGAAATATACCACCACCTTTAATGTATAATTTGATGCCAAGATTGCTTCAACATACTTGGTGAAGTAGTTTATGGCTACAAGGATCCACTTGTATGTATTTTTGGATATACTAAATGTATCCTATGAATTTCAACCCTCGGTGTTGAAAAGGAGCTTCAATTATGACTATCATGAAGGGAAATGTTCCCACAAGTTTAAGCCTAGCTAAAAACCTTTACCAAGAATAACAATTCATTATCATTTTTTCCACATCCTTAAACAAGGTGGGCTACCAATATCCTACCCTAAGGATCTTATAGGAAATCCTATTATCCTTGAAGTGTCCATCATGGATACCATGATGGCACACATTCATCCCTTTATCAAATTATTCTTGATCTAGGTATTTGAGTTACAATCTACCATTATCCATCTACATTAACTCATTTTGTATCCATACAAATCTTTGGGATAGTATTTTAAGTGTTCTTAGTTATTTATCACTTATTATATATGGGGAATTCATGGTGTCTAAGTAGAAGGTAATATTTTAATATCATGAATTATTCTTCAAATGGAAATATCTAGGAACATTGCTAGAATGTACCCTATTTACATCTATTCCTTCTCATTTAGCATCACCCATCAACTTTTCTAGTCCCTGACCTCTAACCAATTTTTCAATGCATACCTCCATCTCACACTCTTGGATCTTATTAATCCACTTGCATATTTTGCTAAAGGATTCTTCTTAAATGAATATGTATTTCAGTACTACATAGGATACATATGCAATGTTTAATAGATGATCTAAAAAATAATGACCTTCACAAGGTCATATGCACATTATTTTCCATGGTTTAATAGTAAAATTCAAAGTCTTGCAAACAATTACTAATGAATGCAAGAGGTTACTAAAATTCAATCTTTTTTTTCTTAAGTAATATAGAAACAATGGTGCAAAAGGGAGAAAAAGAAAAATCTTAAAGGGTTTTGAATAGTTTGGTTACCAAAATAGGTGTTTCTTTGAGAGATTCCTTAATTTTTATGAAGGTATCAACTAGTTCTATGCTCTTTATTACTAACTTCCCTTTCTTTAGCATCTCAAAGATTCATTTCATCTTCTTCAAAAAATTAGGACTAAATTATTTTTAAAAAAGATATTTTCCCTATGAAAGACTATACTTGTTCAATTTATTTAGTTTAAGAAATAATATTAATTTCCTTAACTCATTTAGGATCTATCCTTATCCTCATCTTTTGACACAATCTACCCCAATAACTTCCATTCTTCAATAGTAAAAATATGCATTTTTTAAGGATTTAGGTAAATCTTGTTAAATAAATCTTTTGAAAGTTAGCTAAAAATATTTATAATGATCATTTATTTCCTTGGAGTGGGTATTTGATTAATGTTGGAATACTACCATGATCTCCTTTGCAAGGTCAACAATAGTAGCTAGCATTATTTGATCTAAATAGAATTCTCACATGATATATGATGAAAGGAAATGCCCTTACAAACCCAAACGCATAACAACAATAGAGAAATAAATAGGAAAAATGGAAGAAACACTTTCTTTTTATTATCTTAATAATGGAAACACAATACTCAAACAATTACATGCTACATCCGTATGGGCTTTCTCATTACCAAAACCTGCAAGTTAGAGCAATAATCTGCACTATTGGAACTATCCTATGAAACCCTTGGTTTCCTTATTTATCATGAATTTTTAACCACCCTAGAATGTTCTTGAAAGTGTAACTCCCATTTGGGCACCATAAGTCCAACAACACATTTTGCCACTCAAAGATATTTTGAAATTTTTTAAATTTATAATACAACTTCCTGGGGTATTAACTTTTAATCCAACTATTGGATCTTCAATTATTATATATTGTTGGGAATATCTTTGAAATATGCATGTGCTTAAAATGTGATCAATAGGAAAAATTTTGGCTTTTTCCATTTTACAAGTCCACACGAAGCCTCTAAGTGCCTCAAATTTGACTTTTAATATTTTTAAAAAGATTTGAAAAATGAAAAATTAATATCTCACAAATAAAAAGTGATATTGAAGTGATTTATACACCATTGGCTTCATTTCACCATTTGTGTTGTGTCCATATGTGCACAAATGCAAAATTAATAAAAATAGTAACCCTGTCATTTTGTCCCTTATTAAAAAGTGAAACAACATTTTTTGGACAATGCAATATATCTCTTACACCCTAGATTCTCTTACATGAAGATAATTACCTTTAGTAGTAATTTTTTATTTAAATCCTTGACGATCACTTGGTTATATACTAAAAAATCATCCATCATGGACATCAATTATAATTTTATGACCTTTCATAGAAAATGGTGCATGCTTAGGAGAGGATAATTATCCTTAAGAGATTTAATGATCATATTTTTAAAATATATCATAATCTTATCTCCCCATTCTTCTTTCTTACTAGGAAAAAATTAGATAGTTTAGAATGTCTAATACATATTATGATTTCTCCATCCTTTGTCTTGATTAATACTTTCTATATTTCCAGAGTAAGGCCTAGGTTGATTAGTCTTTATTTTTATCTTAATTTTTTCATAAAAATGTCTCTTTTTCATCCTCAACTTCTACCATGGGTTTCCAATCAATCGATTATTTTTCAAACTCATCTATGTAATATATGAGCTTATAGATTTATTGATTGTCATCAAATACTTTCTAGATATTTATGTTATCAATTATGGTAGGCCCTATGAGAACTTCCACACTAAAATGATATGGAGGATCAGATAACTCTAAGAAAAATTAAATATTGTAACAACTAGAGAAATAATTGCCACATTTTTAATTATATATACCCACTCAATGTCAATTGCACTAAAAATTTCTATGTCCCAAACAACATTCATGTATATTTTCAAAATAAATTATTTGGTTGTATAAATATTTCTTACCTATTGCACAATTAGAGTTGAATCTCCAAAACTTATGGAAACCTAGTTCCATTCCTATTAGCAATGTCCATCGCCAACAATAAAGCCTCATACTTAGAAATATTCTTTATTCATTATAAACTTCAACTCAAATGAAAACCTAGATAGTTACCACTTGGTGAAGCTAGAACAACTCCTACACTTGAAACATCCTTTGAAAAAGTATAATAAAATAACATGGTTCAAATCACTAACATTATTATTATTCATAGGAGAATGAATAAGACCAACCTTTTCATCCTTGTGGTCATCGCAATAATTGATAAAGTGATCAATAGTGGTATCAAACAAATTTACTTTATCAGGGGTGTTTTAATAGTGCTCAATATTATTGATAATTTTTTATTCTCTATGCAACTTAATTCTTATTTTATAAAAAGGAATTTTAGCTTAAGAAAAATCCATTTGAATGCTACCTCCAATAGGCATTTACCTTTTTTTTGACAAAAAAAAAATACCCCACTTGGGAGGACAATTAACAATAGTTATGTCAACTAAATGCATGAGTTATTTGGATATGAAATAAGTTGAACATGTACAATATTCACAACTCTTATGATATTAACTTTTCTTGATTCCATGGAAAAATATTTTTTATAGGAATTGGAAAATTGAAAACCTAATATTCATGAGTTGAAGCAGCATGGCATTACTAGAGGCACCTAAATCTAACAAGCAGTTGTGTAACAACCAATTATTAATCATGAGAGTGGTATTAAAAGGATCAACACTTAACTCGATATTGATTAGGGGGATGTTAAAAACACCTCTATTATTTCTCCATCTTATTTATCCCTTTCTTAATCATTTGTAATAGTATGTTGACTTAGAACATTTGTAGTAGTAATATAATATATAATTTTATCCTTATGCCGACAAATTTTGAGGACTTCACAAATTGGAAAATTGATCCTAACATGACTCACTGTATGTGCTATATCAATAAGTTAATACCTTAGAAGAGGTACCCTATGTAAAATATTCATATCATTAACACTTGGAATGAAAGGCATTATTGGATCATGGGAAGTAATATATTTACCTTTTGTTCTTCTCTTTAGATCCAACTAGTTCTCTCACTAGCATTTCTTGATCTTTTTTGGCTTTATCATTTGATTTTTTAACCTTTGATATGGGTGCATCACTTTATGGGATGGAATGGTCTTGATTTTTTGATAGGTAAATATTATATTTTGGTTGTTTCACTATAACTTCCTCTTCACAATCACTCTCTTAGCTATGATATTCCTTCCAGCTTCTAAATTTACTTTTGTTTTCTCTTTGCCAGATTTTTTTCCACTTTATTTTCCTTTAAAATGGGTTGTTCTTGTGTTGGAACACATCTATTTCTTAGATTATATAAGCTTTTCACTTGCATCATTTTTGCATCAATAAGTACCTTGATGTCTTGATTTGATGGTTTTGTTCTTTTATTTCTTTTCCTCGGCTCCATCGAGTGTTAAAAATTATGTTTTGACAAATAATAGTTACTTGGATCAATATTATATTCATATTAAAACACATAATAATTTGTATCATAGTGCTCATGAAAATATTCTTCATCCACCATCTCATACTCAAATACATCAAACTAATCAATTGCATCTTTGTAGTATTCATCACTACCTCCTTTGTTGGGAAACTCTTTGCTTTTTCTTATTGAGAGAGAAACTATATAGTTTGAAGAATCATAAGAAAGATTTAAATTGTTCAACCAATATAACCTCTTGGAAATATATTTGGTTTGTCCTCGATGGATATAGAGCCCCATTTTCTCTCTCCATGAAACCTACTTTATTGGAGGTTTTTTTTTATCATTTTTTTGTAGTCGCTTAGAGTGATTAGAATTATAGGACATGTTATGTAGAATATAGACTTGATCTAAATGATTTGTTGTATTTTGATGTGGTATCCCTTATCCAATCATTTATATTTTATAATACATGTCTTTCATAGTGTAGCATCATAAACTACACCAGTATATAATTTCATGCTCACCTAGGCCTCATTTTAGCATTTTTTCCTTTTATTCCTAACCATGTTTTATTTTTCTCACACTAACTTAAATTAGGAAACTTTATCAACTATTTGGTTGGTGGTCCCTGGCTTAGCTCTGATTTTATAGTCAATGGTTCTTAGGTTTCCCTTGACCTAAATCAAAGTGACTTTGTGTGCCCTTGACCTGCCAAAAAGGGTCCAATTCCAAACTCTCCAATGGTCAAATCATGAGGGAAATAAATCCTCCCTTATGTCGATTTGCTTCAAAATATTGAATATGTTTCATTAGGAGAGGTATAAAATCAAGGCTAACCCCCACATTTGAGACATCAATTGACATCAATCAACACACATCAAGAGCATCAGTTATCATTAATAAAGTAATCATGCATCATCAAGGCATTGAAGAAGTAAAGTTTCTCAAGCATTCAAGATCGCACCCATGATCAATCAATTATAAAGTCAATATTGCAAGTCGAAATCAACCTTTTCATGAACAATTAAACACAAAGGAGTCTCATGAAGGTAAAACAAATTATTCAACTATTTCAAATTTAGATATAGAATTTTCTCCTTCAAAGAACACTTTAAATTCAATTAAATTTTGAGGTTAATTCCAAACCTAAGGTTTTACTAAGGAAAATTCCTATCAACCCAACATTTTTGTGTCTTTACAAGTGTAGGAAACAAGATCAAAAGACATGGATCTAGAATCATCTAGGGTAGAAAAAGATCTATAGATTGAGATGTTGTAGATCAAAAAAAGAAGAGTTGAAGTCACTCCACCTAACCTGCACTTTTCGTATGGAATTTTTGGGGAGGGTTCTAACTAGCATTCTAGTCCCAAAAATTAAAGCTAAATCCACATCCACCATTCTTCAGTCAAAGTTGCCCCACCCAACATTGACCTCCTGATTTGAACCTAGATTCCAAACATGGGTTCCTTTTTATATCTAAAACTTTTGACTGCATATATATTATATGAGTTTTTGTTAATGTTAAAAACCCTCAATTTCCCATCTTTGGCCCTAGATCTAGTGTCTGATTCACACCCTTTGAATAATTATTTTCAAATCAATCAAGGATTGTTGGATCTATCTTGTGCCCATTCCTTTTTTATTAGATTTGAGGTTGAGAAAAGTGTATCCACTCTCCCTAATGTAATCAAGAAGAGAGAAATAGGTTTAGTTCCTAGTTTGCATAAGAGTGATTATACTCCCTATTCCTTTTACAACATTACATTTTGGTGAACCCGACATGTCTCATGCTTACATCTGATTTTAATTTTTAGATCTGATTTGTATGGACTTAATTAATTCATATTTTGAAACATTTCTGAAATATATCATTTATACACTTGCATTTTAAATTACAGTTCATCACATTACATTTTGGTGACCTCGATGCATCTTACATCTTGGTTACTTCTTATTTGCATATTTAGATTTGATTTATATTCACTTAATTGATTCAAATTTTTAATCATATTTCATGTATGCATTGGTTAATTTATAATTCTATTGAGAATTTGTATTGTTTAATCATTTTTTTATATACAGCTTTGTGCATGAGTTTCATTACCCTTTGTCCTACATACAATATTCCCATGAGAAGAAGCCATAGACTTATGTAAGCCCATATTTTAGATACAAAGGGTGTTGAGACTGCATAGACTAGCATATTCCATGGGAATTTGGTTGAAATGCCTATTCCTACACATAAGATACCTAACATTGTTAAGAACCATTCTTCCCACACTTCTCATGATGAGGATGACTTCTTAACTCAAGTATATATTGACCAATTGGTAAATCTTGCACATTTTTTTCACCTTCCTACTCTAATACTCCACCTATTTATCACAATGTTACACCTCCATCACAATCCAATATGTCCAACACCAATTCATCCACTAAAGCCACTATCAACAATTTAGCTCAAATTGTCTCATTTTTACAACAATAATTACTTCCATAACCCAATCCAAGTTCAATATTCTTACATGTGATATAGCTAACCCACTTTCCCAAGATATTATATAGTCTATTGTTCATCAATACATGGATATTTCCTAATTGGAGTTATATAATCCAAAAGGTGATCCCTTGACTCATGTAAAAATATTCCAAACTTTGTGTGGTGATTTCTCAAATGATCTTAGACTCATGGAAAAAAAACATCTCATACTTTTAGAGATAAATATTTGCAATGGTATTGTTCTTTTCCTCCTTACTCTATTGATTCTTTTCAAAAAAAAATTATTGCATTCATACAACAATTTAAAAATAACATTGGTCTACAAATTACTTTGACTAATTTAATTTAATATAAGCAAGGGGTTAAAGAAAATGTGACTAATTTTATTGGTAGATATCAATAGTCACATTCGCAAATCTCTTATCATGTTCTTTATGGTGATATTCAATGAATTTTTATTTCAGATTTGCCAAAGGATATTAAAGATAAGCTTCTATTTTCTAAGTTTGCATATTTTAAACAATTGTGTATAGTGCTTCATAATTAACAGCTTCAAGTGGTGCAATTTTAATCCTCTTCATTAATGGCTCTATTTAATAACAATGATGGCACTCAAAAATAATTTCAAAAGTTCTAAAATCAAAACAATTTTTTCATCAAGATCAATAACAACTCTTCATATCATGTTGATACATAAGTAGCAGTTGCAACATCAAGACTAGCCCCTTTATCATCAATCTTTACATGTCATAATTTTAATCCTCTCTTTGAATAATTTCTTAATATCATGCTTGAATTTATTAATTCTAATGTGATGAAGCTTACTCCTGTCAAAATCATAGGTACTTTCAAGCCCTTGCTAGCTTTATTTCATCCTAAAGCCTTTTTCTATTACCATCATCAAATTGGCCATGATACTAAGAGTTTCTTTAGATTTAAAAATGTGATCAAAGGCCTTATTCATACCAACACTACAAATGTGGAGGGTTTTAATGACAAAGGAAATAAATTTGTAGCGCCCTCTCATCAAAACTAGAAAATCATTACCAATCCCTTGACTTCTCATTCCACTAACGTTGTTGAGCCCAATGAAACTAATTACATTAATGCTAATTATGTGTGTGATGAGTCCAATAATGTTTTGAACCTTATTGAGAAACCTATACCTAATCCTAAACCTTGCATTACCTTGGATTCAAGGGATATTATTGAAGAACCTGATGGATTGATATACATTACTTTCAAAGTTAAATAAAACTCTCATGTGAATGCTTATTGATCAAATATGTATGGTGAATGTTATTATTCTCTTTCAAAGACAATTGTATATAGATACATATGAAAAATTTGATGTCATGATTAAGGTTCATGATGGTTTTACTTGTACTACTATACATTTTTTATTACGGTAAAAATAGGTTTTGAAGGGGCCCCAAAACCCTTTAACAAAAGAGAAGAGAGATAGGCATGAAGACCCAAAGAATAACAAGCTTCCCCAAGGAGAGGAGCAAGCTACAAAGGGAAAACTCCCAGATTTAGCAATAAGCACCTACAATGCAAAAAGCAAAACAATGCTGGAAGAAAAATAGATAAAGAAAGCCACCAGCACCGAGGTCAAGACATAGTCTTCAAGAAGCTCTCAGAGTCCTCCAGTTGGGTCTGCATGGTCTTCACATTATCTTTTAGCCTCTTAATATCCTGATCATCAACCTTCTACTTCTTTGACCTAGTATGGGTACCAGGTCCCATCTATTGGGTAGGTTCAGTGAGGTCAATGGTATCTTTGTTTCCTTCCAGCATTTTACTTAGAGTATTCAAGTTCTCCAAAGTAGACTTCATACCTGTGTTAACCAGGCTAAGAAAATTTTTTAACATTTCCTCATTCCTTCTTGTCTTCTCCTAGATAGGTATCATAGCTATCTTGATTGATTTTTTAATTTTATCATCCATATCAGAACCGTAATCAAGCACATGGGCATTAGCATTGTGAGAAAACTCCTTCCTGAAATTATCAACAGTATCCTCGATCATAGAGTTCTTGTTTTCCAATTTGATACATCTGTTCTTAAGCTCAACCAAATCACTCTGCACCCATTTGTCTAGATTATAACTGTAGATGGATTTATTTTTTGCAATATCAAGGGGGGTCATGATGATTGTTCTTCTAACCTGTGAATCCATCATTCTGATTTCACTTTGAAGAGGTTGGTATTTTCTACCATGAAGGATTCTCTCACTATCTTCCTCCTTGTTCTCCTTCTCCTTCTCTTGTACTACTATATGTTATATTACTCTTCCAAAATTGGTACTAAGTTCTTAGATTTTACATTTTCCATTATCCCTACCTCAGACCAAATTACTGTGAAACCAGGATATCCTTCACTCAATTCCATGAAATCTAT
This sequence comes from Thuja plicata, assembly GCA_018584345.1. Classification (NCBI taxonomy): domain Eukaryota; kingdom Viridiplantae; phylum Streptophyta; class Pinopsida; order Cupressales; family Cupressaceae; genus Thuja; species Thuja plicata. The sequence goes on from MU224366.1 coordinate 1,212,950, forward strand.
ACCTTATACCATCCATAAATTTTTGAAGTTACTTCACAATGGGTGCATTATCACGATTAATCATATTCTTTATGATCCATTAGAAATATGTAGAAACTTCACCCTTGATTTCTTTTGGCCTAAAAAACCTAAAGATTTGAAACCCTGAGAAGATCTCCTATTCTTACATTTTCAAAAATTCAAACATGAAAGAATGTCATCCTTGAGTAAACATAAGGATATTCCACCTCCTCATCCTAGACCTCAACTTCTTCCTACACCAATTATTCCTCATATTTATATTGAAATCCCACCTCCCACATCTTATAAAGGAAAATACTTAGCATATTTCATCTCTCAACCTAGTGAGGGTCCTTTAGTTCCTCCTAAAAAGGAATAAAAGGAGCTTATATTGTTTCATCCCTAACCCCTACAAGTGTTGATTCAAACCAAGAGAAATCATACTATGATATATCATTGATAAATACGTCATTCAAAGGCCTATGAACTTTCTTCCCAAAATATTTCTTCCTATAAGATTCTAAATGTTGACTTGATCCCATTTAACCAACCTTTGCATAGGTCAATGGAGGAAGATCATATTATTCAACCATAAAAAATATAAAATTTTCTGACCAAAATTATTGTTCTTTTCTTTTGCGCATAAAAGATCCTATTGTGATTTATTTGGATGATGATGTGGATAATAATAATGTTGATGCTAATAATTTTGATGATATGTATGAGGTTATAGAATTTAATCATGAGCTTTCCTCAATATTTTCAATATCATTAATCCTAGCTCCTACTGACAAACAAAGTGACACATCGTTAGAGCATGGTCCTTTTTTGGAAATTGTAGTGGCTCCGTCTATTATTCTTGTTTTTTATCCTCTTGCATATTTTCCACCATCCCTAAGTGATTTTAAGAAATATTGGGAGGAAAATTACCTGCTTGACTAGCTTCACTTGTGCAGTAGATTATTTTGTGTGTTTCTTGTATTTAATGTGCTTCCCATGTGATATGTCACTTGATATGTCTTTATGATATGTTAAGTTCTCTTTGGATGACCCTTGTTCCTCTATTGGAATATGGTAATAAAGGGACCCAATCTGTTGTAGTATTCCTCTATTTTCATCTCAATTCTTCTTTATGTCATATCTAAGTTATGTGGTACATGTGTTAATATCATAAATGTGTTTTTGTGTTGTCTACTTGGGGACGATACAAACCATCGAGAACTCTCTTTTCATTCTCTACCATGTTTTCCCAAAAGAATTTGTGTTCACCTTTTTGTTCTTCCATTGTGTTCATAGTTCTGCTACCTTTGGGGGATGAGGTCAATTCATTTTAATTATACTTAATCTACATGAGTTATCAAATGCACATACTAACCCCAGTTAGTGGATCCCTTATGTGCTCTATTTTTATCTTTTGCTCTACTACCTTTTTTCCCCTTTCTTGGGGAAATATCATTGTTACAAGGTACTTGTCTTTTGGATTTATGTATGCTACCTTATAGAAATTTATCTTGGTAACACATAAGCACTGCTTTAATGTGGAGGCATATATACTGCTCTTTGTTGCAGTTTATGCACACACCACAGCATAATTTTTGGGGGTCAATTTTTTTTAGGTTACTTTATAAACTATACATTTTCCTTTGTAATATTTTGCACTGATTTTTAGGATGAGTTTACTAGCATGCTATAAAATTTGACTCTCCTTGCACTAATTCTTCTACATGACCCATAATAAGCATCACCTTAATAGGCCAACATAGTCATGTTCTTTATCTTTCCTCTATTCATTTATTTATCCTTTTATCTTGACATTATATTGATGATACCTTGAGTCCCTTTGGTTCTTAGTGTTTCTTTCCTCTTTAATATCTTGACGAATGTTTTTCAATGATGTTTTCTACTTTACCAATAGTATGAATGTAATTTTATACTCTTGTTAAATTGGTATCTAAATGTAAAATCATAAATTGTATCCCTATACAATTTCATTTGCATCTAGGCCTCATTTTTTGCATTTCTGACCTTCAATGTGTGATCATGTTTGATTTTTCTCACACTAGCTTAAATCTGCCAACTTTACAAACTTTTTGGCTGCTATTCCTTGACTCAACCCTTATTGGTTGTTCAATGGCTCTATGGGAGCCCTTGACTTGCCAAAAAGGACCTAATTTTGGACCCTCCAATGATTTGATTGTGGGGGTGTTAAATCCTCCTCCATGTCAACTTTATTTGAAAATTCAAATATGTTTCATGAGAAGAGGTATAAAATAAATCCTAACCCTCTCATTTAAGACATCAATTGGAACTAATCGATACATATCAAGAGGATATATTATAATTGAGAAATAAGTCAAGCATCATCAATTCATTAAAGAAGAAGTGAAGTTCAAAACTTGAGCATTCAAGATGGAATCCATAATGAAATTGGTATAAAGTCAATTATTCAAGTCAATGTCAACATTTTCATGAAGCCTTCAACATAAAGGAGACTCATTAAGGCATAGAATTTCATTCCAAAATTTCAATTTAAGATCTATCTTTTTCTCCTTAAAAGAACAATCTTAATTTAATTTCAAGTTTAATTCAAAAACCAAGGTTTGACCTAGGAAAACCCCAATCAACTTAACAATTTCTCATCTTTTCATGTACAAGTGATAGGATAGAAAGAAAATTATTTGGAATCCAACGAAGTAGACAAAGACCTACAAATTGAGATTTTAACAGATCCAAAAGAACAAGGTCAACATTTCTCTACCCGGCATTTACCTACACTTTTCTGACAAAATTCTTAGGGAAGTATCTGAGCATCATTTTGATCCTGAAAACATAATTTACATATGCATATGGAATTCCTAGGTCAAGATGGACCAACCCAACATTGACCTCCATATTTCAGCCTAGATTTCGAACACGGGTTCTTTTTTCTCTTCTTTCCAGATCTATAACATTCGTCTCATATTTGAACCATAGGTTTCTCTACATGCTAAAAACCCTAAATTTATAATATTTGCCCTAGATATAGCATCCAACTCACACCCTTCACATAGTCATTTTCAATTCCAACAAGGATTGCTAGATCCACCTTTCACCCAATTCTTTCGATCAATTTTAAGGTTAAGAGAATTGGATCCTCTCCTTAATGTAATAAAGAATATGAAAATAGGTTTAGGTTCTAGTTCAAATAGGATTGTGATAGTACACCCTAGTTATTTTTCAACATTGCACATATCATCCATCAAACTACCCAATTCCCTTTCACTTACTTAACTGGGATATTCCTTCCTAGTTGTGAGATCTTTTTAAATTTTACATCTTGAAATAATTTCCTAAATCTCTCATATTATTTTCAATGCTTTTGGTCATGCAATATCCCTCTCTAAATTTTGTATATTTTTTAATTTATAGACAATTTCTAATATTTGAATCAAATTCACCATAATAAAGAATAAGAAACACTAGCTTATTAGGATTAAGGTGTGGTGATAGCTTTCTCATTGTAGTGATAAACCTACTATTGAGATACATCATTTTTACATTGATGTATTTCTTTAAATTGTAAGTTCCTTTTAGAAAAATTGGGATAGATCCTATCCCTATATTTTAATCTAAAAATTGACATAAAAATTCTCTAAAAATCAATAATGTTATATAAGATATTTTTGAACCATTCTCTAGCATTTTCCTTTAAGGAATGGACAAATGATTTCATCATTACATCTTCATCATCTATCTCATATTTATTTATAATCTTGATAAAATTTATTAGGTGTTCTTCTCCTATCACTACATTGTTACCCTAAATATAAAACATTGTTCCTCTTATTTTATTGAGGAATAGGTTTGGGTAACTAGGAATTCCAAAGAAATCTAATTCTTTGTACCTTTTTTCTCCCAAAGGTTATCTTAAAGGATCAAACCTTTGAGAATGTCTTCTAAATACATGCTCCAAATTTGGCATGTTACCAAACTATTGATAGTATTGAATTTGATTATACCACTATTAAGGTTGATCATGGAAATTTGGTAAAAATTGTTGGCTTTTATTGTTATTTTTCTAGATATTTTCATTAGACTATTTGAGTGTTATTCTATGGACCAAGCTACTCTAATCTCTCATTTTTTTCTCAAAGTACTAAATATCTCTACCAAATATGATCCAATAGAGATAACTCCTCATTAAGGATAATTTCTCTTTCTTCAACATCAAGTTGTATTTTTTAATTGGCATCATGGAATATTGCATCATATTGAGATCTTTCTGTTCTAGTGGGTGGAATCTGATGCTAGTCAATAATATGTGTTCCTACATTTTGGTTTGGCACACCAAATATTTTCATGTTTACATATTTGAATCTATCCCTACTTTCTCTACCAATCATTGTATCAATTATTTTTACATTATAACCATTTTTATGTATTCTCCCTCATTTGCTAAGAAAGTTATAAACTAAATATTCTAAAGTGCATTGATATTGGTCTCTTAAATCAATGAGAGCATCACCTCGACTAGACGTACCAACTAATTCATTATCATAAGGACTATGTGTGGATGACTTACCTAAATTTTTTATTCTCCAATACCCATGGTGTTCCTTGCATAAGTATAAATTTATTCTTCACTTCAATCCCTAGATCCTCTTCTATCCATGGTAAATACTTTTATGAACATTTAATTTTAAGGATTGATTAATACAAAATTGTCACTCTTCAACAAGAAGAGAAACATTTTTCACTTTTCAAATCAATACTACTACAACCACATTGCTACTAAAAATAATTTCTATAAAAAAATATTGGGGCTCTAAAAAATTTCAATTTCCTTTTACTCCACAATAATGATGTAATATTTTGTGTCTTTGAAATCGCTAGTCCACAATTCTAGAATAAAAATTTCACCTTTAATTCCAAGGGATGTCTTCAAGAAGATAGAATAAGGTCTCATAAATAGTTTCAAGAGGGTTAAAGGTCAATTAACGAGAGTGGGTGTTCCTAGAGGTATCCAAAACAATATTTAAGGCATTGAAAGATAATAAGTTGTAATTATATCCAATGTAATTTTCACCTAAAAGGTTGTCACAATGTTAAAGTTCAACTAACTACACAAATTATCTCTCATATATAGATTATCTTGACATCATTATAGGAAATACAAGATAAGGGCACAAGGACATGATTCTCAAAATGATTTATTTGGTAAGGTTCAGAAATCATATTTCATTGTTTATAATGCTAAACTGTGAGCTACTTAAATACTAACACTAACTCTACATTATTTAGGAATTGTTTGTTCATATTAAAGAGTGTGATCGGTTCACTTGTTTCAAGAACTAATGTCAATCCAATGGCTAGTAGAGCCAAAGTTTTATAAATTAACAATAGTGAATTAAATGTTGGAATAATGGAAGGGTGTGTACTAAGAGGGGAGGGGTGAATCAGTACCCTTAAAAAATTTTATCAAATAACCTTAGTAATCTTTTCTTGCACTACCGACCATTGTTTCTTTACTACCTTATGCATGTAATATCATATCATAAATGTAAATGCATTGAAACAATCATAGAAACATTCATGAAACTTATTTACACATGACACAAGAATTGATAACACAGAAAACCCATGTTAGAAGGTAAAAACTACGATGGGGATGAAACCTACAAAGCTTCATTATCTATAGAATGGAAGGTGTCGGTTAAGGCTACAAGTTGTGATCACTTCTGATGATCTTACCCTATTAGGAGTAACATGTTAGAATTTTTAAGTCTACTATGTTAAGAGATTTTAACAACATAATGTATGTGTCCACTCGGTTAAGAGATTTACAATAAGGCTATTAAGTCCACCTTCTTGAAGGATTTCTTCTATTTGCTACAATTGTTAGGGAGTAGTCAAAAATACTTATGACCTAATAACTTTCAATCTTGAATTGTTGAATACAGATCCGTTAAGATCACAAAATATATGTATCACCTATAGTGATGGATAATACCTTTGTTTTTCTCGGTAGCCTTGTATCTAGTTCTTCATAGTTGAATTATTCCTTTTGTGTCCTTATGCATGAAACTCTCTATCTGATCAATAGATGTCTTCTCTAGCTACAATCATCATGTTCTTGATTGATTATACATCCATATATACAAAGGTTTTGACCGAATTAGGTTTCATGCTTTTCTTGATAACTCTAATGATCAAAGGTTTACAACTTTATCTTGATCTCCTAGTTTGCATGTATACAATTAGTTAAACTAAATAAATCCATTTCTTAATCTTTTCTTGATCCTCAAGAAATGGTTTTCCAACTAAGAATAAAGCTAATTTAAAGACTAAATTACTTTAGCTAATGTGTGTCTCAGATCCACTTTTCTTGGGAATAAAATTGTCTCTTGGTAGACAAGTGCTCAAGTTACTCTATAGACTATGCTCTCGGTTTACTCTTTGAGCTATCTGTCAATGATAGTGCTATCGGTGTTCACTGATTTTGGTGATCAATGTGCTAAGACATATTCGGTGACCATTGCACTTAACTATTTCGATGACCTCTATGCTTGACTGAATGCTGTCACTCGGTGATCATGTAACAGAGAGCCCAAAAATGGTTTCCTTGTATAATAATGACAACTTATGATCCTTTAATGACTATTAATCTCCCCCTTTGTCATTAGTATCAAAAACATATATGTGCAAAGTGATATGTTCAATATATACACCAAGTGTTTACCTTGTCAATGACTCCCCCTATGTGCATGCCTCAGTACAGTGTTTGTACATGTTTCCTCCTTTGTGTATTTCCCTCTTTGGTACATTTTCCCCTTTGACATGTTTTCCCCCTTTGTAAGGTATATAAATTTTCCTCTTTTTTAATGTATACATATATTTTCCCCCTTTTTTTAAAATAATGACAAAGGTGTATCACTTACAGATTGTCAAATATGTGGGCATGGGATTTTTGAAAGTCTTCCAATTGCTTCTCCCATTTCTCCTTGAGGTGCTCTAGGGTATGTGTGAATGAAATACACCTTCATGAGATTATTTTATTTAACTATAATTCTATGGAATAATAAAGACAATTTAAGCTAAGAATTGTAATTAAATTAATAAGCATCCCATGGTTCTCTATCTAAGCATGTTAATAGAGCTCTCAGCCTTAATCTCTACTAATGACAGTCCTAGAATGAGAATTTTGATAAAGATATGTCTAATCTACCTCAAATTCTCTCAATTGATTCAATATTTGATTCAAATGATCTTAGTTATGCTCAATTGCTATGATATGCTCTCAATTTCTTTGAAAATGCCTATAGTCTAGATGCTTTGCATCCGAATTTATAGGATACGATGTTTGTAATATGGATTCTATTTATAGGATTTTCCCAAGTGTAGGGGTAGATTAAATTTATCATGATTAAGCCTTGATTGAGTGAGAGGCTTTCAAATGATTTGAAATGGGGGGATAATTTAAATGCTTGTCTCAATAGTTGGGACAAAGGGACAAATTTGAGTGATTAGGATTGAAAGTTCAAAATGAGTGATTGAGATTGCAAATTTGGAGTGATCCATGTGCTTTTCTTTCTCAATTATCATTGGTTCCTCAAATTCATGTTGAAGGATATTATGATTTACTAAATTCAATCAATTAATTAAATTATCCATGTAGGGGAATAGGTTGGATTTGATTTTTTATTTAAACTATACAATTAATTGATTAAAATCAATTATATAGTTTGATTAATCCCTTTAGGATTATATTTAATTAATTAATGTCATTTGATAATTAATCCTTTGATTTAATTGATTTTGTTTCAATTTGATTCAATAAATGTCCATTTGAATTGATTTTATCCATTTTGATGAGATTTAGAGCATTTTTGCTGAGATTTGCATATTTGCTTGATTAGAGAACACCTGCCCAATTTTAGGTGTCTACAAATTGTGAGGTCCTGCCCTGACCTGTCCTAGTTTGACTCTTATTTTGACACTTGACTCATCAGGATGTTATCTTGAGTATTGACATTATGGTTTATGCTTGTCGTCTTTTGGACCTTATGAGTAGTTGTTACAGGTTTTGTTGATGATCACAGTTACCGCACTCTTTATATCTATACACATGCTTATTTTGATACCTGGATTTTTGCATGATATATGTATTCAGCTTTGTTTTGTTATCTTTGATATTATATTCATTAATGAAATCATGGTTCGAGATTATGATGCTAACACTTGCTTCTGCAAATATGTGATGTTATATGATATAAACGTATGCACATGTATATTGATGCTATCATTTTATGTTGGAATGTTTATCAATATAAATGGTTTTTATAATGTACTGACATCGAGTTTGAGCATGCAGGGATATGGCCATGGTTTAATTCGGGGAAACAAGATAGGACCAAGTGCAATCCGTAAAGCCAAGGTCGATTCTAGTAAGAGAGTACGACCTCGTTGTATTGTATTTTCTTTTGTAAATGTGATGATTGATTTTGTATGTGTGTTAATGGTTTATTTGCATTTTGAAAATGATTTTTATTTTTGTGTTAAATATTGCACACAAGCATGCCACATAGGTTGTGAAGTGTATTCTATTTGGTGATGTGTCATTTGACACTTTAGTTGAAGTGGCAAGTGATGTGGATTTTGGACCCCACCTCCTCCTTGATTATCTTGTTCATTTCCTAAACTAGTAGGTGGTGTATAAAACCAAGGAAACTTTGATAAACAAACTCCATTTTCGGATGCATAAATTTTTGGT
>MU224366.1:1221748-1239791 GCA_018584345.1 Thuja plicata
AGTACCCCAAGGTTAGGACTTTGGTTGGGGGGCTCAATTTCTGCATTTTCACCTTCCTAGGCCACCTTTAAGTCCCCCCAATTATGTCATTTTTGTGATGCACGAAAATTGGAGATCTTCCTTAGCTATCCACCAATTTGGATATGTTGATATTGATTTCCTTAAACATGTGGAAGGGTAGGTGTCATCTTTGTTATAACCTAGAAACCTAACTAATTTGGGAGATGGTTTTAAGTAGGGAGAAATCTGGTTTTTGGGGGTTGCTAAGTAAGGGAGGAAAATTGCAGAAAAAGAGTTGGAAGGACCTGGTCTTAGGATTGTTAACCAGAAAGCTTGGGAGGGAACAAATTCAGCTTCAACATCAATTCAGTCACCTGTTTGGAAGGAGGTTGGTGGTGTCAAAAATTTGTTCCTTTTATGTTGTTCACTGTTTGAGTATGATGTTATTCTCTGTTTATATATGATGTTGTTCTCTGTTTGAATTTGATGTGAATTGTAAAGAAATGTATTGTTCTTCTTCCATGAGTGAAGTTTGAAATTGACTGCTTTAAAATCTGAGTTTGAGCTTAGTGTTTCCTTTGTTGTTGCTTGTAATGTTTTGTTTAAGGGTGTGCAAGTTCAATCCTCATCCTTGGGAGGAAAGTAGGATAACTTGGGGTGAAGGGCATAGAGTTGGGATTTTCTTTTGTTGAGTGCATAGCTGTATGGGCAGCTATGATAACCAGCTTATGTTGGGGGTCATAAGGTGAAATTTTGGGGGCCATAAGGAGTGTTGTTTGGCTCTTAGTATTGAGCTGTTATTGGGGTCTTGAAAGGGAATTGTGGAAACTGCATACTTTTTGTTGTTATTACATAAGTCTGGTGACTCCAAATTTAATTCCACCTTCACCCATCAATTGGATTCTATAATGAATTCTTTGTTTAAGCCTAGGAAGGGAGAAATGTGATTTGTGTGTTTTGAAGTCTGTCCTATGTTTTTTTATGACTGTGTGTTACCCTGTCCTATGCTTGTTTCCCCTAGCTCGGGGGTGGCCATGTAATGGCCTTGGCTGGGAGGAGAGCTCCATGGCCAGGTGGAGAAAGTCTATTTTGTGCAGGTTTGGAGTTTGGCTTTAAAGATGCAGTCCAGAATTGAAGAATTGAGAAGTTTTCTAAATTTATGTTCATGTTGCTTATTCTTTGATTAGTATTAAAAATCCTACATTTAGTACTTAAATCTTAAGTCTGATTTGTACAGTGATTAACAGATTGTTACATGAACAAATAAAAGAAGTTTTCAAAATTCTGTAATTTTAATTGTTACATGAACAAATATTAGATGATTTCAGTTTCTGTAACATTTATTCTAAAGAAGTGAATAGGACTGTTATGTAAAACCCTGTTAAACACTATCAAGCTCCATACCCATCATATTTACTAGGATTTCTCCCAGACTTAAGCTACAGAATGTTGTATTTAAGTTAAACTTCCATCATGGTTGAAAATACTTTATATTTCATTCATGTATTCTGTTTTACTGAAGTATATGGTTCCATTTCTTTAATGGATAAAACAAATTTACAGATTTGCTTCCCTTACATTGAAAAGAATATGGATGTAAATATTACTGTATTATTTTGTTCTATTTCAAAGAATGATTGAACAGATTTAGAATCAGTTTTTCCTTACATTGATGCATGTAGATAGTGACAAACTGCTCTATTTCTTTATAACAGTTTATCAATCCTTGTAAGAAGAATACATTAATGAAATTTAAAACCAGAAATTTGATATGCTAGTATATGAATACATTTTGTACAAATGATTGGACAAATGCAATATTTGATTTGAGCTGGATTTAAATTTAACCTCTAATGAACATTTCATTTGATGAATAAATTCTGGAGTTATCTGCATAAGACAGAAACTGGTATTAGTACAGTAAACTAATAGCAGTACTAATCAGAACATTAAATACTCAGTATTTATGCTTTACTCTTAAAGCTAAATTCTTTTAACATTTCTACACTAGATAAATTACAAATAATGTGATAATATATATATATTATATATTGTACATACTTAATGTATAATATATATTATATATATATATATAATATAACTTTATAAAATAATTAGTATCGAAATATATGATACAATATAATACACTCTATACTATACATTCAAGGAATGTATAGTATACTTTATACTATATTATATATATTTGCGATAATCCTTTTTAAATTAAGTATCGAACCTCTTGTACAATATATTATATTATATACTATACATTCCAAAGAATGTATAGTACATAATATACTATATTAAAATCAAAATAACCAAATCAACTCATGCGATAAACTTTATTGCTTGGCAAAACCTTTTATGCGCTGATTTCTTTAAAGTATAATATATTATATTATATACTATACATTCCAAAGAATGTATAGTACATAATATACTATACTATACTATATTAAATCATAATATGCTTATTGCGCTGCTAACTGTGGAAAGAGTGGCGCGACATTTTATACTTCCCACTCTCTATTTGGCGCAGCATTCATTTGACTGTTGTATTAAATACATACTATTTAAACATTGTTTTTTTAAAAGAATAAAACCGATTAACTCTCTGTGTTTCGCACAGACCTTCTTGACATAATATAATATAATACATTATATCTATTCACTGGAATAGTTTATAACATATTATATTATATAATATATATTATATTCTAAACCTAAAATGTTATCATCATACTGCTATGCGCAGCTTTTTAAATCTGTGTTTCACATTTCATTTTTGTACAAAAAATAATAAAGAACTTTATTATAGTAGCTGCATGTACCTAGCGCAGCCTACTTTCATTTATTCATATCACTTTAGATATTAAGCATTGTTGTTCTTACTTGGCGCAGCATTCTTTTTCACCACACTTGTATTAGAGATTGTTGTTCGCAATATACTATTTTAACATTGCTTTTAAAACATAAAAACAAAATAGACTCCATGCTTTCATATGCCCTTGTGTTAGGGTCGAAGCCCTATCTTATTTTTTTTTTGTTGTCGCACTGTTTGCGTGAGGGCAGTGGTGACAGAGTCCCCTGCTCGCGCAAGAGGCAGCAGTGACTATGCCACTGCAGTGACTATGTCACGGCAGTGACTAGTCACTGCTGCGACATGTCCCATACCCTCACACTGGCGCGGCTGGGGTCTGTAACAGCCCAATACAATGATAAAAATAAAAATAAAATAAAAAAATTATCTATAATAGTAAAACATAAAAAAATAAAACGCTCAACAGATTGGATCAATGCCATTTTGCATAAACAACAAATGTGTTTTCATGCTTTGAAAATGGAGTCTTTCAAAAACTTCAGTCCCGGTTTCCTTTCAAAAACAGTAAAACATAATGGATTCTATTAGCTTTTGACAGTCGAATACAGCTCTGTGAGCCATTGCCGTCACTTAATTAGAACACAATAAAAGGAAATCGATCTGTTACATCTTTATGAGCTAAAGATGAACATTCTCCCTTCCTTATACAACAGACCAGCTCCCAGTAAACAAAGTAGAACTAGAGAAGATTTTAGAAGACAAATGAGTAATCTAGGGTTTTCTTCCACTTTTATTTAAGCCCCAAACCCTAATTTCAAATTAGGGTTTGGAGGGCCCCTCTTTTTCCTTATTTCTAATTTGTTTATTATGTTCATGTGTTTATTTTAGTTAAATGTTAGTAGTGCAAATTTGACCTTACTTTACTTTGAAATAAGAGAAAATTATAAAGTTAGTATAATTTAATTCCTTTCTCCGCTCATTGAATTGCACTAGCTATTTATTAATAGATGTTATAAAATAAATTTAGTAATTGATTTTGTTTATTAATCCTTATATGAATTTCTTAGTTAATAGAGTAATTACTTAGATATTTATATTACGATTAAGTCAATTTTAACATATTAATTGTACATTGGAAGTAACTAAATAAATCAATACCGTCAATAATTGCAAATCTAATTATAAATCAAATTAGGGATTATTATTATTATTACCATTCCCTATTGTATGATTAAATAAAGGTTAAATATATAATTGATTTAATAAATTACATATCATTAAATTTAGAATTAAAATTCTTAGTAACCTTAATCTTTTCTAAATTCACCTTTTAAATAAGAGTTTAATTTACAGGGTTGTTACTGTAAATTATTGATATTATATTATAAAAACCCTTAACGAATTTAAACGTATTACACCCTAATTTTAACGACTTGGATTAATGTAGAAGGTTATATTTATCAGGGGAATGTTATTAATTTTCTTCAGGTGACCTCATTTTTTTAATGAAACTATTAACTGTTGAGATTAAGGTCATTCTTAAACCAAATGAATTACGTTTTAAATTTTACTCTAGTTTTACTAAGATTATTATTTTATTCTAATGTGTTCATGCAATTAAAGTTCTATTTTAGAAAGTTGTATGTATTATTAATATACTTAATTAAGATATAAAACAAAAATTTTGTTAGTTGTGTTTTGCCTAGATTATTTTGGGCATTACACAAATGCCCCTCTTTGAATTTATGTGTGAAGTGTATTATTTCAAAGAAAATTGATTGTCATGATCACTGATTCAATGTCTGATTGATTGATTGATAACCTGATCTGATGATTGCAACTGATCCAAGATGTGAAACTAATTGAAAACCCTGATTCGAAGATTCATGTAATATCCTAATTATAAAATCTGATTCAAATATTGCAGCAAGTGATTTGATAAGATGCACAATGCCCCACTGATGATGTTTGAAATTTCAATGCCCCAAATTTAGATTGATATTTGATGCAGATTTGATTGTGTTAGAATAACTGAGGGGGGGTGAATCAGTGGCCTCATAAATAATCCAATAAATCAACCCAAAAACTTTACACCACAAATATAAACCTCTAGTTATCTTTAGTCCTAGAATATTATGCCTTTAAATAATCTTATCAAATAACTACTTCTTAGAGTTCATTGTTAATCCTTATTCTTAAGGTTTACCGAATAGCAGTCTAGCCTTTACCAAAATATAGTAAATAACTTAGTGTTTACTGATCAATCATGTTTTAGTAACGTGTAAAAAAAAACATTGAAGAAATGAGCCATATACACATTTGACATATGGATTTTTAACGTGGAAACCATGTTAAGGGAAAAACCACTTGGGACCGGTAACCCAAAATTTTCACTCTTCTGAAGTGAGCTCGGTGAAGAGCCAACCTTGTTAAAGGTTACAAACACATTGTTAAGTGCGACCTTGTTAGAGGATTTAGATATAATAGTTTGTCACTTGATATTTGGCATTTCACTATGCTCTTTTCATGAGAAATTTTTTGATAATCCTTCGGATGTATCTCAATATATAAAGGATAACTAAATTCCACTCTATTAAGAGATTTTCTGAATCAATGGTTAAACTAAAATAGTATATGATCTGTTCATATATACAACATAAACTTGTAGATGTTCAGATCTATTGTAAGCTCATAATACCTTTCTGATCAATGTTTCTTTTATGTTCCTTTTCTCTACTTATTTCTACTCGGTGATGTCATTTCTTCTATATTGCTCGGTGTCCGTAGAAATCTTTGGCTCTGTTCTTCAACTTGTTTGATCAAGACTGTATGAAGTCTTCTTCTTCACTAGTATTCTCTTCAGCATCATCTTCTATTCTCTTCCCCCAATTCATAATGAATTAGATTGTCTCTCTTATAGACATGATTTCACCATTTCTAATTCCTTGTCTTTCTTGTTCTTGACGTGATCCACAATTCTCGCCATTCTTGCTTTAAATCTTTCTTTAGTTTTATCCCACAGATTTCTCCTTAACAACTAGAATAAAACTATCTTTAAACTCTAGCTTATTTGTAGCTGTTAAATTGTTGATGGAAACAATGTGATCGACCAGTTAACTCCATATTTATCTCTTTCCATCTAAGTCTTTTTTCATTTCTGAACTTCATTTCTTATCTGTGTTTAACTCCTTGTTAGCTCGGTCTTGACTTCAGTTATCCTCAGGCATCTCTGTCTGTCGGGGTTGTCTGTCCATCGAGAAACACTATGACTTTCAGTTCTTCTCTGGTTTCACTTAGGTTCTTCTTAGTAATTCTTTCTTGTGTATCTTGCTCGGGTATCACTGTGACTCTTATCTTAGGGTTCTCTATCTATTGGTTTTTTTGTCACTTGGTGTATACTAAACTTTTATGCATTACTGATAACATGACCTTTATCTTTTTGGTTCTTTGAAGTCTTTGACACTATGTATACAACCAATCAGATTATATCAATTTGACATCAATGACAATACAATACATTAACTAATTTAATGTCTTGCATTAACTTTTTACAGCTCGGTGATCATCAACTTAACATCTTCAAACATTCAATCAGTTATAGTTCATCAATCTATCCCTTTGGCATTGATGGAAAAATACTACATTTCTACTAATACAATATGAAATATATCAGTTGTAGTTCATCAATCTACCAAACTTATTGTTCTATAACCAATACAAATATTTAGCTCTTAGTAAGCTCTTCTAGGTTAGATTTTATTCTTGCAGAGTACTTTCTTCAATCTTCATTCCCTTCACTGGATAGATGTAGAAATCTCAGATTTTGTCTCTCCCTCTATTGTAGAATCTATTCTCTGATGTTTTCTCTCCCTTTGACTCTTCCTCTCCTTGATGGATATCTCTTTTTCCTTTGATAGCAATAGATAATTCTTATGGATATACTCTCTCCTTTTGAGTCATCTCTCCCTTAGGATACTTCTATCCCTCTGGATGATCATGATGGATATTTCATATGGATATATAATCTCTCTCCCTTTGACAGAAATGCCAAACTATATCCTTCCTCCTTTCTATAATATACTCTAATTTCCCTTTCCATCAACCGTATAATGACTTTGGTGTTCATTGCAGATAAGTACCTTTCTATGTACTAATGTATCTTTGCAGTCCATCTCTTTGCTTGCATCAACATGAATGATCTTCTGATTATGTGTAGGTTGAGGCAGCCTCTTAGTCAGCTTAGTTACCAATAGACAAGGGTCGGACCCCTAGTTTATTTTTCAGGTACTCAAATATATCTTTAGGTAATGGCTTTGTGAATATGTCTGCTAATTGTTCCTTGGATTGAACATATTCCATTATCACCTCTTTCTCTTGCACTTGTTCTCTTAAGTAATGATACTTTATAGCAATATGCTTTGTCTTAGAAAGCATGATAGGGTTCTTTGATGTGTTTATTTCACTGGTAGTATCACAAGAGATAATCACTAGTTCAATAATTTTCATATTCATACCTTTCAGTAATTATTTGATCCATGCAATGTTAGAGAAATTTGTAGAAGCAACCACATTTTATGATTCTGCAGTAGATTATGAGATGCATCCTTGCTTTGTACTTATCCATGTGACAATTCTGTCACCCATGAAGAATGCTCCTCCTATTGTGCGCTTTCTTTCATCTAAGTTTCCAGCCCAATCAACATATGTATAGACTTAAAGCTCAAATTTTCCTTCTCTTTTATACCTTAAGTCATAGTCTTTGTTATTTTTTATATATCTCAGAATTCTTTTGACAGTAGTCATGTGTGATTCCTTGGGATTAGCAGAGAATCTTGAACCTATTTTGACTGCATGTGTTATATCTGGTCTAGTATGAACAACATACATGACTTTTCCAATCATAGATCTATATAGGGTCTGATTTACCTTGGTTGACTTGTCTTCCTTTGTCATCTTGCATTTGGTTTCCATAGGTGTTCCAACTGGTTTGGAATATTCCATCTTGAATATCTTCATCATTTCCTTGATGTATTTGGATTGTGTGATATAGATGTCTACCTCATGTTGAAGAATTTGTACACCAAGAAGAATTTGATCTCCCCAAACATTGAAATCTCAAACTCTTTGCTCATTTCATTAGAAAATGATTTACATAACATATCATTACCCCCAAATATGATATCATCAACAAATAGTTCAGCAATCAAAATATTATCATCGGTATCTTCTTTTAAATACAAATTATTATTTTCACTTGCTCTTACAAATTCAATACTTATGAGATAGGAGTGAAGTCTTTCATACCATGCTCTAGGTGCTTGTTTCAGTCCATACAAGGCTTTGTGTAGTCTACAAAATATGTTTCTCTTGTTAGAATCAACAAACCCTTCCAGTTGTTCATTTGTATACTTCTTCTTCTGGTATTCCATTTAGAAATGCAGACTTGACATCCATTTGGTATACCTTGAATCCTTTGAATGCAACATAAGAAAGTAGACTTTTGACTCCTTCTAGTCTCGCAATGGGTGAAAAGGTTTCTCCATATTCAATACCTTCTTCTTATGCATACCCCTTGCATAATGATTTTTCTTTGTTCCTTGTGACTTCTCCATTCTCATTCTTCTTGTTTCTAAATATCTATTTGGTACCAATGACATTCTTGTCATCCAGTCTAGGTACTAATGTCCATGTTCTATTCTTCTCAATTTTTTCTATCTCTTCATTGATAGCACTGACCCATTCTTCATATTCAAGTGCAGTATTAACATACTTAGGCTCAAAATCACAAATTAAACATCTAGTGTTTAGTGACTTACTTCTTGTTCTCATTCCAGCCTTCTTGTATCCTATGATCTAGTTTTGTTGATGGTGTCTTCTGACATACTTGGAAAGTACTGGTTCATCTCTTTGCTCATCATTATGATCATCATCTTGACCTTCATTCTGATCTACATCGCTCGGGACATAATCTTGAGCAATTTCCTGATTTTTGGTTTTTGCAACCTGATGCTCGGGTGCATTGTTATGTTGCTCAGGAGTGATACACTGTTTCTCAGGAAGAGTGTTAGGTTCTTCACTGTAGACAAACCTATTGTAGCATTTTAGTTCCTTTCTGCTTTCCTTGTCATTTTTTATTGCAAATTCATCTACTCTGACATTTGCGCTTTCAATTATGTTGTTAGAGGATTTTTTAACACATTTATAAGCCTTGCTTTTGGTAGAATACCCTAAAAATATTGCTTCTTCACCTCTGGAGTCAATATTTCCATATCTATCATCTTTAAAAATATAACATTGGCTTCCAAAATTTTTGAACTTACATTGGGTGTGTATCCATACCATAGCTCATAGGGTGTCTTATTTGTTTCTTTCTTTAATTGAACTCTGTTCAATGTGTAGATAGAAGTACTGACATATTCTCTCCAGAATGTTTGAGTGATGCCTTTCTAAATCATCAGTGTTCTGGCACAATCAACAATGGATATGTTCCTTCTTTCAGCTGTGGTGTTCTCAATGCAGAAACCTATTTTTGAATTACATGTTAGTAATAACTAAGAGGGGGGAGTGAATCAGTGGCCTCAAAATTATGTCTCAATTTATCTTCTGTCTTACAAGATGTTTTCCTTGAAATAATTTAATCAATTTTCTACTTGTCGAATTTCTTTTTTAAACTCTCTTCTGTATGATTACCGATAAGAAGTCGTCTATTTACCGAAATATAGTAAATATGCAAAGTATACTGATCAATCCAGAAATGCATATTTGAAATGTAAAATAGTAAAGTAATAAACCATAAACACATAAAACAAGGATTTTAACATGGAAACCCTGTTAAGGGAAAAACCACTGGGACCGGTACCCCTAATTTTCACTCTTCTGAAGTGAGCTCTATTAGGAGCCAACCCTGTTAAAGGTTACAAACACACTGTTAGGTGTGACCTTGTTAGAGGATTTAGAAATAGTTTGTTAACTATTATCTGGCATCTAATGCTACCATCCTTAATCAAATACTCACTTGGCCTGTCAATAGGTATCGGGCATATCATTTGCTACTTTTGTGATCAAACTTTTTGATACTCCTTGGGATGTATCTCAATTGTAAAAGACTTTTAAGTCCTGCTTGGTTAAGAGGCTTATATGCTTCAATGGTTAAACTGAAACACTAATGATTTGTTCATACATACAACTCAATTTCATATTTTCAGATCTATTGTAAGTCCATTACCTCTCTGATCAATGTAATCACTTATACCTTTTCTCTACATTGTTCTTCTCTATGATTCTTGTCTCACTGTTCATCGGTGTCTACAGAATCGAGCTCTTTCCTTGGCTTTTTGGTCAGGACTGAATGAAGACTTTCTTCTCCTTCATATTTTCTTTAGCATCTTTCCTCTATTCTCTTGTTCACCCCACAATTCGTAATGAATTGATTTTGTCTCTATATAGACATGATTTCCCCTTTTCTTGGATTTCTTGATTCTTGGCATGTTCCACAATTCTTGCCAATAGATTTAAAGAAAACTCCTGATTTATCTCAAAGAGATCTTCTTGCCAACTAGACAAATCATCTTCAAATCACTTACTTATGTTGGGTTTTATCTGGATGATTAAAACAATGATAAGTATCTGTTAATTCTATCTTTAGCTTCTTGACAGCTAAGCATTTCGTCATTTTCTGAACTCTCTATTCTGTTGGTCAACACTTTAGTTGGTCATTAGTGATAACTAACTATTCTGTTAGTGTGACTTCAGTTATCATCGGGATCTCCGTCCTTGTCTTTTCTGTCAGGCAACACTAAAATTATTTTTGTTGGGTTACTTTGTGTTTTGCTCATCAGGCAACACTATAACTCTACTTGTCAGTAATGTTGTGCATTAGCTCATCAGGTAACATTGTGACTCTTCTCTTTTACTTTGACCATTGGTGTGCACTCCATCGGTGTATGCAATCACTTTAGTGAATACTTTACTTGTATGCATTAATGATAGTATAGTCTTGATTCATCAGTTCTTTGAAGTCTTTAGCATTATTTCCATGACCATATAGATTATATCAAGTTGACATCAATGACAATACAATACATTAACTGATTTAATGCCTTGCATGATCATCAACTTAATATAT
This sequence comes from Thuja plicata, assembly GCA_018584345.1. Lineage (NCBI taxonomy): Eukaryota > Viridiplantae > Streptophyta > Pinopsida > Cupressales > Cupressaceae > Thuja > Thuja plicata. Next base: position 1,232,695 of record MU224366.1, read on the forward strand.
TCAAACATTCAATCAGTTACATGTCATCAATCTCTCCCTTTGGCATTGATGGCAACATACTACATTATCATATTATACTATTACTAATACAATATGAAATATATACTTTCATCAAACTTTCCTAATGTAACTATTACAAATGTCTGGCTATCGGTAAGCTCAAATAGCTTTGATTTGATTCTAGCAGCTTTCTTTCTGTCTTCAATCCCTTTACTAGATGGATGTAGAATCTTTCTTTCTCTGATGTGATGTGTTCTCCTTCTATGTCAAACTCTCTCCCTTTGACTATTTTCCTTTCTTGTGACGTCTCTTGTGAGTAATTATTTTCCTTTGTGTGGACTCTCCCTTTGTGACTTATTCTCTCCCTATGGATACTGTGATGAATATGATCTCTCCCTAAGTTGATAATGGATGTAATATTTGTATGAAAATGAGATATCTCTCTCCCTTTGACAGCAATGCCAAAAAAAAATTCAAACAAATATTTGACAATGATGCCAAATGGATCCTTTCTATCCATAATATATTCCTTGAATTTCCCATTCCATCAGTAACAACTCTGGTGTTTGGTGTAGATATATACCTTTCTATGTATAGATTTATCTTTGAATTCCATCTCTCTACTTGCATCAACATGAATGATATTCTGATAATATGTAGGTTGATGCAGCCTTCTAGTCAACTTACTAACCAATAGACAAGGATCTGACCCCTAGTCTCTTTTTCAAGTATTCAAATACATCCTTGGGCAGTGGCTTGGTGAAGATATCGGCCAATTGTTCCTTTGATTGCACATACTCAAGTATCACCTCCTTTTCCTGAACTTGTTCTCTCAAATAATGATACTTGATGGAAATATGCTTTGTTTTAGCATGCATGACTGGATTCTTGGAAATTTTTATTGCACTTGTATTATCACAATAGATAGTTATTGGTTTTAAAATTTTCATATGCATACCTTCCAGTAACTATTTTATCCATGCAATATTTGAGTAGTTTGCAATAGCAAAAACATATTCTGCCTCTGCAATAGATTAAGAGATGCATCTTTGCTTCTTGTCGATCCATGTGACAAGTCTGTCACCCATAAAGAATGCTCCTCTAGTTGTGCTCTTTCGGTCATCAAGATTTCTAGCCGAATCAGCGTTGGTAAAGACCTTAAGTTCATATTTTCCTTGTCTTTTGTACCATAAGCCATATTCCTTAGTATTCTTTAGATATCTTAGGATTCTTTTCATAGCAGTCATATGTGATTCCCTAGGATTAGCAAAAAATCTAGAAACTATTCCTACGGCATGTGCAATATCTGGTCTAGTATGTACAACATGCATGAGTTTTCCAATCATTGATCTGTACAAAGTTTGATTTACCTCTAATGACTTGTCTTCCTTTATCAGTTTGCATCCAGTTTCCATCGGTGTCCCAACTGGTTTGGACTCTTCCATCTTGAATATTTTCAGTACTTCTTTGATGTATTTTGATTGTGTAATGAAAATACCTTCATCTTGTTGCATGATCTGCAGACTAAGAAAGAACTTGATCTCTCCAAACATAGACATCTCAAATTCTTTTCTCATTTCATTTGCAAATGATTTGCATAGCATATCATTGTCTCTAAATATGATGTCATCAACAAATATCTCAGCAATCCAAATGTTATCATTAGTATCTTCCTTCAAATAAATATTACTATTTTCACTAGTCCTTACAAATCCAATACTTATAAGATAGGAATGAAGTCTTTCATACCAAGCTTATGGTTCTTGTTTCAATCTATACAGGGCTTTGTGTAGTCTAAATACCATGTCCCTCTTGTCTGGTTCAAAAAACCCTTATGGTTGTTCAATGTATACCTCTTCTTCAAGTATTCCATTTAGGAATGCAGACTTGACATCCATTTGATATACCTTGAATCCTTTATATGCAGCATAAGCAAGTAATATTCTTACTCCTTCTAAAATAGTAATAGGTGCAAAGGTCTCTCCATAGTCAATTCCTTCTTCTTGTACATACCCCTTGCATACTAGTATTGCTTTATTTCTTGTGACTTCTCCATTCTCATTCATCTTATTCTTGAATATCTATTTTGTACCGATGAAATTCTTGTCATCTGGTCTCGATACAAGTGTCCATGTCTTGTTTTTCTCTATCTATTCAATCTCTTCATTCATATCACTAATCCATTCAACATTATCTAGTGCAGCATTGACAGATTTAGGCTCATAATCACAAATAAGACATCTTGTATTTAGAGACTTACTTTTGGTTCTCATACCAGCCTTTTTATCTCCTATAATCTAGTTCTATGGATGGTTCCTTTTGACATATCTTGCAATTATAGGTTCAGCTCTTTGTCTATCATCTTGATCATCATTTTGTTCTTCATTATGTTCTCCATCACTTTGTGCATCACCTTGAGCAATATTTTGATTGTTAGAATTTGCAGCCTGATGCTCGAGTGCAATGATCTATTGCTCGAGAGCTCTACATTGGTGGTCAGGTAGAGTGTTAGGTTTCTCTTTGTAAGTTAACCTATTGTAGTCCTCTAGTTCTTTAGTGCTTTTATTTTCATTCTTCTCTGCAAATTCATCTATCTTTACATTTGCACTTTCAACAATTTTTTTAGAGGATTTATTTAGACATTTATAAGCCTTGCTCTTGGTAGAATACCCTAGAAAGATTCCTTCATCACTCTTGGAGTCAAATTTTCCATTTATATCATCTTTTAAGATATAACACTGACTTCCAAAAATTTTTAAATAACTTACATTTGGTGTGTATCCATACCATATCTCATAAGGTGTCTTTTTGGTATCTTTCTTCAATTATACTATGTTCAATGTGTAAACAGCAGTACTAACAACTTCCCTCTAGAATATTTGGGTGATCCCTTTCTCTATCATCAGTGTCCTTGCACAATCAACTATGGATCTGTTCCTTTTTTTAGCAATTCCATTCTGCTATGGTGTTCTTGGTGCAGAGACCTGTCTTTTGGTTCCATGCTCATTACAAAAGTTAGTGAATTCATCTGAAATAAATTCCCCTCCTCTATCTAACCTTAATCATTTTAAGTCCTTACCACTTTGCTTTTGAACCATTTCCTAATACCATTTAAACATCTTAAATGCTTCTGATTTATCTTTCAGTATCTAAGTATTGAGTAACATCATTACCAATACATGATAAGTGGAATCTTATTCTTCTCTACCATGAAGCAAAATTATCTTTGTTTAACCTGGGCACATCTCGTATGTTCATCATGTGATCTTTGACTTAGGTTTTGAAACCTTCATTCTAAGCACACAAGCTCTGATACCAATTTTTAGTAATAACTAAGAGGGGGGTGAGTCAGTGGCCTCAAAATTAATCCTTAAATCAACCCTTAAAACTTATAACCACTAATTATGTCTCAAGTTATCTTTTGTCCTACAAGATTTATGCCTTGAAATACTTTAATCAATTTTCTACTTGTCAGATTTCTTTGTTAAACTCTCTTTTGTATGATTACCGATGAGCAGTCATCTATTTACCGAAACACAGTAAATATGTAGAGTATACCGATCAATCCAGAAAATGCATATGTGAAATGTAAAATAGTAAAGTAATAAACCATAAACACATAACACAAGGATTTTAATGTGGAAACCTTGTTAAGGAAAAAACCACTGGGACCAGTACCCCAAATTTTCACTCTTCTGAAGTGAGCTATGTTAGGAGCCAACCCTGTTAAAGGTTACAAACACACTGTTAGATATGACCTTGTTAGAGGATTTAGAAATAGTTTTTCAAATAGTATCTAGCATCTAATGCTACCATCCTTGATCAAACACTCACTTGGCATGTCAATAGGTATCAGACATATCCAAAGCTACTTTTGTGATCAAACTTTTTGATACTCCTTAGGATGTATCTCAATTGTAAAATAATTTTAACTCCTGCTCAGTTAAGAGGCTTATATGCTTCAATGGTTAAACTGAAACACTAATAATTTGTTCATACATACAACTCAATTGTAGATTTTTAGATCTATTGTAAGTCCATTACCTCTCTGATCAGTGTAATCACTTATACCTTTGCTCCACACTATTCTGCTCTGTGATTCTTGTCTCATTGTTCATTAGTGTCTGTAGAATCTATCTCTTTCCCCAGCTTGTTGATCAGGACTAAATGAGTAATTTCTTATCCTTCTGATTTTCTTTAGCATCTTTCCTCTATTCTCCTATTCACCCCATAATTTGTAATGAATTGAGTTTTTCTATATATAGACATGATTTTCCCTTTTCTTGGCTTTCTTGATTCTTGGCATGTTCCACAATTCTTGCCAATAGATTTAAAGCAAAATCCTAATTTATCTCAAAGATATCTTCTTGCCAACTAGAAAAATTAGCTTTATATCACTTACTTATCTCTAGCTTTATCTGGATGATTAAAACAATGATAAGTATCTGTTAATTCTATCTTTAGCTTCTTGATAGCTAATCTTTTTGTCATTTTTTGAACTCTTTGTTCTGTCGGTCAACACTTCAGTTAGTCATCGGTGATAACTGACTATTTTGTCGATGTGACTTCAATTTTCATCAGGATCTTTGTCCTTGTCTTTTTCGTCGGGCAACAATGAAATTCTTTCTGTCAGGTTACTCTATGTTTTTCTCGTTGGGAAACACTGTAACTCTGCTCGTTGGTAATGTTGCATATTAGCTCGTCAGGTAACACTGTGACTTTTCTCTTTTACTCTGACCATTGGTGTACACTCTATCGGTGTATGTAGTCACTTTAGTGAATACTTGACTTGTATGCATTACTGATAGCATAGTCTTGACTCATCGGTTATTTGAAGCCTTTAGCAATATTTCTATGACCATACAGATTATATCAAGTTGACATCAATGACCATACAATACATTAACTAATTTAATGCCTTGCATGATCATCAACTTAATATCTTCAAACATTCAATCAGTACATGTCATCATTCGATGCTCATTACAAAAGTTAGTTAATTCATCATAAATAAATTCTCCTCCTTTATCTGATCTTAAGCATTTCAGTTCCTTACCACTTTATTTTTCTAAAATAGCTTTATACCATTTAAACATCTTGAATGCTTCTGTTTCTCTTTTAAGAACATAACTGTCATCATTCTAGAATAATCATCAACAAAGAGAATGAAGTATCTATCACCATAGTGACTCTTTTTTCTCATTGGTCCACATAGATCTGTATGGACTAATTCTAGAATGGCATTAGATGTGTAGGTTTTTCTCTTGAAACTAGACTTTGTCATTTTACCTTTTTGACAATTCTTACACATGACATGATCAGTTTTTGACATGCTCGGTAAGCCTCTTACTTTCCTTTTATTTCTTATCATAATCATGTTGTCAAAATTCACATGACATAACCTTTTATGCCACAACCATATATCTTTGTTTCTAGCCATTAAACAAGTGGTGTTCATATCATCAAGATAGAATAGGTTACCTTTTGTTTGTTCACCAGTTTCGATCAACCTTCATGATTCCTTAAATATCTTTGCCTTTTTGTTCTCAAATGCAACTCGGTGACTTGTGTTATTCAGCTATGAAGCACTCAATACATTATAGTTAAGTCCTTTTACCCAGTATGCATTTTCATATTTAGCTATGAAACACTTAATAGATTATAGTTAAGTCCTTTTACCCAGTATACATTTTCATATTTGATCATATTATTCAACATTATAGTTCCTTTACCTTCAATCGAACAAGGTAAGTCATAGCTGAATAACATAGGTCACCCACTATCAATAATCCAGACATCATTTTTACTAACCTTAGATATGTGATTGCAATCTCAACATACATTTCCTCTTCATCTGCATCATCCTTCATAGAAACAAATACCACCTCAATATCTTCATCAAATTTTTTGTCAATATTCTCAGCTTTGTTCTCGGCCAAGTAACAAGCTTTCTTCCCTTTTTCCTTATAGTCTTAGTTGTCTCTTCTGTCAGATTGTCAGTTGCTTCAGTAATCTCTTTCATCACCTCTGTCAAACTTATTTCATATGATTTGTCATTGTTCCTGTCTCCTTTTCTTTTGTTAGGAAATCTAGCAGCAAAGTGTCCAATCTCTTTACAATTAAAATATACTAATGGTAATTTACCTTTGTATTTACCTTTGCCTCTCTACAATCTTATATCCATTAGTGCTTCAATCTCATCACATTCTTAGTTATCACTATCATTTCTCATAGTGTGTTTATGACTTGACTTACTTTCAAAGAAGATTTGAATGCAGACTCAATAGATGGTAAGACAGTATTGTCAAAGTTATTCATCTCAAATGAAATAAGTCTACCAACCCAACTATATAGAGTGAAATTTTTTTTTCTACTGCTCTCATTTCTTGTATAGTAGATACTCTAATAGCATAAACAGGTAGTAAGGTTCTTAGGATTTTACTTACCACTGTTTCTTCTTCAAGTACACCTCCAACTCCTTGGATATCATTGAATACCTCTTTGATTCTATAGAAATACTAAGTGATTTTTTCTCCTTCTTTCATTCTTAGGTCATCAAATTTTCCTCTTAGGCTTTCTTCCTTAGATCTTAGCACATTTGCATCTCCTCCATGTACTAGCTTCAATTTTTCCCACATTTTCTTTGTAGTGGTGCATGCTTTGACATCTTCAAATTCAGCATCAGAGAGTGAGGAAGCAAGTTCTACCATCATAGAATTGTGTTCATATTTTTCTCTCAATTGATCAAGTGTATGAGGTCCAGTAGGAAACACATATTCAGTATCCAACTATTGAGTAACATCATTTCTAATACCTGTTAGGTGAAGTCTTATCCTGCTTTTCCATGATGCAAAGTTTTCCTTGTTCAACTTAGGCACATCCTATTTTCTCATCTTGTGACCTTTAGCTTAGGTCTAGAAACCTTCCTTCTAACCACAAAAGCTTTGATACCAATTGTTGGAATAACTGAGTGTTAGAATACTTTAGAGATAACTGAGAGGGGGGGGTGAATCAGTTATCTGCAACTTTAAATCTTTATCTTATACTTATTAATCCAGATTGATACAAAGTAAATGCACATACAGATAACACTTTAC
>MU224366.1:1263252-1306790 GCA_018584345.1 Thuja plicata
GCTACCAATAACGCTCGATGATGATAATTAGATGTCTATAAGCATTGTGACCTTGCAAGTCAACCACTTTTCATAGTAGCTTGCATTCTTAGGTTCATGTTAATTTAGTTTTTGCATCTTGCATATGGAGAGAGCTCTCATTTTTATCATCTACGGACTAGTTGGTCAACTGTGCTCATTTTTTTATTCTTCTTGATCATATCTTTCATTTTTGGTCTGTCATATCACGTCATTTTCTATTCATTTTTGGATCGAAACCAAAATCTGCGTTCACCTTGATCATCAAAATCATATTTCATTCTCTTATGTACAGTTGACTGACCTTTTGAGGCATAATTTTTTGATCTTTGATGGAATTTCTTCCTTTTTCATGTCTTTCAAACTTCTAGTCTTTCATTCACCCCACTTCTTTTCTTCTAATTCATCACTGGGGCATGTTTTCACTGCCTAATGGTTGATCTATTGACCTTTATTCTCGATTGTGATTCATTATGATTTGATCAAATCTTTATCATTTTGTTGTTCCTCTCTATTTGATTTCACTTTCGATTCCGAGGGGGCAGTACCTATTGGATTTTAATCCTTGATTCCTTAATTTTCTTGATTCAGCTATTTTTCTGTGAGATTTCACTCAAGCTTGAGATTCTTATTTCTTATTTTGGATATGATCCCGAATCGACCTCATATCCAGAATCCTTTTTTTTTTGTCCTGATGTGTTCCAGTTTCGACTCCATGCATAGAGAGCTATGGATCGATTTGTGAGGGCTCATTCTTGAGTTTCCTTGTATGTAAGGATTCATAGAAGTACACTATTTTTGTGTGTATAATATGCGCTGATGCTTTAACCTCTTGTAAAGAACTATAAAAATCTTATCTATATTCTAAAAGTTTCAACTTCAATATCTATATTATCAACATATGATAAATATAGCTCTGCTTCTTTAACACTCTACTCTGCTTTTCTAATCTCTGGCTTTCGCAACTCTTCTTATCACAAATGACCTTCTATAAGTACATACACCAAGTATGAGATCATGGGACCTGTAGGAAAACTCTTCTTAACATCCTTGTTGGCTCTACTAAGCACACAAGCATAATTACAACCACGCAAGTACTAACTGAATAGATGCGTCGCTTCACTAAGTCGGCTTCATCAATTTAACCATAACTTTGCAATCTTCTTGAAACATGTTTGGCACGTTTAGATTAATATCAACAACTCATAACTCATCATGAAAATACACACACATATCCTGAAGATAGGTGCAACTTGATCAACATGTTACATACATCGGCCTTAAACCGTTATTCCTCCAAAATTGTAACTGTCAATAACAGAATTACATATCTTAACTGAATCTTCATATCTGATTCTGCGTGTATGAACATAGCATAGTAAACATGTCAACAACATGTATCTATCCACGTTGGTCTTCATATCATCATACTGATAAGTACATATAGAAGTACTACTATGTATTATATGTTGTCATCAATGATAAACATACAATCAATCAACTGTTCAGAATCAAATCTCCAACACTAAGAGGGGGGTGAATCAGTGGCCTCAAAAATAATCCAATAAATCAACCCAAAAATTTTATACCAAAATATAAACCTCTAGTTATCTTCATTTCTACAAGATGTATGCCTTTAAATAATCTTATAAAATAACTACTACTTGGAGTTCACTGTTAATCCTTATTCTTAAGCTTTACTGAATAATAGTCTAGCCTTTCCTGAAATATAGTAAATAACTTAGTGTTTACCGATCAATCATATTTTAGTAATGTGTAAAGAAAAAAATTAAAGCAATGAACCATATACACATTTGACACATGGATTTCTAACTTGGAAACCTTGTTAAGGGAAAAACCACTTGGAACCGGTAACCCAAAATTTTCACTCCTCTGAAGTGAGCTTGGTGAAGAGCCAACCCTGTTAAAGGTTAAAAACACACTATTAATGATGACATATAACTGATTGAATGTTTGAAGATGTTAAGTTGATCACTAAAATGCAAAAAGATAATGCAAGACATTAAATCAGTTAATGGGTTTTATTGTAATTGATGTCAACTTGATATAATCTAATCAGTTATATTCAAAGTGTCAAAGACTTCAAAAAATCATAAAGATAAAGATTATGCTTTCAGTAATGCATAAAAGATCAGCATTCACTATGTGACTACAAACATCGACGGTTAGTGGAACCTGACAGACAGAGAAACTCGAGAGAAAAGTCACGGTGATGCCCAAGCAAGAAACCTAACAAGCATTATCGACAAGCATAATCACAATCATAAGTGAAGGCCAAAATTACAGTGTTACCAAAAAGATAGACAACACCGATAGAGAAGCTTGAGGAGAACTGAAGTGTTCACCGAAGCTATCAAAGAGTTAAAACACCAAAATTAACAAAATTTTAGAAACAACAAAATAATTAGCTAGCAGAGCTAAAGATAGACTTAACTAGTTGTTAACATTGTTTTCATCGACAAGTTAAAGCCAGAGATAAGTAAAATATTTAAATATTTTTTATCTAGTTGTCAAGAATAAATCTACAGAATAAAATTGAAGTAAATCTTTAAAGAAAGATTGGCTAAGCTTGCGGATCATGCCAAGAACAAGAAAATCAAGAAGTGAGAAATGGTGAAATCATGTCTATAAAGAGAAAATCTAATTCATTATGGATTAGGGGAGTGAATAGAGAAAGAAGATGCTGGAGAGAAACTAATGAAGAACAACTTCATATAGTCTTGATCAATCAAGCTGAGGAAAGAGTTAAAGATTTATGTAGACACCGAGCAATAGAGAAGCATAGCATCACCGAGCATAAAGAAGTGAAGAAAAGGTATTGAAAAGATACAATGATCAGAAAGGTATTATAAGCTTACAATAGATCTGAAAGTCTACAATTCTAAGTTGTATGTGTGAATAGGTCATTTACTATTTCAATTTAACCATTGATTCAGAAATTCTCTTAACCAAGCAGGACTTAACAATCCTTTTTATATTGAGATACATCCCAAGGAGTATCAAAAATTTTGATCATGAAGATAGCATGAGATGCCAGATACCATTTGACAAACAAGGATTTAGTCATAGAAGGTAACATAAAGATGCCCAATATCAAGTGAAAAACTATTCTATTTAAATCCTCTAACAAGGTCACACCTAACAGTGTGTTTGTAACCTTTAACAGGGTTGGCTCTTCACCAAGCTCACTTCAGAACAGTGAAAATTTTGGTTTACCAGTCCCAAGTGGTTTTTCCCTTAACAGGGTTTCCAGGTTAAAAATTCATATGTCAATGTGTTTATGAGTCATTACTTTAGTATTTTACATTACACATAACTAATATGGATTGATCGGTATACACTAAGAAATTTACTATTTTTCAGTAAATGAAAGACTACTAATTAGTAAACCGTAAGAATAAGGTTTAACAATGAACTCTGAGAATTAGTTATTTGTTAAATTGTTTGAAGGCATACATCTTGTAGGACTAAAGATAACTAGAGGATTAATATTGTGGTATTAAATTTTTGGGTTGATTTATTGAAATATTTTTTAGGCCACTGATTCACCCCCCCACCCCCCCTCTTAGTTATTCTAACAATTATTATTAGAGATTGTGTGCTTAGAAAGGGAGTTTAACAGCTCAAGCAAAATATCACAAGATGAACAAACGAGATGTGCCCAAGTTGAATAAAGACAACTTTGCATCATGGAAAAGAATAATAAGACTCCACCTATCAAGTATTGGTAATTATGTTACTCAACACCTTGATACTGAATATGTGTTGCCTACAGGACCTCACACTCTTGAGCAATTGAGAGAAAAGCATGAGCATAATTTCATGATGATAGAACTTGCTTCCTCACTCTCTGATGTTGAGTTTGAAGATGTCAAAACCTACACCTCTGCAAATAAAATGTGGGACAAATTGAAGCTGGTACATGGAGGCGATGTTAATGTACTAAGAGCCAAGGCAAAGAGCCTAAGAGGGAGGTTAGATGACCTAAGGATGAAAGAAGGAGAAAATATCACTCAGCATAGCTATAGAATCAAAGAGGTAGTCAATGCTATCCGAGGAGTTGGAGGTGTACTTGAATAAGAGACAGTGGTAAGTAAAATCCTAAGAACCTTACTGTATGTATATGCTATTAGATTATCTATTATACAAGAAATGAGAGCAGCTACAAATAATATTGTTACTCTAGATAGTCTGATTGGTAGTCTGATTTCATTTGAGATGAATAACTTTGATAATAGTGTCTTACCATCTATAGATTATGCATTCAAATCTTCTTTGAAAATGAGTACATCAAGTCATAGACACACTATTAGAAATGATAGTGAAAGTGATAATGAGGATCAAGGACTTGATGAGATTGAAGCACTAATAGAAAGAAGATTACATAAAGGAAAAGGTAGATACAAAGGTAAAATACCACTGGTGTGTTTTAATTGTAAAGAGGTTGGACACTTTGCTGCAAGATGTCCGAATAGAAGAAAAGATGACAGAATATATGAAAATAATTTTGACCAAGGTGATAACTGAGATTACCAAAGAAATCAAAAATCTGACAGAAGAGATACCTAAGACTACAAGGACAAAGGAAAGAAAGCTTCTTACCTGGCTGAGAACAGAGTTGATGATATTGACACTGAATCTGAAGAAGACATTGAGATGGTATTTGTAGCCATGAAGGATGATTTAGACAAAGAAGAAGAAAGGTATGTAGAGACTGCACTCATATCTAAGGTTAGTAAGAATGATGTCTAGATTATAGATAGTGGCTGCACTCACCACATGACTGGTGATAAAAAAAGTTTGAAACTTTTAAATACTATAATGGTGGATCAGTAAGAATGGGTAATGACACACCTTGTCCAGTTGAAGGTAAAGGAACCATAATGTTGAATAGCCTGATCAAATGTGAAAATGCTTACTGGGTAAAAGGACTGAATTATAATTTGTTGAGTGTCTCACAGCTGAATAATATAGGTCACCAAGTAGCATTTGAGAATAAGAAGGCAAATATCTTCAATGAATCAGGAAGGTTGATCAGAACTGGTGAACAGACAAAAGATAACCTTTTCTATCTTGATGACATTAACACCACTTGTTTGATGGCTAGAAATGAAGACATGTGGTTGTGGCATAAGAGATTATGTCATGTGAATTTTGACAACATGATAAAGATAAGCAATAAAAGGAAAGTCAGAGGCTTATCGAGCATGTCAATGCCCGAGCATATCATGTGCAAGAATTGTCAAAAAGGTAAAATGACAAAGTCTAGTTTCAAGAGTAAAGCCCATACATCTAATGCAATTCTAGAATTAGTCCATATTGATTTATGTGGACCCATGAGGACAAAGAGTTACTATGGAGATAGGTATTTCATTCTCTTTGTAGATGATTATTCCATAATGATGATAGTCATCTTCTTAAAAGATAAATCAGAAACATTCAAGATGTTTAAATGGTATAAGGATATGGTAGAAAAAAAAGTGGTAAGGAATTGAAATGCTTAAGATCATATAGAGGAGGGGAATTTATTTTAGATGAATTCCTTAACTATTGCAATGACCATGGAATTAAAAGATAGGTTTCTACACCAAGAGCACCATAGCAAATTGGAATTGTTGACAGGAGAAACAGATCCATTGTTGATTGTGCAAGAACACTGATGATTGAGAAAAGCATCACTCAAAATTTTAGGAGGGAAGATGTCAATACTGTTGTCTACACATTAAACAAGTACAATTGAAGAAGGATGCAAAGAAGACACCTTATGAGCTTTGGTATGGTTATACACCCAATGTAAGTTACTTCAGAATCTTTGGTAGTTAATGTTATATTTTGAAAGATGAAAAAAAATGGAAAGCTTGACTCCAAAAGTGATAAAGGTATCTTTCTAGTGTATTCCACCAAAAGTAAGGCTTATAAATATCTTAAAAAGTCATCTTACAAAATCATTGAAAGTGCAAATGTAAGAATAGATTAATTTGTAGAGAAGAATTATAAGGAAAGCATAAAAGAACCAAAAGACTACAATAGGTTTGTTTACACTGAATAACCTAACACTCTACCTAAGTAGCAGTGTATCACTCCTGAGAAACAGAACATTGCACCCGAGCATCAGGCTGCAATTACCAGAAATTGGGAAAATGGTCAAGATGATGTACCAAGCAATGGAGATCAAAATGAAGGTTAAGGTGATTATCAAAATTATGGACAAAGATCTGAACCAAAAATTTCCAAGTACGTCAGAAGACATCATCCACAGAATCAGATCATAGGAGATAAGAAGGTTGGAATGAGAACAAGAAGTAAGTCACTAAACACTACATGTTTACTTTGAGATTTTGAGCCTAAATCTGTTAATACTGCACTTGAAAATGAAGAATGGGTCAATGCTATGAATGAAGAAATAGAAAAGATTGAGAAGAACAGTACATGGACACTAGTACCAAGACTAGATGACAAGAATATCATCGGTACCAAATGGATATCCAGAAACAAGCTAAATGAGAATGGAGAAGTCACAATAAATAAATCAAGATTAGTATGCAAGGTGTATGCACAAGAAGAAGGTATTGATTATGGTGAAACCTTTGCACCCATTGCTAGAATAGAAGGAGTAATAATTCTTCTTGCTTATGTTGCATACAAAGGATTCAAGGTATACCAAATGGATTTCAAATCTGCGATTCCTAAATGAAATACTAGAAGAAGAAGTATACATTGAACAACCAGAAGGGTTTCTTGATCCAGACAAGAGATACATGGTATCTAGACTACATAAATCCTTGTATGGATTGAAACAAGCACCTACAGCCTTGTATAAAATACTTCACTCCTATCTCATAAGCATTGAATTTCTAAGAACAAGTGAAAATAGCAATCTGTACTTAAAAGAAGATATCGATGGTAATATTCTGATTGCTAAAATATTTGTTGATGATATCATTTTTGGGGGAAATGAAATGTTATGCAAATCCTTTGCTAACAAAACAAGAAAATAATTTGAAATGTCTATGTTTGGGGAGATCAAATTCTTTCTTGGTCTACAGATTCTTCAACAAGATGCAAGCATATATATCACTCAGTCCAAATATATCAAGGAAGTATTGAAGATATTCAAGATGGAAGATTCCAAACTAGTTAGAACACCTATGGAAACCGGATGTAAGCTAACAAAGGAAGACAAATCAAATGAGGTAAATTGGACCTTGTATAGATCAATAATTGGTAAACTAATGTATGTTGTTCATACTAGACCAGATATTGCACATGCAGTTGGAATAGTTGCAATGTTCTCTGCTAATCCTAAAGAATCACATATGACTATTGTCGAGAGAATTTCTTAGATATCTAAAGAACACTGAGGAATATGGCTTATGGTATAAAAGAGAAGGAAAATTTGAGCTACAAGTCTATATAGATGTTGATTGGGCTAGAAACATTGATGACCAAAAGAGCACAACTAGAGGAGCATTCTTCATGGGTGACAGACTTGTCACATGGATCAGCAAGAAGCAAGGATGCATCTCTCAGTCTATTGTAAAAGCAGAATATGTGGTTGCTGCTGAAAATTTCTCTAATATTGCATGGATCAAACAATTGCTGGAAGGTATGAATATGAAGATTGTTGAACCAGTGATTATCTATTGTGATAATACCAGTGCAATAAACATATCAAAGAATCCAATCATGCATGCTAAGACTAAGCATATTGCTATCAAGTATCATTATTTAAGAGAACAAGTGCAAGAAAAAGAAGTGATACTAGAATATGTTCAATCAAAGAAACAATTATCTAACATATTTATCAAGCCATTACCGAAAGATACATTTGAGTACTTGAGACGGAGACTAGGGGTACAACCCTTGTCTATCGGTCAGTAAGCTGACTAGGAGACTGCATCAACCTATAAACAATTAAAACATCATTCATGTTGATGCAAGTAAATAGATGGACTGCAAAGATACATCTATACACAGCAAGGTACAAATCTACACCGTACACCAGGGTCAATGTATTGTTGATGGATAGGGAAATTCAAGGAGTATATTGCTAAAGGGATGTAAGATGTTATGGAAGAATTGTTTGGCATTGTTATCAAAGGGAGATATTATCTCATTATTAGGAAGAGATTATATCATTATCCATGAGGATAAGTTCCTAAGAATTCAAAGGGAGAGTTAATCATTATCCAAAGGGAGAGATTGATTACATATGAAATATCCATAAAAGGGAGAGAAGTAACATAAGGGAGATAATACATACTAAGGGAAAGATTGATGTCAAAGGAAAAAGAGATGATCAAGAAGAGGAACAGTCAAGGTAGAGCACATATCAAAAACAAAGACATAAGTTGCTACATCTATCCAGCAAAGGGATTAAAGATTGAAGAACACACTCTATAAGAAACAAATCTAAGCTATATGAGCTTACCGAGAGTCAGACATTTGTATTAGTTATAGAAAAAAAAGATTTCAGAGAGATGGATGAAATACACTTGATATATTTCATATTGTATTAGTAAGAATATAGTGTGATAATGTAGTGTGTTTCCATCAATGCCAAAGGAAGAGATTCATGACATATAATTGATTGAATGTTTGAAGATGTTAAGTTGATCACCGAAATGCAGAAAGATAATGCAAGACATTAAATCAGTTAATAGATTGTATTATTATTGATGTCATCTTGATATAATCTGATCGATTATATTCAAAGTGTCAAAGACTTTAGAGAATCAGAAAGATAAAGATTATGCTTTCAGTAATGCATAAAAGATCAGCATTCACTATGTGACTACAAACACTGACGGTTAGTGGAACCCGACAGACAGAGAAACCTGAGAGCAAAGTCACGGTGATGCCCGAGCAAGAAACCTAACAAGAATTACTGATGAGAAGAATCACAAGCATAATGGATAGCCATAATTACAGTGTTACCCGACGTATAGAAAAAACCAATGGAGAAGCCCAAGGATAACTAAAGTGTTGATCGAAGCTATCAAAGAGTTAAAACACCGAAATTAACTAAAGTTCAGAAACAGCAAAATACTTAGTTGGAAGAGCTAAAGATAGACTTAACTGGTTGTTAAAATTGTTTTCATCGACAAGTTAAAGCTAGAGATAGGTAAAATATTTAAAGTTGTTTTATCTATTTTTCAAGAAGAAATCTATGGGATAAAATTCAAGTAAAGCTTTATAGCAAGATTGGCTAAGATTGTGGATCACGCCAAGAATAAGAAACTCAAGAAGTGAGAAACGGTGATATCATGTCTATAAAGAGAAAATCTAATTCATTTAATTAGGGGAGTAATTAGAGAAAGAGGATACTAGAGAGAAACTAATGAAGAACAACTTCATACAGTCCTGATCAATCAAGCTTAGGAAAGAGCTAAAGACTTCTGTGAACACCGAGGAATAGAGAAGTGCATCATTACCAAGAAGAAAGAAGTGGAGCAAAGGTATTGAAAATATACAATGATCATAAAGTTATTATGATCTTACAATAGATCTAAAAGTATGCAAGTCTAATTTGTATGTGTGAATAGATCATTTACTGTTTTAGTTTAGCTATTGATTCATAAAGTCTCTTAACCAAGTAGGACTTAAGAATCCTTTTTATATTGAGATACATCCCAAGGAGTATCAAAAAGTTTTGTCATGAAGATAGCATGAGATTCCATATACCATTTGACAAACTAGGGTCCAGTCATAGAAGGTATCATAGAGATGCCCAATATCAAGTGACAAACTATTCTATTTAAATCCTCTAACAAGGTCACACCTAACAGTGTGTTTGTAACCTTTAATAGGGTTGGCTCTTCACCGAGCTCACTTTAGAAGAGTAAAAATTTTGGGTTACCGATCCCAAGTGGTTTTTCCCTTAACAGGGTTTCCACGTTAAAAATCCATGTGTCAATGTGTTTATGAGTCGTTACTTTAGTGTTTTGCATTACACATAACTAATCTAGATTGATCAGTATACCCTAAGAAATTTACTATTTTTTGGTAAATGAAAGACTGCTAATCAGTAAACATTGAGAATAAGGTTTAACAGTGAACTCGGAGCAGTAGTTATTTGTTAAATTATTTGAAGGCATACATCTTGTAGGACTGGAGATAACTAGAGGCTTAATATTATGGTACTAAGTTTTTGGGTTGATTTATTGGAATATTTTTTAGGCCAATGATTCACCCCCCCACCCTCTCAGTTATTCTAATAGTTAAGTGCAACCTTGTTAGAGGATTTAAATATAATAGTTTATCACTTGATATCTTGCATTTTACTATGCTATCTTCATGAGAAACTTTTTGATACTCCTTGGGATGTATCTCAATATATAAAGGATAATAAAATCCCACTCTATTAAGATATTTCTTGAATCAATGGTTAAACTGAAATAATATATGATCTGTTCATATATACAACTTAAACTTGCAAATTTTCAGATGTATTTTAATCTCATAATACCTTTCTAATCAATGTTTCTTTTTTGTTCCTTTACTCAACTTCTTTCTGCTCGGTGATGTTTTTGCTTCTCTATTGCTCAGTGTCTTCAAAAATATTTAGCTTTATTCTTTAGCTTGTTTGATCAAGACCGTATGAAGTCTTCTTCTTCACCAGTATTCTCTTCAGCATCCTCTTCTATTCTCTTCCCCCAATTCATAATGAATTATCATGTCTCTCTTATAGACATGATTTCACCATTTCTAAGTCCTTGTCTTTCTTGTTCTTGACGTGATCTACAATTCTTGTCATTCTTTCTTTAAAGCTTGCTTTAGTTTTATCCCGCAGATTTCTCCTTGACAACAGTAATAAAACTATCTTTAAACTCTAGCTTTTCTGTAGCTTTTAACTTATCGATGAAAACAATATGATCAACCAGTTAACTCCATATTTATCTCTTTCCATCTAAGTCTTTTTTCATTTCTGAACTTTAGTTCTTATCGGTGTTTAACTCCTTGTTATCTTGGTCTTGACTTCAGTTGTCCTCGAGCATCTCTGTCTATCAGGGTTGTCTATCCATCAGGAAACACTATGAATTTTAGTTCTTCTCAGGTTTCACTTAGGTTCTTCTTAGTAATGCTTGCTTGGGTATCTTGCTCGAGTATTAGTGTGACTCTTCTCTAGGGGTTCTCTATCCATCGGTGTGCACTGTCCATTGGTGTTTGTTGTCACTTGGTGTATACTGAACTTTTATGCATTACCGATAACATGACCTTTATCTTTCTGTTTATTTGAATTCTTTGAAACTATGTATACAACCAATCAGATTATATCAAATTGACATCAATAACAATACAATACATTAACTGATTTAATGTCTTGCATTAACTTTCTACAGCTTGGTGATCATAAAATTAACATCTTCAAACATTCAATCAGTTATAGTTCATCAGATTAATGATAGGATGTTGCCCCTGATGATGAAAAACAAACTCTGATATGAATCTTTGTTTTGAATATTTGACGTGGATATGATGCCCCCTCGGGAAATGAATTGAGATGATGTTTGGATGATTTGGTTGAGTTTGGGAAATTGAGATTCATCTCCCGATAAAATCAATTTGAAAATTCCCCAGTCATGAGAGAATTTGATGTCAAAAGCTATGATTGAGAAAAAAAATTTGATGTTTTAGATAAGGTTGATGATGTTTTGATATCACTTGATGTCAGTCGAAATTACTTGGTTGATGTTGTATTGATGTCAATTGGATAGGATAGGTAGATTGATGGATTGATTGGATAAACTGATAATTTTCTCTCAAGATCTAGAGAGATGAACAAATGGATTGATTTTCCTTCCTCAAGATCTAGAGTTAGTAAATTTGATACGCTCAAGATTAGCAAATGGATGATATGATAACTGATTAACTTGAAATAATCAATGGGATGATTTGACTACTTGATAATTGATTTTATTGGATTTGATGGGAAGATTAATGGTGGGAGAATGATAAATAGGGTCATTTGATATGATTCAGGTGTAGATGTAGGTACAGGTAATGAAGATAATTAGGTTTCCCATAGTTGATCAGATGGTGAGGTTGCCCCTAGTTGAGTAGATGCATAGTGATGATATCCTTGATGTAGCATTGATCATTTGATGGATCAGACATTTGATGACATTGATTAGGACTTTGATGATGTAAACATGATTAATTTCCACCCCCTTGATTAAGGAAAATCCAATAACAAATATAATGCAAGATTAATCTATATGAATTCCATTCAATGCAACTAACTGTCACTAGCTTTTTGTGAAAGAAATACAAAAGGAGATATATTTTCATCACTGGGCATTGTGGAACTAGGAGCAAGTACAATCATCATTGACCACATCATGATAATATGAATACCACTTTCATCACTTTGGTAACCATTGGGAAACTCGTACAACCCTCACTAGTTGAATAACCAACTATGGGAGTATGAATACCGGTTTCATTAGATTCAATGTTGCAAGTGGATTGTGGTATTAAGATATGGAAGATCTAAATAACTAAGGTATCCATTTGCATAAACAAATAATGGTTAATCCCCCTTCCTACATGAAAGTCCTCGATGGTTCTTTGATGACCATGTCCTTAGATGAATTCACACAAGTTAATGGATCTTCCTCAAAATAGTCACTCAAAGTCAATAAAATATCATGTATTCGTCATCACCAATCTAGTCGAAACATCAATTAGATAAAAAGACATGAAAACATATAATTAATATCATCAAAAGATTCAAGTGTTTTGTATTGTATCAAGATTTTCAATAGAATTCCAAACATTTTGATCATTTAGGTTTTGTCTATTTTTAATCCTAATAATAAAGTCATGAAGCTCAAGGATCAAGTTGCAAGATTGAATGCTTGGTGTGAACAATGATATCCATCAAAGGTTCAACAATATCTCCCCTTTGAAGTTTTGAATATCTCTTTTGTCATGTGACCAAAAGTATCACTTATCAAATCCATTTGTATCAAAACCAATGCTTTTCCCTCAAGTGAAAAATGAGACCATGAGAAAAACTTGGGCAAATGAAACCTAGTATGTGACAAAATCTTAGTTTATGAAAGATGTAGCTCAGAGACTTTATGCAAGATTTTGAGATTTTTTTCTTTGGGATTTTTTAGATTTTGAGAGGTTTTTTTTTATTTTTAGATTTTTAGATTTTACCATCTCTCAAAAAAGATCATATTGGTTTTCCCCCAATGTCTAGCAAGGTATAGGACATGAAGGATGGATTTGCAAGCTGATGGATTAGAGATGGAAAGGCCATGATGGATGAAGCATGCGAATGTGACCTAGACCATCTCCTCAAGATTACCCAAGCTAAGGAAAAAGGATATAGCAATGTGAAGCATTTTTTGGATAAGCAATGAAAGCCAATGATGCAATTCTAGATAGCATATGGGATAATGATTTGTTGTCATGAAAGTGAGTGATCCAAAAGAGTGGACATGTCAAGAGGTTTTTGATAAAAAAAATTTGTACTTTACATCCTTCATTTATGATCAAGACCAATGTTCAATTTGGATAAGATATGGATAGGATAGCACAATCAGGATAAAGTGGTGATGGGGGATATGAGGGGATCATTTGGGATTATGGAAAGATTGTTGATGAAGAATGGAGGTAGATTTGGGATAAGCAAGATCATGATACGAAAGATAATGGATGTCCAGATACCTAATGCTCATGGATATGTTCAACCTTATCAAGACCAAAGGTAAAAGAATGAATATGGATGTGAGTGAGATAAATGGTTGGATAGGGAAGATGTAGGATAGCATGGATGAAACTTTCCCCCAAGTGTAGAGTGCAAGAGGAGGAATTATGCATGACACCTATTTTCCAGGTTTTCATCGTGGTACTTATCCAAGGTGCCACAAAAGGTTGTTTTCACCATAGGATAGATTTATTTATCTTTACTTTTTCTACCAAGGTGCATGTTTACTAGGTTTTCACCAAGGCACTTTTCTCTTTTTCAATTTTTTTTCTTTTTTGTATTTTTCAAAATTTCTCCAACATCTAGATCTTTGGACAATGCTCTACTGAAATATATGCTATAATAAACCATGAATATGGCTAGGATTCTCAAAGATATTGATAAGGTGGTGATAAAGGACACATATGGAGGATAAGTGTAGATGGCGGTGAAGGTTTTATGCCATAGATTAGATAAGAGGGATGGAAAGATGGAAAGTATGTGTTGGATAATGAATGTGAGGATAAGAAGAAGGTATGTTGTGGATAGAAATATTGGTAAGATCAACTTTGACACACACTTTGAAGAGTGGGGGAATGATGGAGGAAAAATGGATGAAGGAGGTGAGGATGTAGCTAAGATAGTGGATTTTGGGACATAGGAACCCAAAGTAGACTTGAAAAGTGGAAAATGTTTGGAGACAAAATGGAAGCCTTTGGAAGCTTGAATGTCAACTTTGATTTTTTGTTTGTGTGAAATTCTTTTAAAAGTGACTTGGTAATCCACATAGTCTTTGATTTTTCTTTCTTTTGTGTTGCTTTTGAATGCATTTCTTCCATTAGGGATTTATGAACCCACATTTTATTTGATTTTTCTTTTTTCTTGGTGGACTTTTGCGGCTTTTTGAATATTTCATTTTTCTTTGTGGACCTTTGTGGCCTTTTGTATTTTTATTTTTTCTTTTCATTCACATTTTGATTAGATGGGACATGGTGATTTTTATACACACGTGGATTCTTAGATTTCTGATTTTTGTGTTGTACATCCAAATTGCTTCCAAAATACTTGGGAATTGTGGGTGAATAGGAATAATATGGAGGGTTCATATGGATTGGTGTTTGGACATTCTTCAAGTATGTCTCCCTTCATTTATCTTGATATATGGTAGGGTAAGTGAATGGAGATATAGGGATGTAGGAATTATTGATGGAGGAATATAGGGACCTAATATAGATGGAAGGGATGAAGAATTTAGCTTTGGGAGATAGGAACCCAAAATAGATTTGGAGGATGGTGAAGGCATATGGTTGCATTTGAATGGAGGGAGATAAGGTGTGAAATGGATACCAACATATTTGGAATGAGCTGCATTGTTGAGGTTCTTATCTTTAAGATTTATCTTTATACCAATAGGCTCATGAAGAACTTTCTTAGGAACAACTTTGATAGGATCAACCGAGATTTGAAGAGATTTATTCTCATTCAATGAACTTGGAGGAATGATGGTTGGTTGAGTTTAATATGGAGGATCATGACAAGGAGTTGATGGGATACTTCTATCTTGACAAGGATCTTCAGATGGTGTAGAGAGGGTGTTTTACTCCTGATTTTCAATATGTTCATTGGAAATTATGGAAGGGATATCTTGATCTTGCTTGGGAAGTGGAGAGGTATGTAGCTCTTGAGGTGGAGGGATATATTCTTGGAAGAAATGAAAGGGTGCAAGGGGATCATCATAGTGTTCTATGGATATGGGACCTTCATCAAATATGGGAGGGGATTGTATAAAATATTGATATTTGTTTCTTTACACTTTGGATTATCCTCTTGATATGGAGCCACTTCTAAGGAAAAGGTAGATGTGGGGATATATACGGGGAATGTTTGGAAAAATGATGGAGAATCCTTTTGAATAGGCATTGAAGCACATGATAGCTTAGGTTCTAAGATCTTTGAAGCAATGAAATGATTTTTAGCAAGATGTGGGTCTAAGATCTTTGAAGCATTGAAATGATTTTCAGTAGATGTAAGTTAGCTTGGGTTTCTTTTAGAGGTATCCCTTGAGGGTAGACATAGTCAACGTGAAAATTATCATCATTAGGCTTGCGCTTTAGTGGAGGAAATTTGGATAGTTGTGAAGCTTTGTGAGATGGAGGAAGGATGAAAGGACTAAAAGCTATGAGATAAACCTTGCTAGATAGAGGTTTATGCATTAGATCTTTCTTGAGATTGGTACCTTGCTCTTCATTCTCTTTATTATCTTGATCACAAATAGGGTGGTCATGAAATTTCTCTTGATCCAAGATAGGTTTGTTACGCTTAAATGCTTCATCTCGTGAAGAAGATGAAGATATGGATGGCCCATCATCATAAAGAAAAGGACAAATTAATCTTAATGATGGATTTTTAGATGATGTATCCTTTTTTTCCTTATTCTTCCTCAGGGTTGATGTGTCATAGTTATGAGGAAGCTTAGCTCCTGATTGAGAAAAATTTAGGAAATATGCTTCTTTATCCCTCTTCAAAATTAAGTGCATTATTTCCATAAATATGGGATCTTTGGATGCCTCCAATATTTCATCTTTAGTTACTTCATCATATTGATTCCTATGATGATTTTCATTTTCATTTTCCATTGGATTGATTCATCTTTTAAGTAGATTCATCATTATAGATATTTTTTGAAGAATATGATCTATTTTTTGCACTCGACAAAAATAACTCTGAAAAGGGTATCCAAATATGATTTTAGAATCTTTCCAGACCCTTGGGAAATGCCCCCTATTTTCCCTTCTTTTTTTCTGGGTGTCACTTCACTTTTGTGTAAGCGTGACTTCACACTATGTAGGCGATAATTGGAAATTTTGTACACAGCACTCTAAATTTTGCAGGCGGTGTTTGGCCATTTGTAGATGATGTTTAAAATCTTCTAGGTGTCACTTTCCAGTGAGTTAGGTGGTATTTCAACAATGATAGGTGTCATTTCAGTTGTATAGGCATCACAGAAAGTATTGCAGGTGTTATTTAAACTTATGTATGTGGTATGCAGATCAGGTTGGTTTTTCATAGTTTTTAGGGTTTTAAAAATATTAAGTCTATGATCAGATCTGTCAAATGGTATTCTTTCTTGAAAATGTAGATACAAACACAGAGCACACATCAATTTTTCATTATAACCCTAAAACACACTAAGTGTATGTTCTCGGTCATTTTAATGGGTCTTGAACAAGAATAGCTTCCAAAAAATCTACCTAGAGTCAGATTTGGCTTTTAAACAATGTTGGCTCTAAAAGGTAGCTTGCTACTTAACAAGGTTTTGTTGAACACCTCTTTTATAAACTATGAAATTTTCTTTTACCCCCTTGCGGGCTTCCCACACGCATGAAAGTATGATTTTGCACAATCCCGAAGGACTACTAGAGGAAGTGGAGAAAATTAAGCACAATTTAGTCACTACAACCCATTAAGGAAGAGTGCATTTTTTTATAGTGGATCGGATAGTCTCACGGCTAAAGTGAGTGTCTTCCACTTTGGTTCATTCCCTCTCACCATCCTCTTAAGGATGTAATTGGGAGGTAGGCCCTCTAAATCTCTAATTAACTAGAATGTATATAGAAAAGAAAAATTGAACTAAGTTAAGAAAGTTTGGGAATTTGATTCACTCAAAAAGTGAAGAGCATATCCCTATTTCTTCCCCTAAGTTTCAAACACTTCAAGCACAAATGTTCTTTTTCAACCTCTTGACAAGGAGGTTCTTAAAATTTGAAGTGTTTGGTTCAATTTCCTCCCTTTCTTTCTACCACCCAAACACAACACTTTTGGCTTTTCGATCAACTTCAAAAATTTGAGAGCATATACCTAATATTTGGTTTGGAATGGAAAATAATAGGGTGTCCCTATTAAGCTAGATATCAAAGAAATTTCCACAATTTAAACAAAGCAAGCTTGATATGAAAATAACCTCATTTTGTAGCTATCAAAGGCTAGGCACTTTTTTAAGGTTTTTAGCTTGTTTTTGCTCACTCACCTAGTGGTGATTTTTCCCTCTCCGGCTCCTCCAACAAGGTTAGTCCAGAAAAACCAAACAAAGTGAAGAAAAACCAAGAATAATTGATAACAAAAACAAGTTTCTTTTCAAATTTGCAACAATGCTCTTAAGAAACTTAGATTATAAAATCAATTAAGGGAATGAAACTTTTTTTTGTATACATTCAAAATTTTAACATAGTTCTCATACAAAACTTTCTCCTTCTCTAAACTTTCCAAAATAATAGCATTATGCACTTGTTTAGAGTGTTTGTTCAATAGTCTTACCTCTTTTCTCTCCCTTCTGATTCTTAGCTCTAGTTTTTTTACTTTCAGGTGTTTGTTCATCTGTAGAAAACACAGTAATAGAGAGTTAGTAAACTGAAAATATCAATCTGCAAGTAATAAAAAGAAGAAAAACAACAAGCATCATTTTGCAGCTTATAGGTGTTATTTTGCATTTAGTTAAGCGTGACTTTGCAGTAGTTTAGGCATCACTTTCTAGTCTGTTAATCGTGACTTAAAAGATTACAAGTGTGAAAATATAATTCAAAGGCGGTGCAAAGTATGTAAATTGTGAAACAAAAAACTTCACATGCAACAAAATAAATTTGATAGGTGTTATTTCCCAAGTAGAAAGTGTCACTTTACATGCATAGGCGACACACTTTATCTGATAGGCATTGAAAAAATTTAAGACAGAAAGAGAAGAGATTCTATATGTGTCACTTTATTGTTAGCAGGTGTCATTTTTTTTCTCGTAGGCATCATTTGACCTGCAACCTACAAAGTGAACATAAAAATGCACCAAAAACACAAAAAATTTGATTAAAACAAAAAAATAGAGGCTCAAAGCCCCACGATGGGCATCATGTGTGTGTGAATGAAATACACCTTCATGAGATTAGTTTATTTAACTACAATTCTATCGAATAATAAAGACAATTTAAGCTAAGAATTGCAATTAAATCAATAAGAATCCTATGGATCTCTATCTAAGCATGTTAATAAAGCTCTCAACCTTAATCTCTACTAATGACAGTCCTAGAATGAGAATTTTGATAAAGATATGCCTAATCTAGCTCAAATTCTCTCAATTGCTTTACTATTTGATTCAAATGCTCTCAAAAATAATCTCAAGTATGCTCAATTTCTATGATATGCTCTCAATTGCTTTGAAAATGCCTAGAGTCTAGATGCTTTGCATTCGAATTTCTAGGATATTATGTTTGTAAAATTGCTTCTATTTATAGGATTTTCCCAAGTGTATGGGGTAGATTCAATTGATCATGATTAAGCCTTGGTTGAGTGAGAGGATTTCAAATGGTTTCAAATGGGGGGACAATCTAAATGCTTATCTCAAAGATTGGGACAAAGGGACAAATTTGAGTGATTAGGATTGAAAGTTCAAAATGAGTGATAGAGATTGCAAATTTGGAGTGGTCCATGTGCTTTTCTTTCTCAATTCTCATTTGTTCCTCAAATTCATGTTGAAGGATATTAGGATTTATTGAATTCAATCAATTAATTAAATTAAACATGTATGGGAATAGGTTGGATTTGATTTTAGATTTAAACTATACAATTAATTGATTAAAATTAATTATATAGTTTGATTAATGCCTTTAGGATTATATTTAATTAATTAATGTTATTTGTTAATTAATCCTTTGATTTAATCTATTTTTTCCCAATTTGATTCAATAAATGTCCATTTGAATTGATTTGACCCATTTTTATGAGATTTAGAGCATTTTTGTTGAGATTTGCATATTTTCTTGATTAGAGAACACCTACCGAGTTTTAGGTGTCTACAAAGGGTTATGTGCTCCAAAGTGATTTTGGCATGCATGTCATAGATACTCTCAGTGACTGACATCTCTGGGGTGGCAATTAATTTCTTTTCTATTAGTAATAACTGAGAGGGGGAGTGAATAAGTGACCTCAAAAATATTCCAATAATCAACCCTTAAAACTTTGTACCACAAAATTATACCTCCACTTATCTTCAGTCCTATAAGATGAATGCCTCCAAATACTTATATAAAATTACTACTTCTCAAAATGCTTTGTAAAACCTTCTACTATAGATTTACCAAATAGCAGTCTGTCAATTTACCGAAAGACAGTAAATTATCTAGAGTATACTAATCAATCCAATTAAGTTAAGTGTAATGCAGAACACTAAAGTAATGACTCATAAACACATTGACACATGGATTTTTAACGTGGAAACCCTGTTAAGGCCTGTTAAGGGAAAAACCACTTGGAACCGGTAACCCAAAATTTTCACTCTTCTAAAGTGATCTCGGTGAAGAGATAACCCTTTTAAAGATTACAAACACACGGTTAGGTGTGACCTTGTTAGAGGATTTAAAAATTTAGTCTTTCACTTGATATCAGGCATCTCTATGCTACCATCCTTGATCAAACACTCACTTGGCCTGTCAATAGGTATCTAGCATCTCATGCTATCTTCATGATCAAAAATTTTGGTACTCCATTAGATGTATCTCAATATAGAAAGGATCTTTAAATCCTGCTCAGTTAAGAGACTTTCTAAATCAATGGTTAAACTGAAATAGTATGATCTGTTCACATATAAAACTCATACTTACAGATTTTCAAATCTATTGTAATCTCATAAAACTGTTCTGATCAATATAACTTTGTTTGTACCTTTGCTCCACTTTGATTCTTCTCAGTGATGTTGTGCTCTATTTCTCGGTGTCCACAAAAAACTTTATCTGTTTCCTTAGCTTGTTGATCAGTTCTGTATGAAGTTTCTCTTCATCAATTTCTCTTTAGCATCCTCTGTTTACTCCTTCTCCCCACACCAATTCGTAATGAATTGAGTTGTCTCTTAAATAGATATGATATCACCGTTGTTAGGTTCTTGATCTTCTTGATCTTAGCATGATCCACAATTCTTGCCAATTAGATTTAAATCAAAACTCTTGTTTTATCTCACTGAGATCTTCTTTCCAACTAGACAAATCAGCTTTAAATCAGTCACTTATCTTTGGCTTATCTTGTCGATGAAAACAATGATAACTACTAGTTAACTCTATATTTAGCTCTGCCAGCTAGATATTTTTTCATTTGTGAACTCCAGTTATTTTTAGTTTAACTCTTTGATAGCATCGGTCAACACTCCAGTTCTCCTTAGGTTTCTCCGCCAATTTACACTATGTTTATGGTCGTCAGTTTTCTTGTGATTCTGCTCGTCAATAATTCTCATCAATTTTCTTGCTAGGGCATCATTGTGACTTGACTGTCTGTGATCTCTATCTGTCAGGTTCCACTGACCATTAGTTTTTGTAGTCACAATGTGAATGATTTTCTTTTATGCATTACAAAAATCATAATCTTTATCTCTCTGATCCTCTGAAGTCTTTGACACTTTGATTATAACCGATTAGATTATATCAAGTTGACATCAATGACAATACAATCCATTAACTAATTTAATGTCTTGCGTTATCTTTCTGCATTTTGGTAATCAACTTAACATCTTCAAACATTCAATCAGTTACATGTCATCAATCTCTCCCTTTGGCATTGATTAAATATACTGCATTATCATACTATACTATCACTAATACAATATAAAATATTTAGTTTCATCAAGATTTTCTAATGTAACTATTGCAAATGTATGGTTCTCGGTAAGCTCAAAATTAGCTTAGATTTGTTTCATGCAGAGTGGTTGTCTTCAATCTTTAATCCCTTCACTGGATAGATGTATCATCTGATATCTCTATTCTGATATGTGATCTTCCTTGACTATTTCTCTTCTTGATAATCTCTTTTTCCTTTGACAGCATTCTTCCTCTTTGTCTAAACTCTTTCCCTTTGTTACTTCTCTCCCTTAGATGGATATTTCATGTGTAATCAATTTCTCTCCCTTAGAATATTGATTAACTCTTCATTTCTTATTCTCAAGAACTTATCTACATGGATAATGATATAATCTCTCCTTTATGTGATATGGAGATCATCTCTCCCTTGTATGATAAAGCAAATCTCTCCCTGATGATAATTCTCCCTTTTGTATGATAATGAGATATTTCTCTCCCTTTGATAACAATGCCAAAAAAAGAATACTTTTCCTTGATTTATCATCTATATCATCTTCCATCCCTTTGCATAATATATTCCTTGAATTTCCCTATCCATCAGCAATACAATGTCCTGATTTTCAGTGCAGATATGTGCCTTGCAATGTACAAATATATTTGTTGTTGTCCATTTCAGTGTTTGCATCAACATGAGTGATCTTTCAGATGTGGTATAGGCTGATGCAACCTCTTAGTTAGATTAATGACCGATAGGCAAGGGATGAACCCCTAGTCTTTATCTCAGATACTCAAAACTATCCTTCGGTAATGGCTTGGTAAATATATCAGCTAACTGTTCCTATGATTGAACATATTATAGTGTCACTTCCTTTGCTTGCACTTGTTATCTCAAATAGTGATACTTGATAGCCATATGTTTAGGCTTAGCATTCATGATTGGATTCTTAGAAATGTTTATTGCACTGGTATTATCACAATAGATAATTATTGGCTCAAGGATCTTCATATGCATACCTTCCAGTAATTGTTTGATCCATGCAATATTAGAGAAATTTCAAGCAACAGCCACATACTCTACTTCTACAGTAGACTGAGAGATGCATCCTTGCTTCTTTCTTATCCATGTGACAAGTCTTTCACCCATGAAGAATTCTCCTCTAGTTGTGCTCTTTTGGTCATCAATGTTTCCAACCCAATCAGCCTCTGTATATACTTGTAGCTCAAATTTTCCTTCTCTTTTGTACCATAATCCATATTCTTTGGTGTTCTTCAGATATCTTAGAATTCTTTTGACAGCAGTCATATGTGATTCTTTAGGATTAGCAGATAATATTGCAACTATCCCCACTGCATGTGCTATATCTGGTCTGGTGTGAACAACATACATCAATTTTCCAATCATTAATCTATATAAGGTCTGATTTACCTCATTTGTATTTTCCTCCTTTTTCAGCTTGCATCCAGTAGCCACAGGTGTTCCAACTAGTTTGGAATCCTCCATCTTGAATATCTTCAGCACTTCCTTGATGTATTTGGACTGAGTGATGTATATTCCTGCATCTTGCTAAAGAATCTGTAGACCAAGAAATAATTTGATCTCTCCAAACATGGACATTTCAAATTCCTTGCTCATTTCATTAGTAAAGGATTTGCATAACAATTAATTTCCCCCAAAAATGATATCATCAACAAAAATTTCAGCAATCAGAATATTACCATCGATATCTTCTTTTAAGTATAGATTGTTATTTTCACTTGTTCTAACAAATTTTATGCTAATGAGATATGAGTGAAGTCTTTCATACCAGGCTCTTGGTTCTTGTTTCAATCCATACAAGGCTTTGTGTATTCCACATACCATGTTTTTCTTGTCTAGATTAACAAACCCTTCTGGTTGTTCAATGTACACTTCTTCTTCAAGTATTCCATTTAGCAATGCAGATTTGACATCCATTTGGTATTTCTTGAATCCTTTAAATGCAGCATAAGAAAGTAAGATTATAACTCCTTCTATTCTATCAATGGGTGCAAAGGTTTCACCATAATAAATACCTTCTTCTTGTGCATATCCCTTGCATACTAATCTTTCTTTGTTTCTAGTGACTTCTCCATTCGCATTCAGCTTGTTTTTGAATATCCATTTGGTACCGATGACATTCTTGTCATCTAGTCTCTGTACTAGTGTCCATGTCTTGTTCTTCTCAATATGTTATATATCTTCATTCATAGTACTGACCCATTCTTCATTCTCAAGTGCATTGTAAAAAGATTTAGGCTCAAAATCACAAATTAAACTTTTGGTGTTAAGTGACTTACTTCTTTTTTCTGTTCCAACCTTCTTGTCTCCTATGATTTGATTCTGTGGATGATTTCTTCTGACATACTTGGCAAGTTTCGATTCATCTCTGTGTTCATCATTCTGGTTATCTTCTTTAAATTCATTTTCATCTCCATTGTTTGGAACATCATCTTGAGTATTATCCTAATCATTGGTAATTGCAGCCTGATGCTTGGGTGCAATGTTCTGATGCTTAGGAGAAACACACTATTGCTCGGGTAGAGTGTCAGGTTTTGTATAAACAAACCTGTTCCTTTTTTCTTTCCTTATCATTCTTTTTTGCAAATTCATCTATTTTCTCATTTTCACTTTCAATGATTTTTCTAGATGACTTGTTAAGACATTTATAAGCCTTGCTTTTGGTTGACTACCCTAGGAAGATACCTTCTTCACTTTTACAGTCAATTTTTCCATTTATATCATCCTTTGATATATAACATTGACTACCAAATATTCTGAAGTAACTTACATTGGGTGTATGACCATACCAAAGCTCATAGGGTATCTTCTTTGTGTCCTTCTTCAATTGTACTATGTTTAGTGTATAGATGGAAATACTGAAAACTTCCCTCCAAAATTTTTGAGTGATACTTTTATCAATCATCAATGTTCTTGCATAGTCAACAATTGATTTGTTTCTCCTCTTAGAAATTCCATTTTGATGTGGTGTTCCTGGTGCAGAAACCTAGCTTTTAATTCCATGCTCATTGCAATAGTAAGTGAATTCTTCTGAAGTAAATTCCTCTCCTCTATCTAACCTTAAGAATTTCAATTTATTTTCACTTTGTTTTTCAACCATTACTTTATACCATTTAAACATCTTAAATGCTTATGATTTATCTTTTAAAAACATGACTGTCATCATTCTAGGAAAATCATCAACAAAGAGAATAAAATACCTATCTCCATAGTAGCTCTTTGTCCTCATCGGTCCACATAGATCTATATGGACTAATTTTAGAATTACAGTAGATGTATGGGTTTTTCTCTTGAAACTAGACTTTTTCATCTTACCTTTTGGACAATTCTTGCACATGAAATACTCGGGCTTAGTCATTGTCGGTAAGCCTCTGACATTCCTTTTGTTTCTTATCTTTAACATGTTGTCAAAGTTCACATGACAATATTTTGTGTCATAACCATAAGTCTTCATTTTTAGCCATCAAACAAGTGGTGTTGGTGTCATCAATATAGAAAAGGCTACCTTTTATCTTCTAACCGGTACCAATCAACCTTCCTAATTCATTGAAGATCTTTGCCTTCTTATTTTCAAATGCTACTCTGTGACCTGAATTGTTAACCTAAGAAACACTTAACAAATTGTAATTCAGTCCTTTAACCCAGTAAGAATTTTCACATTTTATTAGGTTATTCAACATTATGGTTCCTTTACCTTCAACTGGACAAGGTGTATCATTTCCCATTCTTACTAAACCACCATTATAGTATTCAAAAGTCTCAAACTTTTGTTTATCACCAGTCATATGGTGAGTGCAGTCGCTATCTATGATCCAGACATCATTTTAACTAACTTTAAATATGAGTGTAGTTTCTATATACCTTTCTTCATCTTCATCTGAATCATCCTTCATGGCTACAAATACCATCTTGATGTCTTCTTCTAATTTGGTTTTAGTTTCATCAGCTCTACTCTTAGCTAGGTAACAAGCTTTCATCCCTTTGTCCTTATAGTCTCAAGTATCTCTCTTGTCAGATTTTTGGTTGCTCCGGTATTCTCTATTTTCACCTTTATCAAACTTCTTCTCATAAGGTCTTTCATTTCCTCTCTCATCTTTTCGTTGGTTTGGACATCTTGTAGAAAAGTGTCCAACCTCTTTACAATTGAAACATACAAGTGGTAATTTACCTTTGTATATGTCTTTTCCTCTCTACAATCTTCTAGCCATAAGTTCTTCAATTTCATCAAGTCCTTGATCCTCATTGTCACTGTCACTATCATTTCTAACAGCATGTCTATGACT
This sequence comes from Thuja plicata, assembly GCA_018584345.1. Taxonomy (NCBI): domain Eukaryota; kingdom Viridiplantae; phylum Streptophyta; class Pinopsida; order Cupressales; family Cupressaceae; genus Thuja; species Thuja plicata. Next base: position 1,288,918 of record MU224366.1, read on the forward strand.
TGAGTTACTTATCTTTAGAGAAGATTTGAATGCAGATTCTATGGATGGTAAGACACTATTTTCAAAGTTATTCATCTCAAATGAAATTAGTCTACCAATCAGACTATCTAGAGTAACTTTATTGTTTGCAAATGCTCTCATTTCTTGAATAGAAGAAACTCTAATAGCATAAATAGGCAATAAGGTTCTTAAGATTTTTCTTACCACTGTCTCATCTTCAAGTACACCTCCAACTCCTCGGATAGCATTTAATACCTCTTTGATTCTGTAGCTATACTAAGTAATGTTTTCTCCTTCTTTCATCCTCAGATCATCAAACCTCCCTCTTAGGCTTTTTGTCTTTTCTCTAAGTAAATAGGAATCTCCTCCATGTACAAGCTTCAACTTATCCCACATTTGCTTTGCAGAGGTGCAAGTTTTGATATCTTCAAACTCAGCATCAGAGAGCGATGATGCAAGTTATATCATCATGCAGTTATGTTCATGCTTGACTCTTAATTACTCAAGAGTATGAGGTCCTATAGGCAACACATATTCAGTATCTAAGTATTAAACAATATCATTTCCAATACTTGATAGGTGGAGTCTTATTCTGCTTTGCCATGATGCAAAGTTGTCTTTTTTCAACTTGGGCACATCTCGTATGTTCATCTTGTGATCTTTTTCTTGAGCTGTTAAACTCCCTTTCTAAGCACAAAAGCTCTGATACCAATTGTTAGATATAACTGAGAGGGGGGTTGAATTAGTGGCCTCAAAAATATTCCAATAATCAACCCTTAAAACTTAGTACCACAAAATTATACCTCTAGTTATCTTCAGTCCTATAAGATGAATGCCTCCAGATACTTATATCAAATTACTACTGCTCAGAATGCTTTGTAAACCCTTCTACTATAGATTTACCGAATAGCAGTCTATCAATTAATCAAAAAACAAAGAATTATCTAGAGTATACCGATCAATCCAATTAAGTTAAGTGTAATTCAAAACACTAAAGTAATGACCCATAAACACATTGACACATGGATTTTTAACGTGGAAACCTTGTTAAGGGAAAAACCACTTGGGACCGGTAACCCAAAATTTTCACTCTTCTGAAGTGATCTCGGTGAAGAGCCAACCCTGTTAAAGGTTAAAAACACAATATTAGGTGTGACCTTGTTAGAGGATTTAAAATTTTAGTCTGTCACTTGATATCGGGCATCTCTATGCTACCATCCTTGATCAAACACTCACTTGGCCTGTCAATAGGTATCTAGCATCTCATGCTATCTTCATGATCAAAATTTTTGATACTCCATTGGATGTATCTCAATATAGAAAGGATCTTTAAATCCTACTCAGTTAAGAGACTTTCTGAATCAATGGTTAAACTAAAACAATATGATTTGTTCACATATACAACTTATACTTGTAGATTTTCAGATCTATTGTAATCTCACAAAACTATTCTGATCAATATAAATATGTTTATACCTTTGCTCCACTTTGATTCTACTCAGTGATGTTGTGCTCTATTTCTTGGTGTCTACAGAAAACTTTAGCTCTTTCATTATCTTGTTGATCAGTACTGTATGAAGTTTCTCTTCATCAGTTTCTCTTTAGCATCCTCTTTTTACTCCTCCCCACACCAATTTGTAATGAATTGAGTTATCTCTTAAATAGAAATGATATCATCATTGTTAGGTTCTTGATCTTCTTGACCTTGGAATGATCCACAATTCTTGCCAATTAGATTTAAAGAAAAACTCCTATTTTATCTTGCTGAGATCTTCTTGCCAACTGGACAAATCATCTTCAAATCAATCACTTATCTCTGGCTTATCTTGTCGATGAAAACAATGATAACTACCAGTTAACTCTATATTTAGCTCTGCCAGCTAGATATTTTTTCATTTGTGAACTCCAGTTATTTTTAGTTTAACTCTTTGATAGCGTCAGTCAACACTTCAGTTCTCCTCAGGCTTCTCTGTCGGTTTACATTATGTTTCTGGCCATCCGGTTTTCTTGTGATTATGCTCGTTAGTTTTCTTGCTCGGGCTTCACTGTAACTTGATTGTTGGTGATCTCTATCTATCAGGTTCCACTAACTGTTAGTGTTTGTAGCTAGTCACAATGTGAATGCTTGTCTTTTATGCATTACAGAAAGCATAATCTTTATCTCTCTGATCCTCTGAAGTCTTTGACACTTTGATTATAACCGATTAGATTATATCAAGTTGACATCAATGACAATACAATCCATTAACTGATTTAATGTCTTCCATTATCCTTCTGAATTTTGGTAATCAACTTAACATCTTCAAACATTCAATCAGTTACATGTCACCATTTTCCAAAGTCATATATTTCAACAGAAATGTGAGATTCGGTAGTAACATAGCTTGGAGCTCACTTACCTCATCTCTGATTTTTCTTTCAGCCTTTTGTATCTCAAGTTTCAACCGTTTTGACTCTATAATATTCTCATAATGCAATTAGAATACATTTTCCTCATTTGAGAGACTTTGTGCACTAGCTTTAAGATCTTCATCTATTTTAGTTATCTTTTCACTATGCTCGGTAGTGAAATGCTCTAGTGTGCACAACTTTTGAACTAAGTTAACTACTTCTAATATTATTGGTTCCAATGTAGTTACTAGCTCAGAAAGTTTTACCTTGTTTTTTGCCACTTCTTGGATGATCTTCTATGTGATCTTGTAGTGACACTTCTCTTTAGCATGTTCCTCAATGACCTTGTTGGCTTCTACATTCTATGATATTATGGCCTCGGTCAGAACTGCTAGTTGATCAAGGATTGGTGCATTTTGATCAATTTGAGTGTCATGAACTATTTTCAATAGTATTTCCGTTGTAGTATATAGGACTTGTGAATTTTTGTGCTCCTTATTGAGCTTGTCCTATATTTCCTTCCTTTTGCATAGCTCTCCATACTTTGTTAGTGACTCAGGATCCATTATTCTTGGATCATAGTTGGGTATATCTATTATTTCATCAAGTGTAACCAGTACCTTATTTTTCTTCTTGTTTTTGTTTTTGGGAATGGTGCTGGAAGCAGGGGAATGAAGGATTATAGCAAGATCCTTCTCTGATTCTGTTGATTTTGGTGATTTCCTAGGAGGTGTGGTGTCTTTGGTATGTTGCTTGGTATGAACCTGTTGGTCAATTATAGACATCTCTACTTCAACCTTGCCTTTATCTGCAGCCTTGTTTTTTTGTTTGGTTCTCTTGGCAGTGGCATCACTCGGGTTTTCCTCTCCACTTGTATATTTCATCTCCTCATTTGTATCTTTGTACTCCCCATGTTCATAACCTTTGTCCTTTGGTACATCTGCATCAAGATTTGGTGGTGTCTGCTATGATTTGGTCATCACATTGATTTCTTGAATCGAGCAGGACATTTTACCTTGTATATTTTCCTGTGCAACATATGTATTTCATTTTCATTTGTAGGCTCGGTGGTAGTAGGCACTTCTTCATCAACTTTGGATTCATCAGTAGGATCACCTTTAGGGGCATCTATTATTGTTATGGTTGGTGTTTCCCCTAATGATTGCAATATCTGAGGTATGTCATACATGGCCTTACTTGCCTCTATTTTCAAATCAATGGGATTGACATCCTTGGTGTCATTAATGAAAATGTGCTTGGGGTTCAGTGTGGCCTCTTTCTCTTCATTGTGAGCAATCTTGGTTATAGCTAATATCTTCTCAGGTGGATTGAAGATTTCATTCCAAATCTCATTGCTTTCTTTGTCAATGTCTTCTAATATGCCCTGTAGTACTTTGTATTCTCTCATCTTTGCAGACAATTTATTTGCATGCACCTTCATTATTGAATCAATTTCTTCAAATTTTGACTCGATGGCATGAATGTAACTATGGATCTTTCCCTCATTTGTTTATCTGTGTGCAAGGCATATGTCCATCTTGCTGATATTTTCTCTTTGAGCTCTTATGGAATATTCTTGTTGAATTGTATAGGTACATACTTGTATGTAACCATTGCCTTAATTATGGCCTCTTCTATCTTATTTTGATTCTCAAGAGACAAGGTTATCCATTGTCTAATCTTGTGATGTGATGGGATGCCTGTGTTGATGATTGATTCTACAACTTCATCAATTGTTTTAGGTATTTTAGCCTTTTCTACTAGGATTCTTTGTTCTCTTTCATCCTTTTCTATATCATCCTTGTCTTCTTTTCCTCTTAGATATTTCCTTCTATGTTTCGGTGTTGATTTCCTAGTATATGATGCATTCTTCCATTTCTTATATTTTCTCATTGTTCCTTTCTTCAAGGGTTGTGATTCTACCTCTTTTGTAGTCTTACTCCTGGTTCTTGATGTGGTCGTCACTTCAGTAGTTCTTGTTTTCTTGGCTAGTGGTGCATTTGATTCAGTAGACTTAGAGTCACTTAACTCTTTACCATCATCGATGGGTGACTGTCCCTCGGTGACATCTTGTTCTAACTCTTCATCATTTACCAAAAGTTTCTTTTGAAGATTATTTATTATTTTTGTCTTCTTTTGGTCTATCTTCTTTACTACTAAGCCAGTCTTGATTCTAGACTTGACTTCCTCATATGTGCCAAATATGGTCAATGATTTGTCCACTGGTTCATTCAGTAAGGCTTTAATAGCCTTTGTAGCCTAATCAATTTTGATCTCATAGTCCAATGGTGGTAACCATGTTTTTCTTGGTACAGCTGGTTTGATAAGTGTTGTATCGATGTCCACTATGAAACATATGTCATTTTTGTATTTCTCAACCAGTTGTGCTAGGATTCTCATTCTCTTCTGCATTATATCCTTGAAAGTTGTGAAGTATGCATCCATTATATATGTGAAGTTATCCCCTAGTGACTTAATGAATTTACTAATCTGTGCATTTATTGGTCAGGTTGTGTCCCAAGTGACATTACCGACAGAAGGGAAGAAGTTCTTGTTAGAATAGTCCCAAAGGATAATTGAGAGGGGGGGTGAATCAATTATCAATAACTTTAGTTCTTTTTACTTCTTTAACCTCAGAATAAAATTAAGTAAATGCACATTCAGATAACACAGTACACAACACACAATTTGATTACGGGGAAACCAAATGGTTTAAACCCCGGTGGGAATTAGCACCCACAATGAACTATACTTGTTTATAGTAATCCCTGTTAGAAGATCTTGCAGCCCTATTAGGAGTTGTTCTTTACAAAGAAATAAGTATAGTGACCTGGTTAAGGGTCTGACCCTGTTAGGAGTCTTTTACAAATAACCCTGTTAGGGGTGCGGACTCACTGTCCAAAAGCTCACTGCTTCAATGATGAAGGCTGCAACCTTCTGTAGAAGAGATATACACTATATCTGATGATGAACTGTAGATTAGACCTATTGTCTTGATCAGTTCCAATGTATTATAATCTTCAAATTCTTCTTCACATAGACTCTTTATGAATGAACCACAACTGATATTCTGCTCTGTACATTTTTTGTCTCTTTTCGTATCATTCACACTTAGTGTATCACAAATGACTTGCTATAAGTATCTTCCTCAAAGTATGAGATCATGGGACCTATAAGACAACTCTTCATAACATCCTTGTCAGCTCTACTAAGCACACAAACAATATTAATTTTGTGCAACACAAACTGAATAGACGTGACGCTTCACTAAGTCGGCCTCACCAAATTAACTCTAACTTTGTAATCTTCTTGAAACACTTTTGGCACCTTTAGATAACTATCATCAACTCATAATTAATCATGAATATAAATACGCATATCCTAAAGATAGGTGCAACTCAAGAAACATGTTACATATGTCGGCTCTGAACAAATACTCTTCCAGAATTGTAACTGCCACTAACAAAATTACACAACTTGACTGAAACATCATATCTAGATCTGCGTGTATGAACATAACATAATAAACATTTATACAACATGTATCTAACCATGCAAGGCTTGATATCATCATTCTGATAAGTACATATAGAATCACTACTGTGTATTATATGTTGTCATCAATGACAAACATACAATCAATCAACTGCACAGAAACAAATCTCCAACAATTATTAAAATAGAAAAATGTGCACATAAGGAAGGAACCAAACTTACATGTTTTAGATTTGGCTGATCTAATTATCCTCATGTTTTCTTCCATTTGCTTCAGTAGTAGCTCGGATAAGTCCAGTTGAAGTCCCTTCTTCACAATCTTATAAGCAGTGTCAACTTCTCCACATGTTATGTTGTTCATTTTGCTATCTTGGAATATCTTGTACCCAATCACACATGCACCGAAATTTATTTTAGGGTTGGTGATTGTATTAAATTTCAATCCTCTTTCGTTCCATTCTACCTTAGTTCTTTTATCTCAGTGCATGGAGGGTGTTTTAGGGATTTAGCCTTTTCAGTTATTGGATAACTAGTTACAGCATGAATCACATCCTTTGTGATCAGTTTTGGTTCATACAACCACATTTTTCTATCATGTACCTGGTTATGTACAATTCATATCCATTCGGTCTTGAACTCTCTCAAGAATAGTAGGGCATTGGTTAACCATTTGACCTTAATTTGATTGTGTTTTTCTTTCAGGTTTCCATCCTTGCATAGCTTCTGGTAAGCTTCTTCAATCTCAAGATCTCAGATTTCTGCAACCTTACGGTGGATGTATGCGTGGATATCTTCAACCAACAAAACCCTAGGAGGGATACTTGAAAATGCTCCCTTGTCATCGGGTTGAGTAGAAACTTCAGGGCAAAACTTATAGTTAGGCTCCTCACATGTTGTGCTCTTAATCAGCTTGATCTTCTTGTCCTTTGTGTTCTTGATCTTTGAGACTCGAGAGTTAGTTTCCATTGTTTGTAAAATATTTAGGGCTTCTTGTAAATAAATTGTTAGCTCGGTGAGTCTAGATACTCACTTGATCTTTGTTGTGGATGGTTGAAATCTATCGGAGTAGCCTTTGATTCTACTATGAATCGTTCTACAATCTTGTCACTCTTAGTAACTCTCTTTTCTCTATTGTTTTCACTTTATCGCTTGGTGAATGAATGAGCTCTTTGTTACCATATTTATAGAAAATAACCTAAGTGGTGCATTGAATGCTTCAGCTACCACTCAGTAGATGAAAAAAACATGCTCGGGTATCATACCAAATTCTTCATCCTCGGTGAGTATACAACACTCGGGGTAAGTGACAACTTAGTTGTACTTTTCTCATGTTCACCGATGGTACTCGGTTATATTGACAACTTGGTTATTTTTCATATGTACACCGACAATGCTCAATGTTTATTGACCAATGAGACTAGATTCACAAAATCATAACAAGTAATATCATAGTGCATCTCCATTAATGCTAATTTGGCATATTATTAATGAATATTGGAACTGATGTAAAATATAGCTTTGTATAGTGCAGTTCCATACTTACTTGTATTGCTTAGGTGGGGGTGGTTGAATCACCAGATCCATTGGATGAGGTGTCACCAACTCTAGTGCTTGGTCCAGCATTGTCATTGTTTGAATCTTTCCTCCACATTTGATTTCTCATTCTCCTGAAGTCTTCAATAGTATTTCCATTTGCAAAAGTGCTTGACTCTGTCACTCGGTCTCTGCAGGCCTTTCTTAAGTGGTCGACCCTATGATAGTGTAAGCATGTCATTCCAGAGTTAGTCCAGTTTCTAGATCTTCTCATCTATTTCCTCATGAAGTTAGAAGCTATATGTCCATATCTTCCACATGTTGTGCAATTTACCCAAGTTTTGTAATCCCAAACATATGAGTTACTGACTCTTCTTAGTTTATAAGCATTTTCTTGCTCTTTGGGTTTCCATACTTGATTTTTCTTTTTCCTGCATTCATGAGATGTGTGGCCATGCATTTTGCAAGTAGGACAATATTTTTCCATGTAGGATTCCTTCTTTGGTTGTTTCACCTTAGATTTGCATTCATGTGCTTTGTATCCATGCTTTTTACATTTATAACAATTGCCTATGAATGTAGAAGTAGATTTAGGAATACCTTTAGCTTTTCTCTTGTAAACATTTGATGTGTGGCCTAGTTTTCCACAATGATTCCATGATTGCTTCTTTTCTCTTGAATTTGTGTAGACATTCCTTTGATTAGATTGGTTTGATGATTCTCCATGCTCGGTATACCCTAAACTGGTATTGTTGTTGAGTCTTCTTTGTCCATTTAAAAATTCATCCATTATTTTTGTACTTTCTTTAGCTTTCTTGATCATATCATTATGGTGTTGCTGAATCCTTACTTCATGCTTTAGTTTCTCATTTTCTTCTCTTAGTTCACCAATAGCTTCCAATTTCCCATTAAGTTCCATGTTCACTTCAATGGCCTCATGACTCACAAGAAATATTTGATTGGTGATCTCATTGTGATGTTTAGTTAGTCTTTGTATCTCAGTTTCTTTCTCTTGCAACTTTTCAGTGATCTGTCTTCTATCATCAATAGCTAATGTTCTTTCTTGTTCAGCTTGTCTTGCATTATTCATAACATCAATCATTCTTACCATTTGTGTCTCTTGACCGATCTACAATACTGTTACTTGTTTAGTCAAAATTTGATTGATTTCATTTAGACTTGTAATGCTTGCTTCAGAGGTGTCAGATATATTACCAGGTGCAGATCCTGATGAATCAAATAGGTTAGGTATCTCTTCTTCATGATATTCAGTTTCACTATTGTGAGATTCCATGACTTTCCTTTCAGCCAATAGCTCTTTCATCTTGATTCTTGCTTATTTGTATTTCTCAAAGAAAATTTGTATCTGCAACTTCTTATTCTCAATATTCTTGTCAAGCTTATACCTTTCCATTCTATGATCTTTTCTCTCAAGTGATGTAAACTTTTCCAAATAAGAGATCTAGCTCTGATACCAATTGTTGGAATAATGGAAGGGTGTGTACTGATAGGGGAGGGGTGAATCAGTACCCTTAAAACTTTTTATCAAATAACCTTGGTAATATTTTCTTGCATTACCAGCCATTGTTGCTTTACTACCTTATGCATGTAATATCATATCATAAATGTAAATACATGTAAACAATCATAGAAACATTCATGAAACTTATTTACACATGACACAAGAATTGATAATGTAGAAAACCCCTGTTAGAAGGTAAAAACTACGGTGGGGATGAAACCCACAAAGCTTCACTATCTGCAGAATAGAAGGTGTCGGTTAAGGCTACAAGTTGTGATCACTTCTGATGATCTTACCCTATTAGGAGTAACATGTTATACTTGTTAATTCTACTATGTTAAGATATTTTAATGACACAATGTATGTGTGCACTTAGTTAAGAGATTTACAATAAGACTGTTAAGTCCACCTTCTTGAAGCATTTCTTCTATTTGCTACGATTGTTAGAGAGTAGTCAAAAATACTTATGACCTAATAAATTGCAATCTTGAATTGCTGAATATAGATCCATTAAGATCACAAAATATATGTATCACCTATAGTGATGGATAATAGTGATGTTCTTCTTGGTAGCCTTGTATCTAGTTCTTCATAACTGAATTCTTCCTTTTGTGTCCTTTTGCATGAAACTCTCTATCTGGTCAATAGATGTCTTCTCTGGCTACAATCATCATGTTCTTGATTGACTATACATCTATATATACAAAGGTTTTGACTTAATTAGGTTTCATGCTTTTCTTGATAACTCTAATGATCAAAGGTTTACAACTTGACCTTGATCTCCTAGTTTTCATGTATACAATTAGTTAAACCGATTAAATCCATTACTTAAGATTTTCTTGATCCTCAAGAAATGGTTTTCTAGCTAAGCGTAAAGATAATTTAAAGACTAAAGTCCTTTAGCTGACGTGTGTCTCAGATCCTCTTTTCTCAAGAGTAAAATTGTCTCTCGATAGACTGGTGCTTGGGTTACTCTGTAGACTATTATCTCAGCTTACTCTTTGAACTATCTGTCAGTGAAAGTGTTATCGGTGTTCACCGATTTCAGTGATCACTGTGCTAAGAAATTTTTGATGACCATTGCACTTAACTATTTTGGTGACCTTTGTGCTTGACTGAATGTTGTCACTCGGTGATCATGTAACCGAGAGTCCAAAAATGGTTTCCTTGTATACTAATGATAACTTATGATCCTTTAAGGATTATCAATAAAATGTGGAAATTTTTATCCAAACATAAAAAGCATTAAAGAGTGGGTATCAAACTATAATATACTTAATAATTTGACATTATATTATATATTAAATCTATATGCAAAGAACACATTACCATTACAAGGTTTTCAATATTTTTGAAAATTATGTTCCAATTGTCAAATCAGGCATTACATTCATATCAACAAGACATTAAAAAATTTCCCAAAAATATAAAAACAATCCCGAGACATTCATTTTTTGACACTTATTGCAATCTCTTAACTTTCATATAATGTCTATTGGAAACAACAATGACCAAACCATTCAAGGAGGAAGAAACTCATATTTGTAGTAGATGAAACTCATGCCCTTATACATGTGAGAGAATCAAATGGATCCAAAGTTTCAAAACCACCTAACATGGTAATAGTGATAAATGTGATTAACAACCAATAGTTGGCATGAGAACAATCAAGAGCTAAAATTTTCACCACCGCATTGATGGATTTTTACAGTGTACATTTATTTTTTCAATAATGGAAGTACATGTAAATCTACACCTTTAAGATGAACAATTGTTTATGGGAAAGAAAAACTCAATTGGATAGTTAGAATGTCTTATCAAGTTATATATGGCATCTTTGGTTATGGTGGAGATAGATAGAAGTAAACAATGAAATAATAGGATTTTCAATGTTTTAGGGATCAAGGGTTGAGGATATCTCATGACCCATACCATTGTTGAGTAGTTGGGGATCAAGAGAAAGTCATGGTTAATACTTAAATTAAATAGGTAAAGGTGTCTACACATCTTTGATTTCAAATGTATGTGTAAAATAATACTTAGGGATTTAAGGGTCAGAGGTACCATGGAATTCGTTCATGGGTTCCTTAGAGAACTCAATGCAAGGAATCACAAATTGGGGGTTTTGATGAATTGTACGCTAGTAAGAAAAAATATAAACCTTTGACATAAGTACAGCCCATAAAATTTGAATCAACAAAACTCAAACAAAAATCTTTTGAGACCCTAAAGACTTTCACATGAGAGAGGCAAAATGTGTATCATAAGGGGGAATAATAAAAATAGGCAAAGACTTAGGAAGAGTTGTATTTTTTCCAAATTTGGTGCCAACACCAAGTCTCTTTCTAAAATTCGTAAGGCAAACCATTGAATCAGTGGCTTTTTTCATCGACCAAAATAAATAAGGTACATAAAGGAATTGATATTAGAATAATAAGGTGATAAAGACGTCGATATATAGCACACATCTCATTAGTTGTATTAGGTTTAATTTATCAATTTAGTTGGGTATCTTACAAAATTAATTATATTTAGTAATAAATTTCATATTTTACAACTAGTAATCTACCTATATATTATTATTTGTTGAGGAAAATATATAGGAGGTGAATATAAATGTGAGGAATCTCAAGTATATAGTAACAATATCATATCTAGGATCTTCAATTAGATATTTTGTGTGGAGCAGCATCTCAATAACTTATTGTGTGTTGATTCCTTTTCTTAAACATTTATTATTCCATTATGAAGTAATTTGTATTAGGGGATCTCAACCCAAAAAGATTAGAAGTGTTGTGTAGTCTCTAATGCTGTATACATATTGTTATGATTATTAGAATATTTATGTCATTGTATTTGTGGATCTCATTATTGATCTTACAAGACACAAAATGCATGCATTCTTGAAGGGATTGAACAAGAACTAAGGAATGTCTCTAGGTAGGAAACACTCATTTATAGTCATCTTGAAAGGCCTTGAATATCATAAGAATGTTAGTGAAACAGCCATCAAAAAAAATTGTAACTTAAATTTTCTCTCTAGAATGTTTGGTTATCAAAATTTTGAAACATGTTTTAAACCTTATTTTTTTAGTTTGATCAATTTCAACTCCTAAGATTCAAGCTTCTATTTGAGAAGAGAATATTGAACCCAGAGATATATGTCAAAGGGTTAGATTTGAGTAAAGAGGATATACTTGAATATTATTTTAGCAATGTTGTTTTTTTATAGTGTGGCCCTAGCCACTTGTTTACTTGATGACATTAATTTTTCATTAGTATGCAAACAACACTTTCGGTAAGCATACACCGAAATAAAAGATAAAGAGCAAACCAAAAATAAAGATATAAAGAGATCACCAAAAATTACTAAGTACAAAGAGAACTGATGACACAACTTTGTGTGTACACCAAAAATGCAAAGTGGAAAGGATAAAAGAGGAACTCAACAGAGGAACCTGACATGCAGGACATAGTGCAAACCGAGAGACAGTTAAAGAGAAAACTAAGAGAAAAAACCCGAAAGACAGTCAACTGATTTCAGGGCATAACCGACCGTCAGAAACCGAAAGTCAGTTGCAGCCCGCAAAAAGTGGATCTGACTTCCACGTCAGATAAAATAGTCTTATTCTATTTATAGAATCTTGATTTGTTTTTAAAAATATTTCTTTAGGGACAATAAACATGAATTTAAGTGCTTTAATCAGTCTAACTGGATTAAAACTAGACTAGGAGATCAAGGTAAAATTGTAAACCTGATCTTAGAGTTAACATTGTTTTTCATGAAACTTGATGATGTCAATCTATCTTATAAATAGATGATGCAATCATTCATTATACATGTGTGAGTATAGAAGAGAGGATGAATGAATCCTATGAGCACATCTATGGATCAGATTAAAAGTTTCAAGAACCAGAATAGCAAAAGGTGAATTTGGTTAGCAAGAACCAAGAACAGAGACTACCAAGAATAAGAGGTATTATTCAATCACATTAGGTGATAATATTATTCATGTAAATTTAAATGGATCTATATCAGCAATAGGAGATTGCATTTACCAAGTCAAATTGTAATTTTATATCATTCTAACAAGTGGAGAAAAGTGTAAAAATCCTTTCAAGGAAGGTGGATTTAATAGTCCAACTATAAATCTCTTAACCGAGTGCACACTCAATAGTGTTGCTAAATCTCTTAACCGATTAGACTTTAACTAGTCTCCACAGATACTCTTAACTGGGTAGATCATATGTGATATCATATCTTGTGTTATGTGTCAATTACTTTCATGAATTTTTATATGAATGTTCACATGTATGTTAAGTTTATGAGTTGATATAACTCAGATCAAGATAGTATAGATCAGATGAATGGATATACAATTGATTACACAAAGGTTAATTGATTAAAGGATAAAAAAGTTTTAGAGGTATTGATTCACCCCTCCCCTCTCAGTACACACTTCCCATTAATTCCAAAAATTGGTATCAGAGCTAAGTCTCTTCTTTGGAAAATCTTAAAGGCTTAAGAGAAAAGATCATATAATGGAGAAGTACAGACCTGATAAAAATATTGAAAATAAGAAGCTAGAAATTCAGATGTTCTATGAGCAATATAAAGAAGCTAGAATGAATATGAGAAAACTGTTAGATGAAAGAAAGATTATAGCATCTCGCTGTAATGAGACAGATTATCATGAGGAAGAGATACCAAATTTCTTTGAGTCTTCAGGATCAACTATAAGAAAAGCATCAGACACATCAGAAGAAAGCATCACAAGCCTAACTATAATCAATCAACATCTAGTTGGACAAGTGAAATATCTACAAATCGGTCAAGAGACACATATGGTAAGAATGATTGATGTCATGAACGATGCTAGACAAACTGAGCAAGAAAGAACACTAGCTATTGATGATAGAAGAAAGATTACAAAAACGCTACAAGAGAAAGAGTCTGAAATACAAAGACTTATAGAGCATCACCATGAGATTACAAATCAGATTATTCTTATGAGTCAAGAGGAAAATAGAATAAATGTTGAACTCATTGAAAGAATAGAATCTAATAGAAGCTATCGGTGAGCTAAGTGATGAAAATGAAAATTTGAAACATGAAATAAGAATTCAGCGGTAGCATAATGAAATTATCAAGAAAGCTGAAGAAAGCAATAAAAGAATAGATGATTTTCTTGAAGGACGATGAAGAGTCAACAACAATACTAGTCTAGGTTTTACCGAGATTGAAGAATCATCAAATCAAACTGATCCAAATAATTTATATATAAATCCAAGACAAAGAAAGCTGACATCAAACCACTGTGGAAAGCAAGGCCACACATCAAAATGTATGCAGAGGCAAAATGAAAGGTATTCCTAAATCTACATCTTCATTCATAGGATTTTGTTATAAATGTAATAAGAAAGGAAAAAAAGCATATGAATGTAAGTCTGAGATGAAACAACCAAGGAAGGAAACCTACATGGACAAAGACTATCCTACTTGCAAAATGAATGGACACACAACTCTTGAATGCTGGAAAAATAAAAAGAAAACATGGAAGCCTAAAGGTCAAGAAACTCCCTATCAACCAAAAAGAGTCAGTAACCAGTATGAATGGGATTACAACACTTGGAAAAATTTTATAGCATGTGGAAGATTTGGTCACATTGCTACAAACTATATTAGATAGTGAACTAGAAAGTCTAGAGGCTGGACTAACCCTGGAATGGCATGCTTACACTATCATAAAGTTGGTCATCTTAAGAAAGACTGTAGAGACTGAATGACAGAGACCAGCACATATCCCAATGGAAATAACATTGAAGACATCCAAAGTGCAAGAGACAAAATGTGGAGACGAGCTTCAAACAATGATGAAGCTGGACCAAGCAATGCAAATGGTGACACCCCATCCAATGGATCCAGTGACATCACCACCCCCACCTAAGAAGAACAAGTAAGTATGGAACTGCATTACCCCAAGTTATTATTTTACATCAGTTCCATAAAATGTTGATAAAATGCCAAATTAGCATAAGCAAAGATGTATCATGGTATTACTTGTCAAAATCTATGATAATTATGCTATCGGGCATACATACCAAAATCCATCGATATATGCTCAAAGCTAAAATTGCCTACACTTACCGAGAAGCATCGGTTAACATGAGAAAGAAAAGTTGCTAGTATAAAATGAGACTTTTCTGTAACCAAGCAAAGTGAACAAGTTGTTTGCAACTCCGAAACCCGTCGGTAAAAGAGAAGAGTTGAACAACTGCCCCAAAACATCATGGTGTCACCAAAGAAATAAGTTAATGTCTTAACCAACAAACTCTTTCTTCACACATTGAGGATTTGGTAAGCATTAATGACTTTCTTTTTAGGTCAAACAACTATAAAAGGCGATGGAAGGGTCTCATTGTTCACCACGACCAAAACAGAGCAACGAGAGTGATTTTTGTGCAAATAAATACAGGATCATAGAGCGACATCAACTCAACCACAAGCACTCCAAAGCAAATTAGAAATCACTATTGGTGTAAACAGTAAGTTCTACAAACAACCGACAACTCTATTCAACGCATTTCATAGAAAGCATTAAATCAAAAAATGGCCACGACTTCAAGAACTGTGAAATCGAAGAACACCAAGAATGATGAGTTTAAGCTCATCAAGAATTTAGCTTATGAGGAAACACACTACAAGATTCACCCTGAGGTTGCTTCAAAACCCGACAAAGATGGAGGATTCTCATGAATACCAGCTAGGGTTTTGCTCGGCGAAGACGTGTGGGCATTTATACACTGTAAGATTGCAGAAATAGGTGATTTAGAGGTAGATCAAGCTTATAAGAAGCTATGCAATGAAGATGGAACATTGAAAGATGAGCATAAACATATAGAAGTGAAAGGGCTCACTAATGCCCTACTATTCCCAAAGGTCTTAAAAACTGAGTGGATTCAGTTAGTACTAAGCCGAATGCACAATCACAAACTATGGCTGGATGAACCAAAGATGATAACTCGAGATGTTATCCATGCAGTTACCAGTTACCCCGTAACCAAGAAGGTAAAATCATTAAAGCACCCACCCAAGGCCGAGACTGAAAAGATCACAGGAGCCAAATGGGACAGCAGAGGATGAAAGGTATCCACCATTACCGATGATGAGATGAAATTTGGAGCATGTGTTCTAGGATACAAATTCTTTCAAGCCAGAAGGATGAACAGCATAGCATCCATTGTAGTAGACACATCTTACAAGATTGTGAAGAAGGGAACTCAGTTGGACTTATCTAAACTTCTACTGAACCAGTTAGAAGAAAATTTGAAGACATATAATTTTGGCTCACTTATTATGTGCATTTTCTTCTACTTTAAATAGACATTTCCTTCTATAGGAGATATCAAATGGGATAGCACAAAACTAGTCACCATGCAAATCAGTGAACACATAACCTCACTGGGAGATAATTTTGAGACAGTCATGGATGAATACTTTACTGTATTCAAAGACTGAATGCAGAAGAGGGTAAGGATCCCCGAGAAACTCATTGAGAAATATAAAGATGAAATATGTTTCATGGTTGATACAAACCACACTTATATCAAACCTGATGTACCAAGAACAGCATGGCTACAAAAATTAGAATATGAGATAAATATTGATCAAGCATCTAAAGCAATCGATGCATTGTTAAATGAACCATTAGATAAGAAACAACCTAAGTTTGGAACTTATGAGGAGGCCAAATCAAGAATCAAATTTGGCCTGGTTGTTAAGAAATTTGTCAGGAAAAAGGACAAAATGGTCAAGAACCTTAAGAAGATACTGTCGGCAACAGAGGAAGAAACCGAACAAGAGGAAGAAGTTGAAAAGGAGGAAGAGACCAAAGGATAGCTACCTATCTATGAAGCTGAAGAAAAGAATGACTCTGAGGCCACAGATTCATATTCACCACCTCCTCAACCAACCAAGAAACCAAGGACCACAGCTACTTCTAGAAAAAGAAGCCAAAAATCTAAGGATTCAAGTCCTTCACCTTTGAAGAAAGGAAAAGTAAGAACATACAAGAGGAAAGTGGCCACACTGAAAAGAGGGCCAAACAAAAGAATAAGGAAGCTCATTAAAATAAGGGAAGACATTGAAGACACCGAGAAAGATGAATTTGTAGAGGCAGAAAAGGTTAAAGGTTAAGAAAGAACTGATGAGATATGCAAATCTATTGCAAATTCAGGATCTATCACATATTCTAAGATTAGAAGATGGTTGAAACTAGATCCAAAAGATCAGAACAAAGTTGAAGATGTCATCATAGAAAAGATGTACAAGTTCAAATATGTACCGATTCAGTTTGAAGGAAATAATGTACCAAGGGAACTCTTGGATAGACTATACTCTAGATGGACATTTGCCTTGAAGAATGAGAAGGAAATAAGAGAAAGAGTACTTGTTACTCTCATGCCTTTTGAATCCAAGAAGGAAGAAATTGATGAGATGATGGAGAACCATAAAAAGGAGTTCTCACCCAAGTTGAGAGCCTACAAATTTCTTCAAGGGAAGCTTATAGAGCTTGAACAAGAGAGCCACAAGAAATGGAGTAAAATACTCAATAGAGGGATCGCTCAGACCTGTAAAGCAAGGTGGAGACGATACCCGATACCTACAATCCTGCATCATCGAGAAGAGATACATATATATGTATATATACATATGCATATTAATACAAATCAGATATATGCAAACAAATGACCAGGATCGATACATCATGTGGACCTCAACTAAGTGAGTAACTACGACATCACCCTGAGCCATGAAAACACATCAGACACATATCCATGAAACATAAAACATCATGATAATGGTTAGATTCAAATCCTTGGGTTAGATCCATAAAACATATAAAAATAGATGGTTTTCTAATCTCATAAA
>MU224366.1:1328486-1359911 GCA_018584345.1 Thuja plicata
TTTGATGAAACGGAAGCCAGCAGCCACTGTCACTTTCAACCCAGCCGAAACAGTCACAATGACTGTTTCGGCAGGTTTATTCCGCTAAAGTAAACCTAGTTACTTTCGATCGAAAGTAACTTTCGATTGAAAGTACCTAGTTTAGGTACTTTCAATCGAAAGTTAGTCTATTTCGATCGAAAGTATTTAGCATTTTCAATCGAAACAAATAAAGTTGTTTTAGTGGGTCACGCTTTTTGGGATGAATTCCTTCCTCCCGAAAAGTGTAACCCACTATTGTGGTATCACCCAGGCACGAGAATATGACTAAGAATATTGTGTTTTTATTAAGTACACACCAATAATGCACATAACACAAAAATAACATTAATGAAAGAAAGTAGCTGGAATGGATCCTTGGCTATTAAGCTTGCAAGAAGATGGCATCAGTAATGGTTGGATCCTTGGCTATTGAGCTTGCAAGAAGATGGCATCAGTAATGGTTTCTCTCTTCAAATTCTATTTAAGAAATAATATACACCCAATATTTATAACTTATAAGATTAGCTAAATTTTGTAAAAAAAAATTCTTATAAATTCTATTAAGAAATAATATCCACCCAATATTTATAGCTTATACGATTAGCTATAAAAAAAAAATTCCTTACATCTCAAATTGTCACCAATGGCTTAATAAACATACAATCTACCTACACCATGATCCATTTTGAAGAAAAACATAACCTTTCCTTGCCAAGAGGGTTGTTTTGTTTGTTCTTCAATGAGAGCCACACTTGTATATGCCTCTAGATGTTTTGTACAATGATTTGGTTGAGATAGTGATGTTTTAAGAATTTAGTCTTTATGGACAGTGTGACTTGATGGCATTCTTTCCTTGTGCTATGAGGAATTTGCAGCATAGTAAGTACAAAACATGATAATGATCATGACAAGATGGTCTTTCAATAAATCAATGCATGTCTTGTCGTATATTTTTTACCATGACTGTCTAGGCAGCTCATTTATAAGGCCTGCTCAGTTGCAACTTGAGATAAGGAGATCCATGTGAAATCACTGTATTTTTGGTGGCTACAAAGTACTTCAAACCCATGTTGAAATATACTCAAACATTACGTTGAAAGCAAACCTAAAATCAGGAGTTGTTTAAGTGAAAAGCTATCTCTGGAAATCAATTTAAGAGCTAAATATATATGCAAAGCAAACAAATAAGAAGACCCAATTATGCGAGGTCTTTCTTCCCATTATAAAAATGTCCTTTGTATTAGTTGTATGTATGAAAACTGAGAGAATAAGGATAACTTTTGTCAACCAAAGTTTGTAGGTTTCAAAGTACCATATGATTTTTAGTGCTTATTCACGTGGGATTGCACATGCATCATCTCTTTTGGTGTGTTACAGAGACAATTACTTCCCACCCAATTAACTGGAATCGGTCCAACTTTGTATTTGATTGTTGAATTAGCTGTCCTTTTTTGAGTGTAAGAGAGAATACTCTTTCACATTTGTGTAGGCCACTCTGCTCCTTTTATCCTTTTCCTTTTGCCCCACATGTGAGCATCTCAGGAGTCACTTTCAAATTTCATATGTAAGAGTGATGGTGGGGTATATGTAATCTAGTCCACTCCTCTCTGTGGTGCACATTTCTTATCAATCATGCACGTTCATGGTGTACTCTCATATTGGGTTTTCACTTTGCACTCAATCATAATCTAAAGCTTCCGTGGATGACCTGTAAGTCTGAGAATGTTGGTGGTACGCAAGTAATATAACGTATGGCAATAATCTTGGAAGGTATGTCTAATAAGTATATAAATTATGACTGTTTGGTGAAAGGTAAGTGACATAATACATGGTAATAGTTTTGAAATGGATCTGTAATAATAAGCATGGATGATGTCTAAAATTATGAATGTCTGGTCAAAGGTAACATAACACATGGTAATAATCTTGAAATGAATCTATAACATGTAATGATGACTTTTAAAATTATGAATGTTAGGTAGAAGGTAAGTAATATAATAAATGGCCATTTATTAATAGGAATAGGAGGGTTGATCCTCTTCTAAATCTAAAAATTGTAGTGATTTGGTCTATATCAAAAGAGGGCTGGGTGAAGATCAACTTTGATGGTATCTCGAAGGGCAACCCCAGGAGGGTGGAGTTGGATGTGTTGCTCGTGGTCGCAATAACAAGGTGCTGAGGACTGAGTATCTAGGGGTGACCACAAACAATGATGTTGAATTTCGTGTAGCTTTACTCAGCTTAAATTGTGGAATCAAATTAAAAGCTAAGAGGCTACATCTCAAAAGAAATTCTCTCTCATGACCATCAATGCAATACAACATAAAGAAACCTGCAATTGGAAATTATGAAAGTGGATCAATCCAATATGCGAAGCAATTAGCTTCTTTGAAGACTTATAATCCCATTGTACCAAAAAGGTGATGAGTTTGTCAATTCTCTAGCCAACTCGACAATACGTTAAACCATTTATTATGACTTAGCAGGAGATAATGATGCAATCATTAAAATTAGTGTAGAATCCTAAAGCATTTATTATTTGATAAAGTTGGTAGATTTGATATGATGGGGAATGTAAGGTTTTGATCTCATACTCGCAGATTCTCAAGATGAAAACGTATGATATGACTAGCATAACAAATGTAACATGCCATGAGATATATAGGAGTGGTGCTCATAAGTTGTTTGATGATCCCTTTCAGTTGCATGTTGTCATTGATGTCATAATTTTAAGTTGGTCTGGTAATCACATACTTGATCCATTTCTGGGCTCGACGTTGTTATCATCGGCACTGATTTTGGTAAAGCAATGATGTTTTGGCTCAGACCTACTCTACTTAGCATGGGATATCTTTTTGGTACGGGTGACATCTCACTCTCTTTGGTTGTGTGTTCACAAGTTTTCTATATTCAATCCCAGACAACATGATGAATGAAGCACCGGCACTTGTATATATCGATGGTGAAATCAGCACATAATGTTAAGATGTCTATGATATCTTAGATATATTATGTGATATGTAATGTGATCTATTGTTGTGTATAGCAAGCGGATACAGGTGATATGGTGACTGTATAGACAGATTTTGCACCTCAGCGAGAACTATATTCCATGCATGCACAGATGCAATTTTAATAATTGAACTTTTGTATATCATACATTGGCTATAAGCCAACTCTCAGCTACTATAACTAGTTTTTATATTTTTGGGCAGTGAGACACCCATGTATTTTGTAATCGGTTACCTAATACTTGTGAGTTCACCTTCTCTGTGGTTTTTCCCATTTTGGGTTTCCACGATAAAATCTGGTGTTGTGTTGTTTACTTTATGCTCTCTCTCTAGAGCAAGTTTGAATTATGTTATGCAGACAGTTATTTTAAATTTTTGAATTATTTAAGAGAACATTGATTCATGTTTCCCCTCTCAGTATTATGGATGTTCAACAATTGGTATCAGAGTTAGTTCCTTTGGAAGAGACTAACAGCTTGAACAAGATCCGGAAAGTTAGACATACAATACCTAGATTTGTCATGGATCAAGATGATCTCATGACTGTATTTGAAGATCTTGAAGTTATTGAAGATGAAAACAAAGAGCTCTCAGAAAATTTGCAGATGGAAAATGATTGCATTCGAAAGCTTAAAGATCATATTCAAAAATTCAAGCAAAAGCATAAAGAAGTGAGTAACGAACTCAAGTTAGCAAACAATGCTATTAATAATTTGAAAGCCAAAAGTGAAGAAGATAAAATGACAAAGGAACATTTGAAGAATATAATAAAGAATAAGTGTGATCAATGCAAGAAGTTGGAACTGGAAGTTGTTTCTCTAAAATACGACTTGGAGGAATCAAAGAAGCAAGATAAATCTAGATCTAGCTCCGAAAAACTCAATGAAATCATAACAGCTCAGAGGTCACCGGCAATCAAGGAAGGTCTATGATTTGTCACCGGCGAATGCTCAAAATATTCTACTCTGGTAAAAGAAGTTGTAACCGAAATCAAGAATGAAGACAAAGGTAAGGCTCCAGTAGAGCAAAAGGTAAGTAAGAAATCTCATTCTTTTAATGGACATTGCTTTAATTGTAATAAAGTAGGACATAAAGCATTAGACTGTAGAAATAGAACAAATCAGAAAGGATGAACTTTTTCGGGTAGATGCTTTAACTATAACATCTATGGTCATAAAGCTAATCTATGTAGAAAATAAAATAGAAATCAGTTTATTGGATACTTGTTATGTATATGGACATAAGGCTAACCAGTGCAGGCCAAGGTAAGACAAAAGATCTAATCGATGTTACAAGTGCATCAAGATTGGGCAGATAGGAAGGTTCTACAAATCTGATGAGACCAGGCCCATTGAACCAATGAAGAAGATAAATAAAGAAGAAGTCGATGCTAAAATGAAAAATATTTGGAGAAAGAAGGAAGATAGCAGTTTTGGTTTTGATTCCGGTGCAGATCCCTACTCCGGCAACTAGCGATTCATTGACAATTATCTTGGAGGAGAATTATTTTGTGGTTGTCTCCTCTATTAAAAAAAATAATCACTATTTTCTAGATTTGCTCTTTGTAAGGATTTACTAGTAAAAAGGGAAGCTAGCGAATACCTGATGACATCATCTTAATCCAATGAAAAAGTGACAATAATTACAGATGCATTCATTACCCATGGCACATTCAATGTGATTTTGGCATAAAAGAGGAATTTTTCAAGTCATTTGATCACCTAGCGAAAAGAATTTTTGAAGTGAAGGTAGCTAGCGCAACCAAGGGTTTCTCCTGTGACAAACTAAGGCATTCCTTTGTGCTCATATTTAGTTGCAATCCCTTACTATGGTTACTCTTGTTATCTCTAATTCTCTCATCTTGGTGGATGTCATTATTAAACCTCGACCCGAATTCAAGAAGTATATGAATATCTCAATTGAGAATGACAAGATTGGGTGATTATCAAGGATTCCCCTTGGTGTGATTCCTTCACACGGTGTCTGAATTTATTTGCATTGTAAATTGGATGAAATTTAATCACTCAAAACTACTGGATTTATGGAAAAAAGAACTATCTGACAAAAAATTGAAGTTTAAGCCAGATTATAAGGTTTTGGTTGAGAAGAAATTGGATATGTGGAATTGGTTTCCAAATTTTTCTCATGACGACAAGTGGGTCAAAGTGGCTATTAGTAGATTTCATGACACTTTTTTGTGGCTAGATGAGTCACCCTTGATCAACAATGAGGTAATGAAGAAGGTCACTAAGTTGAGTGACAATGGGATCTTATTGAAAATAAAGGCAGTAAAAATGAAGGATGTCGAGAAGCTCATTGATGTAGTGCATGATGGCAGATCTCTTGTCATTCACATTGTCATGAATCCTGCCTAAGGTTTATAGCTCAAGTAATAGGGAATAAGGTTTATTACTCCAGCCAGGATAATTCTATCTCTGCTACTGCAAACTTCACAATGTATGACATGGTGGTTAATGGTGTGGATTACAACCTCTATGAGCTTATAAGGGAACAATTCATCGAAAACCTGAACCAATGCAAAATAAGTAAGAAGAATGTGGCATTTTATTTTGGAACCCTCGCTTTGTGCCTATTATTTTACATCATGAATATCCTACCTAGTCAAGGTACAATTATATGGTTAAATGAGCAATGGGTAGCACATCAAATTGAAAAACACATGAAGAGGTACAAAAGTATCACTGATCAGGAAAAAGATTTTACTTTTTTTCTTTTCTAGATTGCAATTCACAATGCACAATAGGGACAGGATCCCTAAGTTTTTTGTTGACAAATACAAGGACAATATCACCTTCATTGTTACCGTTGACAAATTCATAATGGAAGCAGTAGTACCAAGAAATCAGTGGATACAAAAAATTGGGTACGAAGTTTAAGAAGAAATGGTTGACGGTTACGCAAAAATTCTCCTAGACAGTCTGATAGACACTTCCAAGAAGAGGTTCGGGACTACAAAAGAAAATTCCAATGAAATTCATACGAAACATGTAGCAAAATACATCAAGAAGAAAGTTGAGAAGCACAAGAGGTAATTGATGTGAAACGAGGACTGATATAAGACATCACTTATCTATGAATTTACTTTTCCTATCCTTCCCTAGATCCTAATCTCACTTCTAGGACCTCAATAGTCTTTTCTCTTCTGGCCTAAGACTATCCTAACTCAACTCCAAGAGTTAGTCTCTTTGTGATTCACCTTGAGGGATCACTAACATTAAGGTTACTTCAACTCTTCACTCTTCCTTGGATGATTCCAAGTGCAAACTCTTCATAACATCTTCACAAGTGTTGTAGGGGGTGTATCTATGATTGAAACAACCATTTTACATCCATATGACTCCATTAGAATGGGACATCAAGACTGAATCAATCGAGTTCAAGATTGACTATCATTTTGGCCTAATAGGCCTAATTGGTCTACTAGCCCTAAACAGGGTATTTTTCCCACTTAACTCCCAAAACTTACAAAGGACCTAAAAAAAAATTCACATTCAGATACCCTTTATCAATACCTTTAATATTTTGTAGGTCTTTGGTACCTAAGGTGTTCGTACAGTAGAATCTTGAAATGTAGGACAACTAGGGCTAATTGGGCTAGAAATATGCAGTCCACTGATTTATACCTAGAAATCTACCCAGATGGATTGGTCAATGCCTAAAATCACTTTTAGGTGTCTCTAAGACCACTACCTTACTTAAACTACACTTGATTCTAAGCACTCATTCATTCCCCTGCAATTGCACATCTAATTCACTCTGTCAAACCACTAACCGGGCACTCAATGCTCGCTTAGGGCATGACTTCAAAAATAGAAAACTGACTCTTCTGACCTCCTACTTGCATATTTACAATGTACAAAGGCTTCCCTACCATATTTATCCATACCTAGATGGTTTCCACAGTTGGATTCTATGGGTGAGCCATAAAACTAAAAACCACATTGTCTACTCCAGCAGCTACACAGCTTACAAAACAATTTACAAAAGCTAATAAATGAACTCAAAACCACTACACTAATGAACAAAAAGTACTTATAATTGTCACTACTACTCAAAAAAAACACTAACTCTTTCAATTCAACCCATACAATAACTCATAAACACAATGCAACTCGAATGTCACTGAAAACCAGAACTCAAAGCTTTCATTCACTTTCAAAATTACTTCACTTCACTCCACCCCTCGGTAAATGGGATCATTTTTTCCTTAATATGCCATGCCCATGATTCTATGCCTTTATGGTAACTACCCATCATGTTTCCTCGAAAGGAATCTAATTTTCCATTTGTTGTCATGCAACATTAAAAGTTGCTAAAATGTTGTCAAGCAACATTATGACAACATTACATCTTTTTGCATATTTGTTGCTAAGGGTCTCTATTTGACTTAGAATGGTGTAGAAATATTCTAGGAACCATTTTAGGCACTATTCTACCTTTTCCTAAGCCTTAAAGGCTTTAAGACATATTTGCACCCATTTTCCCATCTTAGGCCTAATCTAGCACTAACAACTAGAAAGCAATAAACATCTAGGTTGGATTGAGCCTAGTCTAATTGACCTAGGAACACACTATATATCAAGACCTTCTAAGGTCAAATTAAAATTATTGACTTGGTTAGGATCAGTACAAGCCAAAATTGTAACTAGTCTTAGGGATTTGCCTAGGTGTTCCTACACCATCCTCCCCAAATGAAAAGACTTCAATCCACCCTTGGATTGAGTAAGTTGGATACCACTCCCAACTTCTTGAATTCAGTCTCCTTGATCCAAGTTGCCTCTACATCTTCTTTTCCATACCATTTAATCAATTTCTCATAATAGGTTCTTTGTCTGGTCTTCTTGTAGGCCCTGGAGTCAAGTATCTTCTCTGCCTTCTTAGGTGGAGTAGGGGTCAAGTTCAAGTCTTCTACCTCATTTATGACCTCTGTAAGGCTCTAGTCTAGATCTGGTGTTGGTCCTTTGTACAAGATCAAATCTGCCACATTGAACACAGGAGATAAACCAATGTCTTCTGGTAGCTCCACTTTATATGCATTAGTGCCATATTTGGCCAGAATGGTACATGGGCCAATTCTTCTCATTTGTAGCTTATGAGAAACTACTTTCTGCAATCTTTCCTTGTTTAGATGGACCATTACTAGATCCCCTACTTGGAATTGGACATCCCTTTTTCTTTCATCCACCTTGTTCTTTATCTTCGTTGTATTCTCAATCAATTCTTGCATAGAATGTGCAAAATCTCATGCAGAGCCACTACCCTTGGCTCCATCCTTCAATTCTCTGAGTTCAGATATTCCCCTTTGTGTATTCCATAAACTATTTCAAAGGGACTTCTTCCTATGGTTATGTTGACAATATCAATATAGGCATACTCTGCCTGTCCAATGAGTTGGTCCCAAGCTTGACCATACTCCTTATTTAAGCACATTAGGAGGTTACCTAGACTCCTATTTACCACCTCAATTTTACCATCAGTCTGAGGGTGATATGCAGACCCAAAAGACAAATTGGTTTCTAGATTTTGTCATAGTGTCTTCCAAAAATGGCTCATGAACTTTGTGTCTCTGTCTGATACTATACTCAATGGTAACCCATGAATTTTGACTACCTCCTTGAATAATAGGTGAGCTATTTGACTTGCATCATGGACTATTTTTCATGGGAGAAAGTGTGGCATCTTACTAAATCTATCTACAATAACATAGATACTATCCATTCCATGTTTGATCTTTGGTAATCCCACAAAAAAATCCATGCTCAAGCATTCCCATGGTCTACTTGGGATGTGAAGACTTTGATAAAGGCCTGCATTAGACGATGTACCCTTTGCTTACTGACACACAACACAACTTTCTACATACTTCCTAATGTCCAAATTCATTTTAGGCCAAAATTAGAACCTTTGCACTAACTCTTGGGTCTTATTGACACCAAAATGTCCACTAAGTGCACCATTGTGCTTCACTTGAATTGGATTTTTTCTTATAGACCCTCTAGGAGCACATAACTGACTTCCTTTAAGCAATAGATCACGTTGTAAAGTATATTTAGAGTATTCACTATGAAAATGATTCTTGTATTCTTGACATACCTTATAGATGTCTGCAAAGTCTTCATCTTCGGCATATAGGTCTTTGAATCTCTCAATACCCATGCTCTGCAGTTGTATCTCTTGTACATTTAGGGATCTTCTACTTAAGGCATCTGCTACCTTATTCTTCAATGCCTTCTTGTGCTTGATGTTGAAGGTGTAGGCCTACAAATACTCTACCCACCTCATATGTTTATGACTGAGTTTGTCTTGTGAATTAAGGAAACTCAATTCTTGATTGTCTAAAAAGACCACAAACTCCTTTGGAAGCAAGTAGTGCATCCACTTCCTTAGTGCTTGGACTAGAGCATACATCTCTAGGTCATAAGAAGAGTACTTCTTCTTAGCTTCACTTAACTTTTCACTGTGGAAAGCCACCAGTCTTCCCTCTTGACTCAAGATAGCACCAATAGCCACATTACTAGCATCACACTCAACTGTGAACAACTTCTCAAAGCTTGGAAAAATCAAGATTGGTTGAGTATAAATATTCTTCTTCAACAACTCAAATCCATGGTCAGCTTGTTCATTCCACACAAACTAGTTTTCATTCCACCTTTTATAGTATCAAGCATAGGATCATAAATTGCAATGAATTTCTTTATGAACTTCCTATAATGCTGAGCTAAACCATGAAAACTTCTTACCTTTGTTACTATCCTTGGAATAGGACAATTGAGAATGGCTTCCACTTTACTTGGATCCATCTTTAGATTGCCTTGAGATAACACAAACCCAAGGTACACCAGCTCTTGCTTCATGAATTCACATTTCTCCAAGTTTATCATCAACTTCTCCTCATGTAGCTTCTTGAAAACTATCTGCAAATGTCTGAGGTGTTCTTCTTTGGTCTTACTATAGATGAGTATATCATTTGGATACACTACCACAAATTATCCTATGTATTCTTTAAGGACTTCATTAATTAATCTCATGAATGTAGATGGGGCATTGGATAGCCCAAATGGCATCACAAGCCATTCATACAAACCTTCTGTGGTTTTGAAGGTTTTCTTCCATTCATCTCCCTCATTGATTCTAATTTGGTGGTATCCACTCTTCAAGTAAATCTTTTTGAAAAATTTGGCTACTCCTAGATAGCCCATTAGGTCTTATATCCTATGGATAGGGAACGTATACCTAATGGTAATCTAGTTTATTGCTCTTGATTCAGTACATAGCCTCCAATTTCCTCCCTTTTGTGTGCTAAGACAATGGGTACAGCACAAGGACTAATTATTTTCCTACTGAGACCTTGGCTTAGGAGTTCTTGGATTTGCTAAGCTATTTCCTCATTTTGTTGAGGATTCATTTTGTAGGCTGCCTTATTAGGAAGGGTAGCTCCTAGAATAAAGTTTATTTGATGACTTACATCTCTCTTAGGGGGTAGGTTTGATGGTTTTCCATCACTGACAATGCCTTCATACCTCTGCAACATCTCATGCACTTCCATTGGCAATTTTGTCTTCTTGACTACCTTGTCTCCAATTTCTTCTTTTGGCTTCAACACAAGTGCAAAACCAACTCCCTCTCCTTCCTCTAAGGTTTCCATGAACTCCTTCTCACTGACCATAAGGACACTGAGTCCTGATGACTTCATCTCTCCATCCTCTAACAGTGACTGTATTTTGAAAGTCACATTGTCCTTCTTGAAAGAATAATAATTCTTTTCTCCATCATGCATGGCATGCCTATCAAATTTCCATGGCCTTCCAAGGATTAGGTGACATGAATCCATAGGTAGGACGTCACACAACACCTTGTCTTTGTATCTCCCAATTGAAAACTCCACCCAAGATTGTTCATTGATAAGGACATGGTGTCCTTTGTTCAATCAAGTGACCTTATATGGGTTGGTATGGGATATTATTTTCATCTTCAATTTGTTGACTGTCTCCTCTGACACTATGTTGTCAGTAGACCCTGAGTCTATGATGACTCTACAAACTTTTCCCATCATCTTGCACTTCAATGTAAATAGTGACCTTCTTTGACTAGGTTCCTCTTTGACTAGCTCCTTGATTAATGTCCTTCTCATCATCAAGTTCTCTCATTCTTCTAACTCTAGGGGTTCCTCAGGGTGTTTACTTACACCACTATTCTCCTCTTGAAAATAGTTTACCCTCTTGTCACCTCCATGAGAACTAGAGCCTTTCTCTAGACATATGTATGTAGGGTGTCCCATCTAGTTGTAGTGGTAACATTTCATGTTTGCAAAATAGTTACCTCTTCCTTGGCTATTGCCTCTTCCTCTCCAACTACTATTAGAGTTCCTTCCTCTATTGGAGTTGCCTTTGTGTGAACTTCCTTCTTTCTTCTCAGTAAGTTTGGTCTCTCCTTGACTCTTTGTTTCAGAACTTCTACCACCATATCCACCTCTCTGTCCTCTGTTGTCTCTTGCTTTGCCTCTACCTCTGGTGGTACTTGAATCTTGTTTCTTCCTTAGCTTCTCTTCTACCTTTACTACAATTGGGTGGCATTTATGAATAGTATCAAGAGTCAAGAGACTCATTTCATCTTGTATATTCCACTTGAGACCATTAAGGTATCTAGCTACCTTCACCTTCTCATCTTATGCAGCTCGAGACCTCATACATAATCTTCAAAATTCTTCAGTATAGGAGTTCACATCTAAGTCCTTTTGTCTTAGACTTTGTCTTCTTTTATGCAATTGGATTTCATAATCCTTAGGAACATAAGCATGTCTGATTCTTGCAACCATAGCCTTCCATGTAGCAGTGGGCTTCTTTCCTTCCTTCTCTCTCTCATCTTGGATAAACTTCCACCAAGTGAGTGCAGAACCTCTAAGTCTGGCATTAGCAACTTTAACCTTATGAGCTCCAGTAATGCCATCACATTCAAAGTGATTCTCTAGTCCTTCTATCCAATGTAGGACTATTTTGGTTCCATCTTTCCACTAAAGATAGGAACTCCTTCTAGAGCCTTTCCACTTAAGGCCTTTAATTCTTTAAGGAATGGTTCTTCTATGAATACAGGGTCAGCTTCAGGGACCTCATTTTCTAAACAATCTCCTTAATCTTTCCTTCCACCTTATCCTTGACTTCTTCAGTCTTCTCATCCACTTGGTCCACTTTGTGTTCCAATTGTGTCAATCTCTCTCTAAGCAATCTATTCTCCTCTTCTTACTCATACATCTTCTTTTCCAAATCTGCATTAGTCACCATTGTAGACTCTCCTACTAACTCTCCTGATTGGAACATCCCCCACAAACCTGATCAACAAGCTTTATTACCAATCTGATAGAGATGCTCCAAGGTGTGCTTGCACAATCACTTATCTAGGACTTTACTTGTCCTAGCCTTCCCTAGATCCTAAGTTCACTTCTAGGACCCCAATAGTATTTTCTTTTTTGGCCTAATACTATCCTAATTCAACTCCAAGAGTTAGTATCTTTGTGCTTCACCTTGAGGGATCACTAACAATAATGTTACTTCAACTCTTAGTCTTCCTTAGATGATTTCAAGTGTAAACTCTTCACAAGTGTTGCAGGGGGTGTATCCATTATTGAAACAACCATATGACATCCATATGACTCCATTGGAATGGGACATCAAGACTTAATCAATCAAGTTCAAGATTGACTATCCTTTTGGCCTAATAGGCCTAATTGGTCTACTAGCCCTAAACAGGGTGTTTTTCCGACTTAACTCCCAAAACTTACAAAGGACCTCAAAAAAAAATTTCACATTTAGATACCCTTTATCAATACCTTTAATATTTTGTAGGTATTTTGATGCAAGGAGGGGTAAGGATACGGGGCCCAAGGCACTCCAAAACACCAAACCACCTTGCAGAATGAATGCGGAAGCCAAACAACATAGTGAGAGAAGAAAACACAAGGATCCTTTATATTAACTTGATCAAAATCATTACATTTTGGGTTGTAAGGCCTTCCCATTTTTTTTCCATATATTCAATGAATTACAATAAGATCTTCATACCACAGAGATCACAGACCTTCGATCTCAATATCTAAACATTTTCTTTCTTTCTCTAAGAATAATATCCCTAAACTAAGAACATACAAAGGAATATATACAAGAGTCCACCAAAGAAGTTGGCACTCAAATCCATAAGTGAGACCCAGATTTAGGTCCACATGGATCCCAATGAGAGACCCCACATAAATTAAGCCATCAAAACTAACTCAAGAAGTCGGCCAAAGATCCAACTCCCAAAATAAGCTTCTCGGGCAGAGCATGACCGAGCAATAGAGAGACTCGGCCAAAGAACACCCCAAGCAACAGGAAAATAGAACCCGAGCATCAAAAGATAAACCCGAGCAACAGGAGACCCATCGGTAAAGCATGACTGAGAAACAGAAAAACAAGCATGCCCGAGAGACAGAACCTGAGCAATAGAGATAGGCATGCTCGAGCAACAAAACCCGAGTGACAGAGACAAGCATGCCCGAGCAGTAGAACCTGAGCGACAGAGAACAATTAAAGAACTGTAAGCAAACATCTTTTTGGTTGTACAGGATTGCTAATGACCCAAGATGCTCCTGCATCAGAAACCTGGGGTTACAAGAATTGATTCTCCGAATCATTTATCAGGTCCAACCTAAAATGAATCCAACTTAGATTGAGAAATCCAAGATGAGTCCTCAATTGGTCTATTCTTCCACTTCACCAGATACTCCATATATTATTTTCCTCTTGTGCTTCTACCAATTCTTTGTTTCAGAATCTTTTCAACTTCTTCTATATGTTTCTTAGGATAATCATTTGGTACAATCACTTCTTCATCAGGTTCATGATATTCATATAAGTTTGAAATATTAAATATAGGTGATATCCATGTCATCAGGTATTTCAACTTCATAAGGATTTCCACTGTCAAATCTTCTTAGTATCTTGCAAGGACCAAATTTCTTCATCTTCAATTTACCATGTGGTCCAATAGGAAAACTTCCTTTCTTCAAATGAACCATTACAGCATCACCAACTTCAAATATTTTATGTCTTCTTGATCTGTTTTCACTATCTTTTTATTTCTGATTACTTTTCTTCAGCTTCTATTTTACATCTTCATGCAATGTCTTCATAAATTCTACAAATTCCTTTGCTTCAGCACTTATTTTCTCTTCTCCAGAAATATCTCTCAATTGATATACCTCTTGGTTGTGTGCCATGAACAATCTCAAATGGTGTCTTTCCAGTACTTCTATTCACTGAACTGTTGTATCCAAACTCTTCTTGTGCCAACATCAAATCCCAATTGCCTGGTGTATCTCCAACTAAGCCTCTCAACATATGACCCAAACTTTGATTTACAACCTCTGTTTGTCCACCAGTTTGTGGATGAAATGTAGAACTAAACTTCAACTCAGTGTCCAACTTCTTCCAAAGTGTTTTCCAAAAATAACTTACAAACTTATTGTCTCGGTCAAAGATCATACTCCTTGGTAATTCATGCAATCTGACAATTTCCTTAAAGAAAAGATAAGCTATATGTACTGCATCTGATGTTTCCTTACATGGTATGAAATGTATCATCTTAGAAAATCTATCCACAACAACAAATATGGAATCATGATCTCTTGTTGTCCTAGGTAAGCCAAGAACAAAATCCATACAGATATCACTCCAAGGTTTCTCAGGAACAATAATAGGTGTATACAAACTAGTATTCTGAATCACTCCTTTTGCAACTTGACAAACTCCAGAGCTTTTCACAAATTTCTAAACATCCTTATACAACTGAGGCCAAAAATACCTTTCCTTCAGCAAAATCAATGTCTTATCAATGCCAAAATGTCCAGCCAATCCACTACTATATTTATCCTTAATCAAATTATTTCACAACGATCCTCTCGATATACAAAACTGAATACCTTTGAACAACATATCTTCCTGAATGAAATAATCTTCATACTTACTTGATTGATTTGAATTAGGTGCTTTGCACACTCCACTGCTCTGAAAAATCAGGATCACTTTCACACAAATATTTCATATCAACCAAACCAAGAACTTCAATTCTCATTTCGGTCAACAAAGATCTTCTTCTACTCAATGCATCAACAACTCTGTTAGAAACTCCACTCTTATGCTTAATCACAAATGCAAAGATCTGTAAATACTCTACCCATTTCATATGTCTCTTATTCAACTTATTTTGACTACCCAAATATTGTAAAGCCCTATGATCGGTATACAACACAAATTTATTTGGTATCAAGTAATGTCTCCATTTCTTCATAGCTTGAACAATAGCATAGAAATCTTGATCATAGACAGGATATTTTCTCTTAGCATCATTCAACTTTTCACTAAAGAAAGCAACAGGTTTACCTTCTTGAGTTAATACAGCTCCAATTGCACTTCCACTTGCATCACATTCAACTTGAAATACCTTATTGAAATCAGGTAATGCTAACACAAGTAATTCAGAAACCTTCAGCTTCAAAGCTTCAAAAATTTTGTTAGCTCCATGTGTCCATTTGAATTCTCTTTTGTCTCCTCTCATTGTTTTAGTCATAGAATTACAAGTAGAACTGAAATTTCTAATAAACTTCCTGTAAAAACTTGCCAATCCATGGAATGATCTTACCTCACAAACATTTTCAGGTGTAGTCCAATTTAGTATAGCTTCAACCTTCTTTGGATCCATCTTCAAACCATCATCTGAAATCACAAATCGCAAATACACAAGCTCTTCTTTCATGAAGGAACACTTCTTCAAATTAATCATCAACTTTCCCTCTTTCAATATCTACAACACTTTCCTTATATGCATCAATTTCTCTTCTCTAGTCTTACTGAATATCAGAATAACATCCAAGTACACAATCACACACTTATTCAATAATTTCTTCAAAACTTCATTCATTAACCTCATAAATGTACTTGGTGCATTAGTTAAACAAAAAGGCATAACCAACCACTCATACAAACCTTCCTTTGTCTTGAAAGTAGTCTTCCATTCATCACCTTCTCTGATTCTGATCTGATGATATCCACTTTTTAAATCAATTTTGGTAAAATACTTTGCTCCACTCAAACAATCCATGATGTCATCCATTCTCGGTATAGAAAACCTATACTTCACTGTGATCTTGTTTATTGCTCTCGAATCAGTGCACATTCTCCATTCTCCATTCTTCTTAGGTTCCAAAATAGCAGGTACTGCACATGGACTCAAACTTTCTCAGATCAGACCTTTGTTCAACAATTCATGAACTTGTCAGTTAAGCTCTTCATTTTCGATAGGTGTTAACCTATGTGGTGCTTTTTTTGGTAAGCTAGCTCCAATAATCAGATCCATACAGTGACTAATATCTCTCATTGGTGGCAAACCATTAGGTACATTATCTAAAATTATCTCCTTGTACTCAGTGAGCAACTTTCCAACTTCTGCAGGAATGTCATCTTCTATATTCTTACTTGGTTTGTTAGGAATCAAAGCATAACATATATCATCTCTTTTCAAATCCTTAACAAATTGTCTACCTTCCATCAGACAAACTTTCACAGATGTGCATAACTCGTCAACAAATTCTTCAACCAAAGGTAACATAATTTGCTTCTTACCATCAACCCAAATAGAATATCTATTCAACCTTCCATCATGTATAGCATGTCTATCATATTGCCAAGGTCTACCCAACAAAATATGACAACAATCCATAGGCATAATATCACACAACACCTTATCATAGTACTTTCCAATTTTCAGATTCACAAAACATTGTTCACTCACCATTAATGTATGTTCATCCTTGATCCATGAGATCTGATAGGGTTTTGGATGTTTCATCCTCTCCAATTGCAACTTTGAAACCATTTCCTCAGATGCCAGATTCTCTGAGCTTCCATTGTTAACAATCACCTTCCAGACTTTGTCTGCAACTCTACATCTGGTCTTGAACAAACTTTTCCTGATCCGATATTGCTTATCCTTCTCACTCAATAGTATCCTTCTGATCATGAGATTACTTTTAGGTTCATTGGATGGATCCTCTTGCACTAAAGCATTTATGCTACTGCTACCACCTTTCTTTCCTGCATGTGTACATTCAAAGGATTTATGTCCTTCTTCATCACTATTGTAACAAGTTACTTGGAATCCTTTTCTGCTACATCCACCTCTGGAGTAATTACCTCTTCCTTGGTATGAACTTCCACCTTTCCATTAAGTATTTCCTTTATCTTGAGATGTGTCTGAAACTGACTTGTCTAGTTCAGATCTACTATTTTCACCATAAGATCTACCTCTTCCTCTATGTAATCTACCACCTCTGCCTCTTTGTCTTTGTTCATATCTTATGTTCAACTTTTCCTCAGCTTTTAGGGAAAATTGATATGCCTCCTCAATTCTTTCCATCTTGGCCAAATTGATCTCATCTTGTATAGAACTTCTCAATCCATTTAGATATCTTGCAACTATTTCCACTTAATCTTCAACATGTTCAGATCTAATGTCCAATCTATAGAATTCCTCACTGTAGTCTTTCACAGATTTTTCCTTCTGCTTCAAGCTTTGCATTCTCCTAGTCAGGTTTATCTGATAATCACAAGGTAGAAACTTGCCTTTCCATTTGTTCACCATCTTATCCCATACCTTGATTTTGTCTTTACCTTTCTTCTTTCGATCCAATTAAAGATCTTCCCACCATAAGGATGCATGACCTTTCATCTTTGTGCTTGTAATCTTCACCTTCTTATCCTCTGATACATTCTCATACTCAAAATACTTTTCCATCTCAGTTATCCAGTCAATCAATATATCATAATCCAATTTTCCACTATACTTGGGAGGATTAAACTGGGATGTGGATTTCAAACTTGTCAAGGCTCTCAGGAATCGCTCTTCTTCCTGATTCATCACAGGTGCAAGTGTAGCTTCACCTTGAGCCATCTTGAATCCCTCTGCAATTGTAGGTCAGATCACAATCTTCTACCCCACAACAATACCAACTAGGGTGAGGGTTTACAAGAAGGAGCTTAGATCTCACCAATGATCTGATACCACTTGACGCAAGGAGGGGTAAGGAGACGGGGCCAAAGGCACTCCCAACCACCCAACCACCTTGCAGAACTAATGTGGAAGCCAAACAACACAGTGAGAGAAGAAAACACAGAGATCCTTTACATTAACTTGATCAAAATCATTACATGTTGGGCTGTAAGGCCTTCCCAATTTTGGCCATATATTCAATAAATTACAATAAGATCTTCATACCACAAAGATCACAGACCTTCGATCTCAATATCTAAACATTTGCTTTCTTTCTCTAAGAATGATATCCCTAAACTAAGAACATACAAACGAATATATACAAGAGTCCACCAAAGAAGTCGGTGCTCAAATCCATAAGTGAGACTCAGATTTAGGTCCACACATACAAATGAGAGACCCCACATAAATTAAACCATCAAAATTAACTGAAGAAGTCGGCCAAAGATCCAACTCCCAAAATAAGCTTCTCGGGCAGAGCATGACCGAGCAACAAAGAGACTCGGGCAAAGAACACCCCGAGCAATAGGAAAACATAACCCGAGTGTCAGAAGAGAAACCCAAGCAATAGGAGACCCACCGGTAAAGGCGCATGACCGAGCAATAGAAAAACAAGCATGCCCGAGAGACAGAACCCGAGCAATAGAGACAAGCATGCCTGAGCAGCAAAACCCGAGCGACCGACATCAATTAAAGAACTATAAGAAAAAATATTTTTGGTTGTGCAAGATTTCCAATGACCCAAGATGCTCATGCATCATCTTTGGTACTTAAGGTGTTCGTACAGTAGAATCCTAAAATGTAGGACAACTAGGGCTAATTGGGCTAGAAATGTGCAGTCCACTAATTTATACCTATAAATCTACCTAGCTGGATTAGCCAATGCTTAATCTAACTTGTAGGTGTCTGTAAGACCACTGCCTTATTGAAACTACACTTTATTCTAAGCACTCATTCATTCCCCTGCAATTGCACATCTAATTCACTCTGTCAAACCACTAACCGGGCACTCAATGCTCGCTTGGGGCATGACTTCAAAAATAGAAAATTGACTCTTCTGACCTCCTACCTGCATATTTACAATGTACAGAGGCTCCCCTACCATATTCATCCAGACCCAGGTGGTTTCCATGGTTGGATTCTATGGGGGAGCCATAAAACTAAAAACCACATTGTCTACTCCAGCATCTACACAGTTTACAAAACAATTTACAAAAGCTAAACAAATGAACTCAAAACCACTACACTAATGAAGATAAATTATTTAGAATTTTCACTACTCTGTAGAAAAAACACTAAATCTTGCAATTCAATCCATAAAATAACTCATAAACACAATGCAACTCGACTGTCACTGAAAACCCAGAGTTTTCATTCACTTTCAAAATTACATCACTTCACTCCACCCCTCGGGAAATGGGATTCATTTTTCCTTAATATTCCATGCCCATGATTCTATTCCATTATGGTAACTACCCATCATGTTTCCTTGAAAGGAATCTAATTTTCCATTTGTTGTCATGCAACATTAAAAGTTGCTAAAATGTTGTCAAGCAACATTATGACAACATTACATCTTTTTTCATATTTGTTGCTAAGGGTCTCTATTCGACCTATAATGGTGTAAAAATATTATAGGAACTATTTTAGGCACTATTCTAACCGTTCCTAAGCCTTAAGGCTTTAGACATATTTACACCCATTTTCCCATCTTAGGCCTAATCTAGCACTAACAACTAGATAGCAATAAACATCTAGGTTGGATTGAGCCGAGTCTAATCCACCTAGGAACACACTATAAAGACCTTCTAAGGTCAAATTAAAATTACTGACTTGGCTAGGGTCACTACAAGCCAAAATTGTAACTAGTCTTAGGGATTTGCCTAGGTGCTTCTTCACGACCCTTTCACTTGGAGTATCCAACACCAGAGCCCTACACCTTTAAGTGTTTCCTTCCTTGTTCACCAACTCATCAAATCATATACCCCATAACCCCTTACTGAGTTTCTCATTGTTTCATACATCCCACTATAGTGATGCACCTTTGTTCACCTAGTGTCCCTAATGCACCTTCCTTACTCAAGGTCACTCCAATATATTCCCAAGTCTCTGAGTCAATCACACATTCCAAAAACACTCTTCTACACCCCTCAATACAACCAAACTCTTCTTTTGGATCAATTCCATCCAACATTCAAACTGCCCTATTTTGCATTGTCTCCTACTAGCCCTTCTTGGACACCTTTTTGGATTTTGTGGTCAAATATTCCAAAGGACCTAACAAATTAATTCCATATCCATACTTCAATTTTTGGGGTAGCACTTTTCCCAAGAGAACGGTTCTTGGATCTTCAAACAACTCTTTTGATTTGGAAATCTTGTTCTATGCCTTGGAGGCCTAATTGAAGCCCTTGAAGAAGGAAGTCTATCTCAAACATGGATTTTAATAAAACCAACCATGGGGACATCTAGGGTCATTTTAAATAAGTCATTTCCTCCAATATTAGGCTCTGATTTGATGCCCATCAAAAGTTATCGGGTCTGATATCTCTAATTCAACTTTCTCTTCTAGTCACATTGAGATGCCCAACAAGGGTTTTAATCATTTCTCCTCCAAAATGAAACCAACCAATCTAAAACCAAAAGGAACATATAATACACTCCAAAACCTCTAATTTAAACAAGGTTTTAAATTTTTCAACTGGTTACATTGGCAGGAATGAGGATTTGAAGTTGGAACACGTAGTTTTCTCCAAAACAGCGACTTGTAGGTGACTGTTACTCAATTTCTCCCTCGTTAGACCACCTTGAGACATTTGCTTTATTTCAAATGAATTATATGACATATTCCCAACTTACTATCAAATTGGATTTTGCATTAGAATCCATGAATGATCAGACAAAACAAAACACCAGTCAAATTCTCGGTAAAAATAGAGTTTTCTTATTCAATTTTGAAATTCTCCATACAATTCTCCATCAACAACCCTTGCAATAATTTTTGAAACCATTTTATATGATTTCCTATCAGTTCCAAGTGACTATGGGTGGTTGTGAACGTTGGGTAACAACTTTTCAAAAAGTTACAATTAGCAACTTTTGTTGCTAACAACATTTGACAACTTTTGCAAAACTTGCAAAACTACCTCCTAGGGACTAACCAAGCTTTATTTTAACAATATATGATGATAACCACATGAAATCAACCACTCCTAACACAAATCTACCCAACCCATGTCCAATTGACCATAGTTAACCATAGGATTTATAACTCATCCTAGGTCACTAGGTCTTACAATTAGGACTTATTACAATGCTTAGGATCTCTTGATCCCCTTTGGCACTTCGCCAAAAAAAACACATCTAAAAACATTCATGGAGGTCCTCCTGTAACCTCTTTTTCCTTGTCAAGGGGTGCTCCTGCACCATACTCCCAGGGTGGATTGATCTCAAGCCCTCTTCAGATAAGCTCTTCCAATGAAGTGTCATGCTTCTTTGTCTTTGCCTCATCCATCCACACTGCCTCTTTTGCAGGGTATCCAACCCACTTTGCAAGGTATTTCTTGTATTCATTCTTCCTGGTCTTTTTGGTGACCTTTATGTCAAGGATTTTGTCAAGTTTCTTGGGTGCATGAGGAGGTAAATCTACAAGATCTTCCTGCAACTCTTCAATATGAACCTCTATACTTGCATCATGATGACCTTTATATGGGGTTAGATCAGAAACATTGAAAATAGGGGATATACCTAGAGTAGAAGGAAGTTCTATCTCATAGGCATTCATGCCATGCTTCTTCAAAATTGTACAAGGACTCACTTTCTTCATGAGTAACTTTGTATGCTTTCCCTTTGGCAACCTCTCCTTCTTCAGATATACCCACACCAAGTCACCGACCTGAAATTGTACATCTTTTCTTCTTTTATCTGCACTTTCTTTATACTTTTCTGAACTCTTTTGTAGAGCCAACCTCACTTGATCATGGATCTCCTTCATACTTTTAGAAAATTTCTCTCCATGAGCACTAACATGCCCATCCTTGGGAAGATCCATCAATTCTAGTATGTCCCTTGGATTCTTCCCATAGACAATCTGAAAAGGACTCCTTCCTGCACTCCTATTCATAGAATCATTGAAGGAAAATTTATCTTGTGGGAGGATGTCATCCCACTTCTCTCCATACTATTTTTTCAAACATCTCAATAGTTTTCCCATTGACCTATTGACAACTTCACTTTGCCCATCCATTTGAGGATGATAGGTTGAACTAAAGTTCAATTTTGTTCCCAACCTTTTCCACAAGGTTCTCCAAAAATGTCCAATGAATTTCACATCCCTGTCAGACACAATAGTTTGACGAAGTCCATGTATCCTTCCAACTTCTTTGAAAAAGAGATTTGCTACATAGGTTGAATCACTTGTATTCTTACATGGAAAGAAGTGTGTCATTTTGCTAAACTTATCAACAACAAAGATACTATCAAACCCTTTTTTGATTCCTTGGTAGACCCATCACAAAGTCCATACTACAACTTTCCCATGGTCTTGTAGGTATGGGAAATGGTTGGTACAATCCAGCATTGGTTGAAGTACCTTTAGCCTTTTAAAAAATTATACATGTTTCCACAAACCTTCTGACATCTCCTTGCATCTTGGGCCAATAATAATGTCTTCTTACCTGTTCTAGGGTCTTATCCAACCTAAAGTGCCCACTCATGATTCCACAATACTTCTCCTTCACAATGTTCTCCCTCATGGAACACCTAGGAATGCATAGTTGATGTCCTTTGAACGATAAACCATCTTGAAGAAAATAATCAGAATACTCAACATGATAAGCCTCTGAAAAATCAGAACAAACTTTATAGATCTCATGAAAAACTTCATCATTTGCATCTACGTGCCTTTCAAGGAGTCAATACCCACACTTTGTAACTTTACCTCTTGCATTGTCATGGCCCTCCTACTCAAATCATCTACCACTTTGTTAGCAACTCCTTTCTTGTGTTTGATTGAAAATCTATATGCTTGGATTGATTCAACCCACTTCATGTGCTTGTGGCTTAATTTCTCTGGGCTATTCAAGAAACTAAGGGCTTGATTGTCAGTGAAAACAACAAACTCCTTTGGAAGGAGATAGTGCCTCCAGTTCTTTAAGGCTTGTACTAAGGCATACATTTGTAAATCATAAGAGGAATACTTCCTCTTAGCCTCATTCAACTTTTCACTGAATAATGCAATGGGTCTCCCCGCTTGACTCAAAATGGCCCCTATTGCCACATTAGATGCATCACATTCAATAGTAAAAATCTTTTGAAAATATGGAAAATCCAGTATATGCTGCTTTGCTACCTTTGGTTTGAGACTTTGAAAAGCCTCATCAGCCTCCTTGGTCCACACAAACTTGAATTTCTACCCCCCCCCCGGCGCCGCCTTTGATAGTCTCCAAAATTGGGGCACAAATCTGACTGAATCCCCTGACGAACTTCCTATAAAGAAGCCAACCCATGGAAGCTTCTAACCTCTATCATGGTCCTTAGAGAGGCCCAATTCAAGATACTCTCCACCTTTTCTGGATCCATCTTGACGCTTTCACCTGAAACAACAAATCCAAGGTATACCAATTCTTCTTGCATGAAGACACATTTATCCAAATTTATTATGAGCTTTTCTTCTTGCAATCTTTTAAGGACCAAATTCAAATGCTTTAAATGTTCATCCTTAGTCTTACTAAAAACAAGGATATCATTTAAATATACAATCACAAACTTACCAAGGAATGGTTTCAAAACTTCATTCATGAGCCTCATGAATGTTCTAGGAGCATTGGACAAACCAAAAGGCATCACTCTCCATTCATAGAGTCCTTCATTGGTTTTAAAGGTTTTCTTCCATTCATCTCCAGCCCTTATTATGATTTGGTGGTATCCACTCTTCAAGTCCAACTTTGAGCAGTATGTTGCACCCCCTAGATGGTCCAATAGGTCTTCAATCCTAGGCATAGGAAAACTATACCTAATGGTGATTCTATTAATGGCTCTAGAATCAGTACATAACCTTCAAGTCCCCTCTTTCTTAGGTGCTAATAGGGCAGGGACTGCACAAGGGCTCAAATTCTTGGTTATCAAACCCTTCTCCAAAAGTTCTTGGATTTGCTTGGACATCTCTTCATTTTGTTGGGGGTGAGTTTATATGTTGCTTTGTTTGGGAGTGTGGCTCCAGGGATTAGATCAATATTGTGACTAATCTCTCTAATTGGGGGTTAAGGTGTTTGGTAACTCCTTGGTTACAATCTCCTTGTACATCTCTAGCAAATTTGCTACCTCCTTAGGACCTACTCTCCTAGGCTCCCCTTTCACCTTAAACACCTTTCCCTCCTTTTGTTTTGGCAACACTACCAATGCATAACAAGGAGTATCTCTCTCCTTCAAGACTTTTAGAAACTCCTTGGAATCTTTTTGTTCTTCGCCATTATCAGGCAGGGGTAGTAAAGTTACCTTCTTACCTTGGTACTGGATGGATTATGTGTTCTTTCTTCCATCATGGTGTGTCTCCAAGTCCTATTTTCATGGTCTCCTTAAGAGAAAATGACATGCATCCATGGGTACTATGTCACAAAGTACTTTGTCCTTGTACTTCCCAATCAGAAACTCTATACATGCTTGCTCTTCAATGACTGTTTGCTGCCCTTTTGTGAGCCATGACAACTTCTAGGGTGTGGGGTGTGTGATCCTCTTCAATTTAAGATTTTCAACATCTTCAAGAGACACCAAGTTATCAGTAGAACCAGGATCAATAACCACTCTACATACTTTACCTCCCACTCTACATGTGGTTCTGAAATGGGTCTTTCTTTGGGGTGGCTTTGGTGCACTAGGTGCTTTGATCAAATTCTTTCTCTTCATGAGGAACTCTCCTTGTTAAGGTTCTGCAAAGGATTCATGTGAATGCACACTTTGGGAGTCTTCATCTCTCACCAAATTTGCCCTCCTTTCACCTTGCTTGTTCCCTTTTTCAGGACATTTTGATGCTAAGTGCACGGGTTGATGACACCTAAAGCATTTGATGGTGTTAGTGCCTCTTCCCCCAGATCTTCCTCTAGATTTTGATCTTCTCCCCCTAAAGGAACCTCTAGAACTACTCTCTCTCAAGTTATGTTCATGGCTTGATTCTCCAAAGTCCTTAGGACCTTGTCCTCTTCCACTAGACGTGCTTGTACCCCTACTTCCAAAATCTCTTTGTCCTCTCCCTCTACCACCTTGATCTTGCTTTCTCTTGAGTTTCTCCTCAACCTTCAATGCTAATTGATAGAATTTTTGTATTGTGGTAGGTCTATTCAAACTGAGTTCATCTTGTATTGTAACTTTCAACCCTTGCATGTATCTTGCAAGCTTCACACATTCTGGCTCTGCCAACTTGGATTTCATGACAAGCCTTTGAAATTCTTCAATATAACTTGAGACATCCGATTCTTTCTTCCTCAAACTCATCCTCCTCTTATGAATTTGAACTTCACAATCTTCAAGGACATATGCCTCTCTGAGAAAGGCTACCATCCTCTTCCAAGTAGTTATCTACTTCTTACCATCCTTCACCCTTTCATCTTGAGTGAAATTCCACCAAGTGAGTGCAGATCCTTTCAACTTTGACTTTGCAATCTTCACCCTCTGATTCTCAGGGATATCTTCACAGTCAAAGAAACTTATGAGAGCATCAACCCAATCCATCACTGCATCAGGCTCCATCTTCCCACTATACATGGGCAAATCTAGTTTCACCCATTGTTCTTCTTTCCATGGACTTCAAGGTCTTCAAGAGTAGCATCTGATCTGTAGGAACCTCTTCCTCTTCCTGATCAAGGGGTTCTTCTTCACTCCCTTCCTCAACTTCATCAAAGTTTCCACCACCCTTCCTATCAACCTTCCCTTTGAGTCTTTCCACTTCTCTTCTCAAATCTTTGTTTTGTGCCATTTGTTCTCTCACAATCCTTACAAGCTCTTCATTTGTGACCCTTGATGGGATCTCAGAGTCTCCTTCATCTGCAGACATGGTTCTCAATCCTTCTCCTAAGGATCTTTCTTTCTCTAATACCACTTAATGCATAGCTCTAGACCGCTAACAACTTGAATCAAATTACAAGTTTTTTATTGATCCAATCGAGCCTTCCTACCC
Source organism: Thuja plicata (assembly GCA_018584345.1). NCBI lineage: Eukaryota > Viridiplantae > Streptophyta > Pinopsida > Cupressales > Cupressaceae > Thuja > Thuja plicata. The sequence continues at coordinate 1,354,785 of MU224366.1, forward strand.
CTTTCACTTGGAGTATCCAACACCGGAGCCCTACACCTTTAAGTGTTTCATTTCTTGGTCACCAACTCATCAAATCATGTACCCCATAACCCCTTACTGATTTGCTCATCCTTTCATACATCCCTTTGTAGTGATGCACCTTTGTTCACCTAGTGTCCCTAATGCACCTTCCTTATTCAAGGTCACTCCAATATAATTCCCAAGTCTCTGAGTCAATCACACATGCCAAAAGAACTCTTCTAACACCCCTCAATACAACCAAACACTTATTTTGGTTCAATTCCATCCAACATTCAAACTGCCCTATTTTGCATTGTCTCCTACTAGCCCTTCCTGGACACCTTTTTAGATTTTTTGGTCAAAACTTTTGAAGCACCTAACAAAGTAATTGAATATCCTTAATTTGATTATTGGGGCACTTTTCCCAAGAGGATAGGTCTTGAATCTTCAAACAACTCTTTTGATTTGGAAATCTTCTTCTATGCCTTGGAGGCCTAATTGAAGCCCTTAAAGAAGGAAGTCTATCTCAAACATGGATTTTCATAAAACTCACCATGGGGACATCTAGGGGCACTTGAAAGAAGTCATTTCCTCCGATCTTAGGCTCTGATTCGATGCCCGTCAAAAGTTATGGGATTTGTTATCTCTAATTCAACTTTCTCTACTAGTCACATTGAGATGCTCGTCTAGGGTTTTAGTCATTTCTCCTCCAAACTGCAACCAACCAATCTAAAACCAAAAGGAACATACAATACACTCCCAAACCTCTCATTTAAACCAGGTATTAAATTTTTTCACCAGTTACATTGGGAGGAATGAGGATTTGAAGTTGGAACACCTAGTTTTCTCCAAAACAACGACCTGTAGGTGACTATTACTTCATTTCTCCCTCGTTAGACCGCCTTGAGACATCTGGTTTATTTCAAACGAAGGTTATTACATATCCCCAACTTCCTATCAAATTTTATTTGGCTTTAGAATCCGTGAATGATCAAACAAAATAAAACACCACTCAATTTCTCGGTAAAAATGCAGTTTTCTTATTCAATTTTGGAATTCTCCATCAACAACCCTTGCAACAATTGTTGACACCATTTTATATGATTTCTCATCAGTTCCAATCGATTATGGGTGGTTGTGAACGTTGGTTAAAAAAATTTTAAAAAGTTGAAATTAGCAACTTTTGTTGCAAACAATGTTGCTGACAACTTTGACAACTTTTGCAAAACTACCTCCTAGGGACTAACCAAGGTTGATTTTAACAAGAGATGATGATAACCACATCAAATCAACCTCTCCTAACACAAATCTACCCAACCCATGTCCAATTGACCATAGTTAGCCATAGGATTTATAACTCATCCTAGGTCACTAGGTCTTACAATTAGGACCTATTACAATGCTTAGGATCTCTTGATCCCCCTTGGCACTTGGCCAACCAAAATACATCTAAAAACATTCATGGACGTCCTCCTCCAACCTCTTTGTCTTTTTCAAGGGGTGCTCCCGCACCAAGGTGTTAAGAGATGAGTTCTTGAATTCCAATCATAAGGTTAGCACTGACGTTGCAGCCATGTTTCAGGCTATAGTGTGTGATCCGAATAAAATGAAGAGCACAACTTGGTGTTGTTGAAGTCGTTAATTTAGAACTACTATCTAGGAGAACTTAAGGATGTGTTAGAAAATGTTGATTAAGATAAGGGTGATCTACTCCTAAAAGACTACTATGTCAAGTAGGCAAATTCCCTTTCATTTGCTCCCCCGAGTCATCCCTCCTACCTAGGAGGGAGGTTGTTTTAGACAAAAGTATGTTATTTCTAAAACAGATGTTGGATTTGGTATTGGAAGGTGGGGTTGGTTGGTTGCACTAGTACCTAAACGAGGAAGCATTGATGGGTTACAATGAGGAAGAGGAATTTGAAGTAGATAACAAAGAATAAGTGTCAGTAGTTGAGGAGATGTTAAAGGTGGTCAGCGCCAAGGAAGATTACTTTCATGTGCCCAAAATGCACGATGAAGGCTCGAAGGGAAGCCTGAAAGGCTTGGAGGGCTTGTCAGCCTAGTATTGCATTTGGGTTTTTGTTATCTTTGGTTTCAAAATATATATCTACTTAGCATTATTAGATGTGTCAAATAATATATAGCTCAATAGTCTTTATTTTCCTACAAGAGAGTTTTTAATGTAATACATAGTCTGGAATGTGTCATTGTTAGTTATGATAGGCGGTAGGATAAGTTTGGTAGTTGTTGAGATAGTACCCAATTTCTCTTTTTCATGGGTTTGAACAAGGGTGGATGGTGGTCTTTTGATGAATAGATGTAAAAAATTTATCATTAATCTAATCGATGCAACCCCTATGCTCCCATTTAATGACAAAAAAAAGTAATATAATACATGGCAATAATCTCCAACAAGATTTACACAACTAGAAACATATTTATAAAAGTTACACGTAATCTCTATAGCTATAAAAATTTAATTGGAGGTAAGTACATAATGCATGGAAAGGAATTAACCTAAGATCAAATTATTGTTTCTTTTAGTGTCATCCCTACCTATGTTTTGATTAAGGTAAACATTTTTGTTGGAGCTATGAACTAGATAGGGATTTTGAAAGGACACCAAAATATTTTAAAACAAGATCAATAAAGAAATGGAACAAGGCCCATAACCAATAATAGAATAGCCCAATAGGCGATTAAAACTTGTCCTGCAAACGGAGACAAAAACCAACAAAATCAATAGGATTAGCAAGAATCAGTAAATGTTTTTATCAAAACAAAATAATTGGGGACTAGTTTTGAATAGAATCCAATACTAACAATAAAGCCTAGTAGACATCAAGGCAATTTGAAACTAAACTTCACCAAAGGCCTCAAAAGAAGGAAGGATAGGGGTGGAATGTCTTTCCATCTTTTGAAGGCAAAAATATAGTGAACTCGTTGTATTGAGTTTTATTTTATCCTTGGATGGGGGATCCCTTACTCATATCAATGTGTTCATTTTCTATGGTTTACACCTTTCCATTCACAAAAAGGATCCAATGGTTGATCCAATTACATTTGAAGGAGAATTGTTCTCAAATGGGGGGGCTTTTGAACACAATGTGTTCCTTTCTTGAGGAACCTAAAACCTCACCCATGAAGTCACTCTAAGTATTTTTTAATACTTCATTGGAGTGCATCTTATCATAAATATATTAACAACTCCAAACCAATATTAACACATACAGAAAAATAAAAAATGTACAAAATCCAAAAAAAAGGAACTTTAGGCATTAGATTTCCACAGTCCCTAACGATTATTATGCAATGCTTTTGGATTCAAGTGTGTAGAGTTTATTTGCATCAACGTTCTGAATCAAACTCCTTGATCCATCGTCATGATAAAAAAGTTAGTGTAGATTTTATGACATCATCAATGGTAATAAACTAACCAATAGCATCAGTAATATCATTCATAATACCTCCATCCCAAAAGTCCAAAGGGATCTATGGGAGACCAGCCTCGATAGGAACCATGTTAATCTTGGCAAAATCAAAACTAGCATACTATCTTTTTAAATGAAGGACTTTGTTGTATCTCTCAATGGATTGGAAGAAGAATCAAATGACTTTTCCCATCAAAGTTGCCACACTTAGAAGATCTTATGCAAGATAAAAGTCGAATGGTAAACTACAAATAAAATCAATGTTTGATTTACAACCAAGAAACTTTCCAACAAGAGCATAATGTAAACCTATAAAAGCTTTATCCATCCACACATTAGAAGTAAGAACAACAATTCAAAAGAAGGGAGCTTAAGGATCTATAGAAGGCAAAACCTCTATGTCATTGCAATCCTATATAACACCTTTCAAAAAAACCTTACTAACAAAAAGAGGAAAGGGGGCCTCCACCTAAGAAGGAACCCTGTAAAAAAATCCCACGCCATGGAAAAGGGAAGGCTCAACATCCGCATTGCACCCAGCAACAATAGGGTAAAGTGTAAGAAAGAGGTCTAGCAAGGGATCCAAAGAAAAATGAGCAATTTACAATTTTGCAACATGTTGAGATAGAGAAAGCTCACATGGCATAAGGTAAGGGTAACACAACACCACAATGTTCTTGGGAGGCGAAAGAAAGATTCCCTTCCTATAAAATCTACAAATGGCACACAATCAAGATCTAGGGACATCACGTGAAGCAGCAAGAGAAACCTTCCTCGAAATTGAACATTCCACTATGCCTCTATCAACAACAATACCAATGATTGGTCCTCAACAACATCTTAGAATATTTAAACAAGCCTCTAGAATAATGTCAAGGAGCATTTCGTCCTCTTGAACCTAATAATTCTCCAAGACGGCCACATTAAACTTATTTAAGTTGTCCCCATCACCTTCCTTGTCTAAATCTCCAACACTAACACCCTCACAAGAACTCACCATCCTAAACACATTTGCAAGAAGTCGCCACAAGGGTTTTGTTTGTTGAAAACTCCATCATTTGGTCATTCCTACCTATGTCATTTGTATAATTATGAAATCAATGAATATAACATTTTATTATTTAAAAAAATTATAATATAAACAAAGTATGCATTTAGACATTATAATATGTTTTGTGATTAAAATTGGTAGTCATTCAAATAATTGTATTGGTTTTGGTAAAATGTTACCTTTTTAGTGATTGGTTTCAATTTTATTCTTTAAACTAGTAGATAAATACTCCAAAAATTTACTTCAAATTATTGTTGGCAAGTTAAACAATAGACAAACACTCGAAACATCATTTTTTTTTTCAAATTATCAAAAATTTAAATTACATGAAAACGAAATATAGATAATAACTTCCATAACAATTAAATATATTGTAACTTTTTTTAAAAAAATACGAATCTTAAAATGACATTATACATGTATTTGTAAATGAAGAGCAAAGCTTAGGCCTCGTTTGTTTGCAGAATTGGAATTTGACTCAAAACCTAATTATCTCAAAATAAGGTTTTGAAATTCCGGTTTTGTGTATTCGGAAGATAGTTTGGACCGTTTGGTTGACCCGGAAGATGACTGAGACAATCCATCTTCTGCGTTTGGTTGCCATTTTCGAAATTAGAATTAGAATTAGATTTAAAACCGTTATAA
>MU224366.1:1367405-1416329 GCA_018584345.1 Thuja plicata
TAGGACATTTTTGAGTTATGGTGAATATCATGAGACTTGATATTCTTGGTCAGACCATATCTCTGATATCATATTGAGGTGATATCTAAAATACTTTCTGAGTTATGGTGAATATCATGAGACTTGACATTCTTGGTCAGACCATATCTGATATCATATTGAGGTGATATCTAAAATATTTTTTGAGTTAAGGTGAATATCATGAGACTTGATATTCTTGGTCAAACCATATCTCTGATATCATATTGAGGTGATATCTAAAATACTTTCTGAGTTATGGTGAATATCATGAGACTTGACATTCTTGGTCAGACCATATCTCTGATATCATATTGAGGTGATATCTAAAATATTTTTTGAGTTATGGTGAATATCATGAGACTTGATATTCTTGGTCAGACCATATCTCTGATATCATATTGACGTGATATCTAAAATACTTTCCGAGTTCTGGTGAATATCATGAGACTTGATATTCTTAGTCAGACCATATCTCTGATATCGTATTGAGGTGATATCTAAAATATTTTGAGTTATGGTGAATACCATGAGACTTGATATTCTTGGTCAAACCAGACTTGATATTCTTGGTCAGACCATATCTCTGATATCATATTGAGGTGATATCTAAAATACTTTCTGAGTTATGGTGAATATCATGAGACCTGATGTTCTTGGTCAGAACATATCTCTGATTTCATATTGAGGTGATATCTAAAATATTTTTTGAGTTGTGGTGAATATCATGACACTTGATATTCTTGGTCAGAACATATCTCTTGATATCACGATGAAGTGATATCTTCTCTCTTAAAAGTAATGGATCTTTTGTGAATTGCATTTCGATGAATTTTATCTTCCCTACCTAAGAGGGAGTGTTGATGTGTTGTGTAGCTATGGCGAGGGTCATAAGTGTTGACACAAGAGACCACTACACATTTTGTTTGATTATCCTCCCTAGCTAAGAGGGAGTGTTAATGTTTTTAGCTTCAGTCGTATGATCATTTAGAATACATATAATATATGTTGATTAATAATAAGATATTATATATGTTATATTATTATTAATCATATGAAATTTAATAATCAATATTAATCTACTATATTAATCTAAATTAACAATTGATTGATGAAACATTATAAGATTGATTAAATTATAATTAATGGGAAGAGGCATGTCCTTTCAAGGAAATTTCTCTCTAAATACATATATATATATATATATAATCAATTGTCATTATATTAATCTCCATAATAATGAATAGACATGTCCCATGAAGGGACATGTCTCTCCTAGCCTAATTCCCAATATAAATGAAAGAGAGATTGTTGCATTTGGAAAATACATGCAATATACAACATAGAGTGCTATTACATTTGCAGCTATCCTAAAACTTAACAGGGGAGGTGATGGTTCCTTGCTGACATCAGTTGAGAAAGTGGGGTCTCAAAATGTTGTTCGAGTCATAACAAACAATGTCAAAAATTGTAGAGCTATTAGTTTATTGGTTGAGGAGTGTCATTTACATATCTTTTGGACACCTTATGTTGTCCACACCCTCAACCTTATGCTGCGAAAGAATGTCACCAAATTTGATTGGATCAAAAATAGGTGTATGCCAAGGCCAAAGAGATACTTTCATCACCAACCACATTGCAGGGAATATTTAAATCATTCTCAGAATTGGAGCTACTAAAGATAAGTAAAATATAAAGATTTATTTTAAAGGTTTCACTTGATTCATTTTTTAACTTAATTATATTTTCTGCTTATTATTTCAATTTTCCGAATAAGTTGCTAAGAATTTTTTCCCCTTAAATGCAATCGTCTTGGTATAACTTGTGACAGTTTGGGAGGCACTTTCTAACACGTCCATTAACCACAATGGGTCTATATGTAAACAATACAACACTGAGAGGAGAGCAAAGATTAAGCAGATGACTCAAACAACAATTGATGGAATCGTTTTAAATATCCCTTAGATTCACTAAGCCCATTTATAGTATGATCCATTATTTTGACATGGACAGGTTTTATTTGGGAGAGATATATGATTGCATCAACTTAATTTTTAAGAAGATTGGATCCCAAAGAAATTTTCTTCAAACAAATGCACAAAATTATTGAAGAAATGTGGAACACAATGACCACCCTACCACATGTTCTTGCCATGACAACTTAAAGGTTAATGTACACAATTAGTGGCACTTCCATGGCCAAGTATTCCCATACCTATAACCTCTTGTGATCAATGTTTTATTACAAGTTTTATAAATCAAAAATATATATACAAAATGAATTTTATAATTTTAATTTTTATAACTCATTAACTTTGTCTTCAAGGGGCTGCTCAGGTGGGTATTTTGACTCTTGAAGGGGGATACGGCAAGGGAATCCATTATCTCCTTTCCTGTTTATTATCATGTCAGAAGCATTGGGTAGGAGCATCTCTTATATGAGGACAGAAAGGTAGTGGAAGGGAATTGAGGCAGCCCCAGGGTTAGATCCAGTATCTCACAATCAATTCGCAGATCATACCATTCTCTTTGGTGCTGCAACAAGGACAGAAGCTAGATGCATTAAAAAATAAAAACCTATTAGATGAATACAGTAAGGTTAGTGGTCAAAGTATCAACTGGAGTAAATCTGAAGTTTTTTTCCTAAATGTTCAACCAAGGCTGCAAAGGGACTGCCAGAATATTGGACTTGAAAGTAGCAAATTTTCCAGGCAGATTCTTAGGAATCCCTCTATTTGCAGGAGCAAATAAGGTTCGCTATTGGGAAGACCTGATCAATAGTTGTAGGAAAAGATTGGAATGCTGGAAAGGAAAGTGGTTATCTTCAGCGGGTAGGGTTATGATGCTCAAATCAGTGCTTTCGGCAATCCCAGTCTACTCAATGTCATGTCCAAAGATTCCTAAAGCGGTGGAAGAGAGCCTCATTAATCTGATACGTAGAATTTTCTGGAGTGGAGCTGGGGAAAACCAGAAGTTTCCATTGCTGGCATGGGATAGTGTTTGCAGATCTCAAGGGGCTAGAGGGGCAGGGGTCAAACAATTGCAGCATATGAATAAGGCAATGGGGGCAAAGCTTGTCTGGTTCATATACAGTAGGGGCAATCAAAAATGAGTACAAATTCTGCGTAGGAAGTACCTAAACTCAGATGATCCGACCAGGATCCTCATTACCAGAGATCCTCCCAGAGGGTCCACAATATGGAATTTCATTTTGAATTGTACAGAGGTGATCACCCAAAATATTTCTTGGGAAGTCAACAATGGCAAAAAAGAAGCCCTCTGGGAAGATTCTTGGCATGGAAACAAGGCCCTTCTGACCATTCCTCATCTAGAAGACATTAGAAATGGGACCCGGAGAGTCTGGGGTAGAGAAATATGCAATTATGGTTCATTTATAGTTGAACAGGGTATCAGAAAATGGCAGCGGAAGTCATTAAGAGATTTGAATGCTCCCCAAGAACAGAAAGATAGTCTAACAAACATCCTAAAAGAAAGAGTGTGGGTGGTTTCGGATGGAGAAGATAGGATCAGATGGTGCGCTGCTTCAGATGGAGATTATAAAGTCAATTTGGGATACAAAATTACAGAAGCTTTGGAGGAAGACCAGGAGTGGCCTAAGGAACTCCTTTGAGGTAAATTCTGTCTCCCAAAGGCAGGAGTCTTTGCTTGGCTAGCCATTCAAAAACGTATCCTGACCCAAGATAGACTAGCCAGATTTGGGATTGTTGGTCCTAGCAGATGTCCCTTTGTAAAGCTCATGATGAGGACGCCAATCATCTACTTTTATCGCGTCCTAACGCGGTAAGATGATGGAGTTATTTTCGGTCAAAACTCAATTTTCAGTGCCCAATGCCTCAAGATTTGAAAGAATGCTTTATTAGTTGGCCAAGTGCATATAGGAACAACCTGTTCGGATGCATTTGGCAAACAATTCCTTCTATGATCGTCTGGGTGTAATGGAAGGAGAGAAGGAACAGGCGGATTTTTAAAGATCAGGTGATGGCTAGGGAAGGTCTCATCATAAAGATTGAGGTGGCGATCACTGAGGTGGTCAATTCAGCTGTCAGGGATGTCAATTTGAAGCACAACATCCTCACTAATTGGGACAATGAGATCACCAAAGCTTTCAAAGGTCTAATTATCCCCAAACTCCAAGGCAAAGGGATAGATTAATTTCTTGGAGACCCTTGGAAGGAAGTGAGATGGACACCCCAGATCCAGGTTGGTTAAAAATCAACTTTGAAGGGGCCTCTAGTGGCAACCCGGGTCCTAGTGGGGAATAGGATGTGTGGCCAGGGATGAGCTTGGGTTGGTAGTTGCTGAAAAGGTAGAATACATTGGCATCGCCACTAACAATATTGCAGAGGTCCATGCTGCCCTTGAAGGCCTATTGCTGGGCAAAGAACTCGGTACAAAAAAGATCCACCTAGAAGGAAATTCTCTGAACATTGTCAATGCTATCAGAAACAGGTCCACTCCTAATTGGAAGATTAATAAATGGCTAGCACCAATTCTTCAGCTGGTTGACGGCCTGGAGGCATTCAAGATAAACCATATCTCTCTTGAAGGAAATACTGTGGCTGATGAATTATCAAAAAGAGCACTCTCTAGAGGGCAAGGCGGCATCGATGAGGCGCACAGGTGGTGTTACAGCACTAGTCCAGAGCCCAGACCTATGTTGGCGGATCCTCACGGGGAAATGACAGCAATGTGCCCACGTTGTCGCTGTGGTGGAGTTGGGGGCAGAAGATCTGATCTCCCACTCTGTTTATGAGACCCACTGCATAGCAGATATGGTAATTAGTGCCTGTGGTTACTCATGTGAAGGTCATCATCCAAACAGGAAAGGAAGAAGCAGTATAAAATGTAAATTCTGGGTCGTCTGTGTCTAGGGAGCAGGGGGGTGATGTCTGCAAGTTTCTATGTTTCTCTGATTCCTCATTGCATAAACATGTACTGAGTATATATATTGCAGCCCTGGGTACTGAATGACTATAGTTTTGGGCCGGTCCAGATCAGTATGACTTTCTGTAGCCTGATGTCTGCAAATTTGTGTGGGTTTGCAGAAGTTTTGTGCAGGTTTGTTCTATCGTGTGTAGGGGCTAGCTGCTTCAGGGTATCTACATTTGATACTAGGTAAATTGTATACATTCTACTTAATAATTAAATGGGTGCTGGCCCTACCCGGCTTTTGATTTACCAAACAAAAAAAAAATTGTCTTGATAGGATGCAAGTTCTTCTCTGTCTAAGAGGAATCGCAGCACATACTCATCATCTGCTCTGTAAGGTGCAATCAATTACTCAAGAAAGGTGGACTCAATAAATATGCATTCCAACTTGTGCCTCCTATCATGTAAAGAAACTAGCCACGAGAAAGGGGATATGAAGAAATGGAATATCAAGCCAAAACATATTGACCTAGATGCTTCTGCTCCAAAACTTGTTGCACAGTTCCAATAGCACTACTTGTGATTTTGTAATATACCACTACCTACACCATCTAATTGTGATGGTAATGATAATATTGTTAAAGACCTGTGTGACGTTGAAGTTTGATGGTTAATTGTTGACATTGTTATTTTTTTAATTTTTAATATTGAAGTTTGAACAATGAATATATCAAAACATTGAGTTTGACTAATAATTGTTCTAGTATTTTTAATTTTTAGAGTGGTTTTGTTTATCATATGATGGCTATGCGGTATTCTGAACTTAATTACTGCTGCAAATATGTATATATTTGTGATATTTATATGTTTCTGTCTGGATGAACCCAAAACAAACCTAATCCCAAAAAGAATTTTGACCAAATCCACAAAATAAACCCCAAAACCAAAACCCGAACTGGTACCGGGATCAGTAACTTAGACTAAAAGCAGTGAATGACAAAAAAAGGCATGTGTCATAAACGTCCCTGTGGTTATGCCCCTAGACCCCATGAGGGGCATCACCTCTCGACCCCACTGGTGTCTGCCATCCCCAGACCCCTGCTTTCGTTTTAAAAACAAAATGTAAAAATTGATTTGAGCTGCACCACACAGAAAAGCAACATTTTTGGCACTCAGGACTTAAGCTGTAATGCATTTGCCATGTCTGATTAAGAATTTGATACTTATCGAGAATGTGACAGTAACTGGCAATATTAAATCTATTTGGCACAAAATAACAGTTGCATTTTTTTCTGTATTTTTAAGTATTTTAGCATTCTTTAATTTGCAGGGGTTTTCAATGTTAAAAAGTTTAAAACCCCAGTGAATTTCATTTACACACTGCTTTCCATGTCAATACCATTTACATTGCAGATGGAATACAGCCATGAATCTACTCATAGAAGTATAATAATCAAAAATCTCCCAGTCAATATCAAGTAGCCACAGCCCAGCACATTGCCGTACATTTAAAGTCCTGAGTTACTCAACAATTGGTCCTGATATTCTTTATACACACCCTATCTCATTTTGGCTCATTTTTACACTTCGAGACTGGAAAAGAGCATAAGGTAGATTGAAAATAAATTAAGCATTAATATATTTTAAATTAATTTAGTTTTAGTTTGAATAGATTTTTTTACAAATCAAATTTTAAACTATAATGAGGGCTATTTTTTCAAATTATACCCTAAAAAGGGTTTAATTAACAAGTACAGAGCTCCCATGAGGAAAAAGGCAGATAACAGGCATGATGCCCTTGGCCAGCCAAGGTACATCACCTGTTGGTAGGTGGCTAAGTGATCAAGGATGACATCAAGCATGTGAGTCATTGATGGAACCAAGCAGACTTCAGGCAGGTGCCCCAGGCAAGCCTAGACAAACATCAGGCATATGGTCTTAAGTGTGCACAGAAAAACACTAAGCACTTGGCCTAAGAAAGTACTGAAAGATCACCAAGGAATTGATTGCAAGCAAGCCAAGTAGATCCAAGCAAGACCTTAGGCAAAACAGAGTGTAGCAATGAATAAGGCAGCCAAGACACAAGTGACAAAACATGACAAATGTAATTATTAAAACCAATTATATTATTATCCTTGAAGAACCCACATGTACCAGACACGGCCCTGGGGTAAAGGCAAACCCAGATTGGAACCAGTAAGACCCCATTAGTGTAACCTAGGAGATACTAGATACTAGAAAACCATCATAACGCAGGCAACCCATGCATGAAGGCACAAAATGCGTGCAGCCCCAGGTATGCCCTGTCAGATTGCATGCATTTTTTCAAACTACTGCCATAGTTTTATGCTTTCAAAGTTTGGGCAATGATAACTAAATAAATAAAACCACATTATTTCAAGCTAATCTCAATCATGTAAAGCAAGGGGTAGAGAGAACAAAGGAAAAAAGAACCTTTCCAGTGTTTGCTTCCTCCTCACCAACAACCAGGATATAATTGTACTGAGCTAATTGAGCTTCCCGCACCTGCAACATACAAACTAATTATTTACTATATTTGAAGTAAATAGGATGAAACAGTCCACATGGATATAAGCTAAGTTTAAACAATTTAGTGTAGATCTCTTTGGAAAACTTGCATAAGTTTCACAAGCAACCATACATAAATAGTGTGTCCCTGGTGATGGCCACTATATCAAACATGAAGCATTGACATTTAAACAATTAAGAACGATAAGGAGTATATACCTAAAGAAAATAATAAACAACCAATTAACTCGGAACTGTGTTAGGCATCATAATTTTTCCACATTCATTAGTTACGAAACACTGGCAATTCATTCCAATTATCACCCCATGCCACACAGTAGCCTTTAGATGAATTTCTAGCAAGCTTACACAAACACACCTCGGTAAACAAGCCACATGCAACCAGGACCTATCAAACATTAGGATAGATAACTAATTGAAAACCTGCAAGAGAATGGGATACACAGACCTCTAAGAAGTTTTCATAAGTTAACTCATGCAAACATATTAACTTGTACGAGTTACTGATATAACAACAAATCTACCAATACCCCCAGCAACAAAACAAGGGTATACATCTACAGACAAGAATGTGTGCCCAGCACAGGTACATGCCAACTTATTGAAGATGCAAATCAGGAGATTAAGAGAGGCTGCAGACACACAAATTAGACCAGGAGAAAAAGGTAGCAAAATGATAAGAAACAAATCTAGAAAAGGTCAAAAATAAATTAATGAAGATATGGAAGACACTATACAATGCACAGACCTATAAAAACTTTGCATTGTTCATCCAATGCAGAGACCTCTGATCAGCTTGTGCAAGATACTAATATAATTACAAATCTGCTAGTAATCTCAAGCTATGAAATAGGCCGTGCATCTTGTAGGTAGAGGATTGTGATCCCAGCACAGATCGCCTCCCCCATGTTGAAGACACAAATAGGAACATTAATTTGCATGTTATGTAAAGTTAGATTATTAAACTATATGATTTTTTTTTTTTTTGCCAAGTCTGTGGTCCAAATCAGAAATTTAGGCTGCCAAGATTTTGCCAAGTCCAAATTTAGAGCTATGCAATGATGATTGCAAGACAAACCAAGAAATTATGCTTATTTAGGGAAAAAAACTCTTGATTGGAAACATAAAAAATGTGAGTTCTAGCTTTGGATGTTCTCAGGGAGGAGAATACAGAAAAGAGGAACCAATAATATTCATTTTAGGTGCAAACAGGAGTGACATCCAAAAGCATAAAAAATCATCACATTGGAAGATTCTATTCTGGCAAGGAAAACAAACAAACAGCAAACTTTAAAACTGATATTTTACAAAAAGTGAGCACAATAACATTTCTTGTTTACAAGACATTGATTCAGAGTCCTAACAAAAAACTACAATTACCTTTTTCTGGATTTTTCTGTCAGATGTGTCAACATCAACATAATAACCAGCATCATGGATCTGATCGCGGACCTGCAAAAAAATATAAACGCCAAGAAGAGCAAAATCAAATAATATAGTTGTATCTGGGCTTATCATCAATGCATAAACTGCAAACTCTCCAAATCATATGTAATAAATTTCAAATACTAGACCATAGTCATAAGTGGAGAAGGGCATTCTCTACTGTAGAGAACATTAAGAAGCTGCTGCAAATATTTATGAAACTCTTTCCATACAAAAATAAATCCCAAAGTATCATATCATCATAAGAATGTATTCCAGTTATAATTAAGATAACCTAAAAGCAAATCATACACAGTCGTGTTAAAGAAGCAAAAGTTGTTAATGATCTGTACAAGCCCAAATCCTATTCCATTTGTCACCAGAACATGTTATTAAAACACATACAGTTTAATAGTTAAAAACTGTGTTACCGAGTACCACTAGCAAAGCCCTGGTCCTGGTACAGTGCAGTTCTCGTACGAGTACGTCCAAGGTACTGCCTGCAAACCCACATTCCTGTGAAGGACCCACAGCAAACCTGAGTGCCCAAGCAGTACCCAGGGCCGAACCCAGGCACAGTTTTTGAAACATTAAAACCTCAGTTTCACTCTCTATCATATGGGTAGGCCATTTCCTTTATCCATCCAGTCTCAGCTGTATCATTTTATATCAGAATATGCCAGCAATCAAGCAATTAAATATCATCTCAGTCGCATTTGTGAGCCATACCTATGAACACAGGGTTAGTAAACTTTATATCAGCATTAATGAGATGGATTTCAGTTGATTTACGTTATGCATATGTAGTAGCTGTTCGTTTAGGTTTTGTGAAATCACTTTTTCTGTATTGTTAATGATTTGGCATTTTGTCAAATGTTTGAAAATGAAATTGAACCAGCTTCTGAACTTGACACAGCTAGTGGGAGTGGAAATCCAATTGATGATGGTTCAAATGAAATTAAACCAAATGTTGATGTTGACCTTGATGCTTCTGAATCCTGATGAAGAAGAATATGAGTATCAAATATTGATTGTAATTTGAATTGTCATTGTGTAATGACATTTCCAGACTTGACTATTTTCTTTTTTCCCTAGTATAAATGAGGTATTTAAATATTCCATTTTTTGGCAATTATAAGTGTATATATATATATATATATATATATATACCCAAAATTGTCATACCATCATACCAAGTTCCAATTCGTTTACCCACACCAGTAGTTGAATCGGGAAACTTAGGCTAAGAACAAAATATTATCAAGAGTCATATTTACAACTGCCTATTTTCCATCAGAACAAGTTTGGAAATGCACATGATTATTCAGTAATTAAAACCACTAAACACTTGCACTATTTTTCACAATAAGATTTCTCAATCACACTACAGGGACTGAGGAAATATTATGTTTATTATAGTTAAAAAGTAAAACCATATCAGTAGTTCATAGATAAATACTGCCATGAAAATCTGATTTACGAAGTACAAAAGATACTAGAATGAGAAAATATATCTAAAACTCCTGATGCAAAGTACATGCATTATTCCTCTTGACTGATTCGATAAAGCTGTATGTAGACCAATTCCTCTCTACAACAGAGGAACCAACAACTTGTGAAAGGAAACAAGTGGTAACCATCCTCAACTCTAGTGCATCTTGGCCACACCATGTCCACCATCCAATGGGGTAGTTTTGTAGGTGCAAAACCATTTGTAGGTACATTCAAGCATCCTATAAAGCATGCAATATGCATATGCATCTCTACAGAAACACTATATTCAGAAAATTAAATTCAAATAAAGGAAATGAGTGACAATCTTACTATGATACTACAATTAAACAACAAATTTCATTTTTATGAATCTTGTGAGAAGACTTGGATGCCTTTGTTTGGAGCAGTACCCAGGAAGAAAATCTCAAGAGAAAGAGTGCCCAAAATCTAACAAGAGGAAATGCGCACTTCAGATATTATATTGAACAACTTTTATGATGAGAATGAGTTGTACTCCTTTTCATTCCATTTGGCTAAAAACCATAGACTCAATGGAGATTTGAATCCCTAGAGTATGGCGATAGAGATTAGGTGTGTAATGACATCCCAAGGGACCAATTTTACACAATGCAGATTGTACAAGAAGTTGTTGATATACCAGTCAACCATCCAGTGCACTCATAAAGGCTAAAACAGTATCTCCCCACATTGTAGTCCATATTTTTTGATGTCTAAGCAAAAAACACAACAAAGCAGCGGGCTACATCACTGGCAACTAATTCACAAATAATACTTGAATGCAAAAAAATATTAACAATCTTTAGTTTAAAGTTTAAACAACAAGACAAAAGTATATTTGAGAAGGAAAATTAACAGTAACACATTCTCCAAGACAGGAGACAATAAAATTGAACCTGACCTACACTCCATACAAATGCAGAAGACTTACCTAATAAAAATGTATTTCTTTACACAGTAAGGCAATTAAGCAAACTAAAATTGACCAACCTTCAATGCATAGTCTGATGACTTTTCTGACACAGGACATACAATTGCTTGGCGAGGACTAAGCCAGAAAGGCCATTTTCCTGCATAATGTTCAAGAAGGATGGCAAACATGCGCTCAACAGAGCCAAGTATTGCCCGGTGTATCATAACAGGTTCCTCCCTCTTTGCCTCATCCTCTGCAGAGTAAGATAATTTGAATTTTTTTGGAAGCTGAAAATCAAGCTGTTACAAAACAGTTGCACACATACCTTATCAGATAATACCTACCTCAAAACAAGAACAAATTGCAGAAGAAATAACAACAAGTCTAATACCTGAACAGTTGCACACTGAAATTTCCTTTTTAAAGCATCAAAAACTGTGATGTCAATCTTTGGCCCATAAAATGCCCCATCCCCTTCATTTATCTGGCATTATACATACTGCAGTCAGTAATGACGTAGGATAGACCAAAACCCAATACCTCAACAAAGGCCTACATTCATATCACATACTTTAAGAAGCTCAGAGAGTGGCCATAGTGTAAAAATATACATTGCCTGAAATTCTCCATCCAACAGCATTTGATACACAGCATAGAAAGTTTAAACACACTACTTTGTGCAGAGAGTAATCATTGTTAACTTTAATATTCTTCAAATATCTAGCAGATTAAAACTATTGATAATATTAAAGACACAAGTTAGAAATTCTTAAATTTCTGCCTTGATAGTTAGTGATGAAATAATTTTTGTACTACCTTTCAAAATATCGCAGCCTGAAAGGTTCTTAATTAGTTGAAAGCTTGCTTGGTACTTCCCCTATGTGGTAGGTGAGGACAATAAAATATCACGAGTTCACACAGACATCTTAGGTAGCAAGAAGTTGTCAAACCCTCCTTCACTTTACCAAGATAGCATAGTAGCTGAAAGTTTTACCAACCAAACGAGAAATAGAAATTGTCACTCGGCGATATCCTTTCTTTAAAATATCAGTCTAAAAGGTTCTTAATTAGTTCAAAGCTTGTTTGGTACTTGCCATATGTGGTAGGTGAGGACAATTAAATATCATGAGTCCATGCAGACATCTTAGAAGATCGACACTCATCTAACCCACCTTCACTTTATCAATAGTCTGAAATATGTTATTGTATTACCTTTCAGAATATCACAGTCTAACAGTTCCTTAATTAATTTAAAGCTTGTTTGGTACTTGCCCTATGTGGTAAGTGGATAAGTGAGGACAACAAAATATCATGAGTTCATGCAAACATCTTAGGGAGCCAGCACTCATCAACCTTAATTTAAGAAATGGCATAACAGCTAAAAGTTTTACCTAAGTTGCCGGTTCAGGTTTGGGGACGGATTCAGATTCAAGAATCCGGTTCGTGGATTCATGAAAAAAAAATCCCATTATGATTCGTATGGGTTCGTGTGTGTGTGTGTGTGTGTGTGTGTGTGTGTGTGTGTGTATACACAAAAAAATAAGAGAAATATACATCACTCTAAAACTAAATCATTTCATAGTATGAATCTATGATGGGTCCCTAGGGATCCTCGAGGATTCGCGCCAAATCCTCGAGTATTCGCACAGGATCAGGGCAGGGTCCGGATCTGGACCTGTGGGTCCGTCTGGATCCCCAGACCATCCGGACCCGAATCAGACCCGCACCCGAATCCAGGGTCCAGGGTTCGAATCTGGCAACTTAGAGTTTTCCCAACTAAACAGGGAAAAAATATGTTCCACCATGACACCTTTTTCTAAAGTTCAAACCAAGTGTTAATTTTTCAAAATGTCAATTTCATTTCTAGAAATTAACATCTTTTACCACACGTTGGAGACCTGTGTGATATAGCTAAATACAAACAAGGCATTGTACTTTAAATAGATAGATTGTGGAAGAGAATGTGGAAGGCAATTCACATTGTCTATGCATTTGCAAAGGAGTAGTTCAAAAACTCAGACTTGGGAGGCTTAAATTTTGACTCAGACTAAACAAAAACTTGACCAAAAAAAATATTAACAATCATAGACACAAATTTGTAAAATAATCTTTAAAAAAGGCATAAAACTGGATTTACAGAGTGCATAAATAGTCTTTCCTTCATTTATAGATCAAAAACCAAGATCACTGGAAGGCAAGATTAATAAATAGATAGATTGTGGAAGAGAATGTATTCGTTTACAAGGAAAAACTGCATATATCAAACACAAACCACCCCCCAACAAAAAAAATTCAAAAGCTTAAATGTAGAAGGCAATTCACATTGTCTATGCATTTGCAGAGGAATAGTTCAAAAACTCGGACTTGGGAGGCTTAAATTTTGATTCAAACTCAACAAAATTTTGACCAAAAAACAAAAAAATTAACAATCATAGACACACAAATTTGTAAAATAATCTTTAAAAAATGCATAAAACTAGGTTTACAAAGTGCATAAATAGCCTTTCCTTCATTTATAGATCAAAAACAAAGATCAATTCACATCATAGCATCATATGATTATTAATATCTTACCCAAAAAGAAATTATTTTTTACATTTAAATCTTTAGAACCAAAGTAGGGATATATAAGTGTTATTAGAATATTATTATTTCTTTATTACTTTAATGGTCATCTTTTGTAATATTATGTAAATTAGATAGATAAAATCGATTCCTCGATCATCTGTAGTTTCTTTTAGAAACTTTCTATTTTATATCTCTTGTAAATTCTTTATAATGATCACATTGATCGTTTGTTAACACATTCATTATTTTACCATAATATGGTATCAGAGCTTGAAGATTAAACATTTGTTTTTTCTAAAATTTCGAAAATCAAAATTTTTAAGAGTTCTGAAAAACGATTTGTTTTTGCTGAGTTTCCTGGGCTGTTTTTTTTCCCTCATTCGAGGGTACTTTCTATGCGTTTTTCGGCAAATCGCGCGCGTTGTTTTGGAACCGATCTTCGGCCTCTTCCTCTACAAAATGACGGGATTCTTCAACCTCTCGTGCGGCTTTCTTCAAATCTCGTGTTTTTTTCGGGCATTTTTCTACAACTCGCGCTATCTTCTGGTCTTCTACAGCCTGCGCGACGCCAATTCTGGACCATACTCTTGGTTGTTTTTCCAGGACGGCGGTTCTTCCGGCTCAAACAACCTCATTCATGGTCGTTATCCTCTGCTTGCACTCATTTTCTGCATTTCGGCCACCATTCCTCTTTTTGTGGTCGATTTGATAACAAAAACCGACCCTCTTTGTTGTCGTTTATTGTTATTACAAAGATCTTTCTATCATTTTTTTGCAGATTCAAGCAGCAATCTGCCATTTTTTAAGCTTTCTTCAGTCGGCTAGGGTTTTGCTTTGAAACTCTTTATTTTCTTGCCGGACTCGAAATCTAATTCCAAATTCTTGGTTGGTTTTTCAAGATCTCAATTGGATCGTCGTCAAAATTTTGTGGGTACCTTGATTTTTGAGCCTCAAAATTTGTGCCAGCAAATTTGAATTTTGACTTTAGATTCTTTCTGGGTTTTTTGCAAGGATTTTTGGGTTGTCTTAGAATTTTTTTGGGTTTGCCGGAAAATTTTCTAGAAATCTGTGTCAGTCGTACTTCATTGGTAGTTGAAGTATGTACCTGAATGTGCCTTTGTTTTCTACATTGGGATCCGTGTTTCAAGTTATGTGTTAGTGCATCTTCTCTATTTCTAGTTTTTTGTACATCGGAAAGCGTGCAACATGGCGTCATTGACCAACTTGATGTTGGAAGGCAATCAGAGATTTAATGGCCGCAATTATAACACCTAGAAGCAGCGCATGCTGACAATATTCGAATATCACCGCCTGGATGAGCTTGTTTTGGGCACAGAGACTCGTCCTACCACAGTCCAAGCAAACCAGGACAAGTTTGATGATCAGAATCGAGAAGTTTTTATGCTCCTCAAGCTCTCTGTCACAGATGATCAGTTGCCTTAGATTCTTTCTAGCAAGTCTACAGTAGACATCTGGAAGCATTTGAAGGAGTTGCATGAGACATCCGACAAGAGTCGCGCGTTCTTTCTAAAGAACCAGTTGTTCTCCATCATGATGGATGAACGCATGTCCTTACAGGAGCATCTCACGAAGATTAAGGACATTCACGATCATCTTGAAGCTATTGGTCAGAAGATGGAGGAAGAAGATATGGTAGTCATTACTCTGAAGAGTCTACCTAAATCTTATGAGCACTTTATATAAAACTCTCAACATTACTTCCACTAATGTTGATCTGAAATTTCCAGAGTTGTGCACCAAACTTCTGCAGCAAGATCATTAGAAACAACAATTTGGTAGCAGTGCCACCTCATCCTCCTCCGAGCAAACCTTTGCACCCAAATCCTTTCACAAGGATAAAAGAAAATCTCAGCCATCTCAGTCATTTCAGCAAAAGGGCTCCAGTCAGTCTCAGGATGGTTCGAAGAAGAAGGTTTGGTGTAACTATTGTCATAAATATGGCCATTTGCTCAAGGATTGTCATCATCGATTGGCTTCCGACCAGAAGAAGCAAGGAGGGTCTCAGCCTAAAGCCAATGTTGTTGAGCACACAAAGCAAAAAGAGTCTGCCTTTTACGCTTTCATGGCTAAAAGACCTGCATAACATGTCAAATCTTCTGCTTAGTTCATTGATCCTGGTGCTTCTTGGCATTTCACTCACAGGCATGATTGGTTTATAGAATTTTCTCCCTTTACTAAATCAGTTATATTTGGAGGAGGTGAAGAGTATACAGTTGTCGGCAAGGGCAACGTTCAGATTCGGTTTGGTGGGAGGAGTCTCATATTCCTCAACATATACTATGTTTCTGGCATGGAACTTAATCTTCTCTTAGTGAGTCAGATTATGCGACATTCTCCACAGCTTGATGTGGTATTCAGTGCACACAAGTGCTCAATTGTTGATTGTGTGACACGCACTACTGTAGTTGTTAGCATTGAGGATCATGGTCTATACAGACTAGTGGATACAAGTGATTCTCTTGAGCATGCCTTTGCAGCAAAATCAGCCTCTATCAGTTGTCTCTGGCATCAGCGATATGGTCAACTGAACATTCATTATCTTGTCGCCCCCCCCGGCCCTGAAATGTTGTGGAACATTTTAAAGACCAACATAAGTCAATGTTTTTCTTAAGACAGCAAAGTGTAAGCAAATCCAAGAGGGCTTTGACATTAACTAATGGTTCTAAAATGGTACTAAGTTGAATCTATGTTTCATGAATGCATCAAAGTATTGAAGTTGCAAGCTTATTTTGTGTCTCAGACGAGACATTTTCTTATTTCACCATAAATGTTGTCATTAAAAGTTATGTAAAACATATATATATTATCGTCCCCTACTTTTGACCCTCTAGGAAACGTCCCGAAAACACATCCCCTGTCATCCCCCCGTCCCTGCCCCCATCCCGAAACTCAATGGAACTAGTATTTCATAAGATGTCACCTATCGATCATTAGTCGTTGTCTTCATAATGATCTCCATCCTCATCCTCACGAGTGATGTTCTTAATGATGTCAATATCAATATGTTTATTAATCAATCTATACATTTGTGTTATGCTCGCTACTCCCTTTCAACCACTGATGCCTTAGTTGATTATATTCATTCCCTTGGTATACTGTATCACTGTTGTCCATTAATCGCTATCGATCTATTATATGCATTGATGCTTGGCTACTATCTGTGGTTAGATATCTTCATTGATCACTTGATACTTATCTTGTCATGATGCATATCGATATTGATTTATTAATCTTTGTCTTTCTTAATCGATATTATAATCTTGCTTACCACCTTGCAATGCATGTGTTTCGATCAGATATTTTGTGACCGTTGATATCTTTAATAACCTTATCAGTGCTAACTTCTCTTTGATAGTATATCGTCCTTAGTGTCATGAAGATTATCTTCCCAATTGGTGTATGGACTCATCTTTGATATGTTCTGCTTCATTAACTTTGAGATGCCATGTTGATTATCCTTTGCACTTGTTGACCAATTGATCTACACAATATAGAGTGTGTGCTAATGAAGATGCATACTTAGTAAGATTGCTATGTTGCTACTATCCTTTGGACTAATATTTATTCCTCCTAACTACGAAAACAGTCTTATTCATAAGATTTCATATGATTGATATGTTGGTACTATCCTTTGGACTAATCCTTATTCCTCCTAACTAGGAAAACCGTCTTATTCATAAGATTTCACAGTTTTCCAAATATCTTATTCTTCTACTAATACATATATACATCTACTTCTAACTGTCAATTTTTTATGTATCTACTTGTCATTAGGTTTTCACACCATCGCCCCATAGCAAATGGGTAGACCCTCTTTTTTATTTTGTTGCAGTAGGTGTAGGTTGTAGGTTAGATTGGCGGTATCTCGAAGTTTTGCAAATCTCTTGAATTTGAAGTTTTGGTTAAGAAGAGTCTTAAGGTTGGCACTTACAATTGAAGCCTCAATTTAGACCTTCACTTAGGAGTTTTTAAAGAATCCAAGCCTTGGGAAAAGAAAGGAGAAGCAATCAAATATGATCAAGAGGAAGAACATTTAAGTTTGTAGGGAGTTGTGCAAGGATAACATTGACTTAGTCATTTGTTGAGAGCATTTATGTCAATCCTTTGAGCTTGACAAATTGAATTTAGTCAAAAGTTTGAGCCCCAAGTTTGGTCAATTTCATGGCAAACATTAAGATTCGATCAAGGACAAGTCAATTTCCAATTGTCAAGCATCAAGTTCAAGCTTAAGGAATTATGAGATGCATGGTGAAATTTCATGTGGCACCTTGCCGCATCAACCTAAGATTTCCGAGCTACATTTGGTGGCACTTGCCACATCTGATCCTCACTTTGACACACAAACTTGCTAAATCCAATCCTCACTTTGACACATAGACTTGCCAAATCCGAAAATCATTCTTGACCTGCCACATAAGGCCTCTAATTCTGATTTGACACATTAGGCCTCCATTTTCAATTTGACTTAGCTACTTGCCACATAAAGGCTTGATTTCCGAGTTTCACCTTGCCACGTAGAGGCTTCATTTCTGATCTGATTTTGCCACTTGACTCGTAAGCCTCTAAATTCTGCAAAGCAAGTCGACACATGAGGTCCTAATTTCCGCAATGACACTTGACATATGAGGTTTTAACTTTCGAAATGACACTTGACATATGAGGCTTTGACTTCCAAAAATACCTTCCCACATAGACATTGAAATTCTGATTTTGTCATTGCCACATGGAGCAAGGATTTTCGAGTTGCCTTATACACTTGCCATATGACCTCATGAATTCTGAAATTGTCATGGCACTTGACACATGAAGTTATCAAATCCGATTTGTCATATCAATTTGCCACATAGATCAAGGAATTCCTAAATACACTTGACCCATCCATAGCAGATTTTTGTGCCTTGACACATAGACACCTGATTTCCGCAAGCCATCATACACTTGCCCAATACACCTAGGATTTCCAAAATTGGGATCATGCACTTGCCCAATCCACTAAGGATTTCCGAAATCACCCTTGCATCTCGCCCAATTCATGCCCTTTCTCTGCCTTGGATCCAAAACTTCTAATTTTAATAAAAAAAATAAGCCTCATTTTTTCATAATCAGATCTGAAAATATTAGACTTAGGAGATTCAAGTGTTCAAATTCATGTTGCAAGGAAGAGTTAGCTCTGGGGGCTGCAAGTTGCATGTATATATTGATCAAACATTAGAGAAGCTTGAAACACACAAGATCTGAGTTGAAAAAACTCAGATTTTTGTTGGTTAAAGGAAGGATTTAAGTGCATTTGAGAGTTGAATTCGGATTTGATGAGATGTGATTAATGTTAAACTCAAATTGTCATCAGTATAGCAGCAAGTACACAACTCAGATCTTGAGTTTAAAAAGGTATTTTCATATTGAATTCTAATTTCTTAGATACTAATTTCTTTTGATTTGAAGTAAAATATGAAATTCAGATGTTTAACAAGACAATGTTGTTTTGCAAGGAAAAATATCAAAGAAGGTGGAAAGGCAAGGCCTGAGTTAAAGATCAAGTCAAGATGCAAATCCTAGTCATTCATCAAGCCATTGAATGAGCAAGTATAACATCATAATTAAGTCTACAAGCAAAAGGAGAAACACATACAAACTTGAATTTCCTTTGGAAATCCAAGATCAATTGGATGGTCTAACTACATGAAACTTTTACATCACTTCTACAAGTGCAAGGCCAAGGTCGGGACATCAAGAAGACATCAAGATTTCAAGTACAAGTGTGAGTTCAAAGACATGTCTATGAGAAGGTTTTAAGGTGAAGAGCTTTGAAGGATGAAAGACTTCATGAAGATGGAGCAATTTGGGAATATGAGCCATCACAATTGGAGGCTTGATAATGTTGAGTATCAAGAGATATTTTCTCATCAACACGGAATTTATCAAGTCTATATGATGAGCATGTTGAGAGGTGGGGGTGAATCAGTTGTGTGCCAAATAATTAAACTTTAAACTTTATAAACCAATTACTCAATGCAAATCTGAACACATCAAAAGCAACACCATAACACAAGCAATTGATGTCAAGGAAACCCTGGTAAGGGAAAAACCTCGGTGGGAATTAGCACCCACAAATAATGCACTGAAAGTATTGTATCCCTGTTAGGAGATCTAGCCCTGTTAGGAGTAGATTATTACATGCAGCACACAGTCCCTATTAAAGGACAGACCTTGTTAGGAATCAACAGAAACAAGAGGCTCACTGCTCAAATGAGAAGGTTAAATCCACCTTCTGGACTCACTTTCCAAAGTATCGATATAGAGGTATACAATAACCAGTGAACTGACTGATAGCAACTTGCTTTGCCTAAACAGTTCCAATGAAGTTCATCATAATCACTATCTCCGCTCTATATCCAGCAGACTTCACAATTACAAGCTCGCAGCTTCCATATCCCACTTCCACACTATCTCATCAAGAAACAACTCTTCTTTATACAAGTTACAACAAGCAATTAGGTCGGCCATTTAAGACTTCCCCAATGCATAAACAATTACATAGACCCTTGCTAAGATACACACGGTACCTTAAACAAGTAAACATAAAACACAAATCATCAATTACACTCCAAGATCCGTAATCCACGCTCGCCATCCTCTAAACACGGTACATTGATGTAGTCGACCACAAATAGATTTTCGCAAGATCACACGCCTCAGCTGACGTCACCAAGAACACAGCGACCCAAGATTCACAAGTAGCATTCTCCAACATATCTTCTACCATGCCTCAAGCTCGCATATCATAACTCGTTCTCGCATCCAAGTTATCTTCAAAACTCAGAGACCAACTCTGTCATACTCCTTTGTTGCTGCTTTGTAACCAGTCTTCACCAAAACAACTGTAACTTATGCCAACAGTAATATCAAGCCAAACGCCTTAGATATAAGATCTCTACTCATCCTCGTATACATCTTTGTGCTCGCATGCTCTGGAAGTCTGTACAATGTTCGTACACTTCTGTCAATCTTGCCTGTACCAGTGATAACCAGTCTGTCTGTGACTCCTAATGAAACCAACAGAAACATATGTTGACATCAATGACAAAACATGAATGTCAAAACCTCTAACATAAACAATTCCAACAATCTCCCCCTTTGGCATTGATGGCAACATATGTGAAAATCCGTCAACCCAAAAGTATCCTTCTCAATATCCTCTTCACAACTCCCCCTAAAATAGTAGGGATTTTTCACTTGTATCTCTCCCCCTTTGACATCAATGGCAAAGGATGTCATAAATCGTATCCTTCTCTGACCATCCCACCTCTGCAAGGTGTAGCTTTTCCAAATCTTCATGCCTGCAACAACTAGGTGCCTGATCACCCAAATGTGTTATGTTGTGTCCCTGCAATCACTCCCCCTGAGAAGTGGATCCAAGCATCAAGTCCAGTGAATGATATAGCTCTAATAGCTATTGGACTGATGCATTTCTGCATCATTTAGTTCTCGCAAGGAGAGGTTCTCACCCCAAGCATACCTCTAAGATGCTCAAAGGCATCAAAGGCATCTTTTGACAAAGGTTTTGTGAATATATCTACTATTTGCTCCTTTGTACTGATGTACTCTAATCTGATTTCCTATTCTGCAACCTTGTCTCTCAAGAAGTGATATTTGATTGAAATGTGTTTGGTCTTTGAATGCATAACAGGATTCTTTGACATGTTCACTGTACTTGTATTATCACAATGTATAACCGCTGGCTCTTCAAAGGTTATCCCAATGTCCTTTAGCATCTGCTTCATCCAAACAATTTGTGTACAATTTATAGCAGCTGCAACATACTTTGATTCAGCAGTAGACTGAGCTATAAAACCATGTTTCTTACTTAACCATGAAACCAACCTCTTTCCAAGCAAAAATGCACCACCACTTGTGCTCTTTCTATCATCAACACTTCATGCCCAATCGGCATCAGTATAAGCATGCAAAGTAAAATTATCCTCTTAACTGCAGAAAGATGAGTCTCTTTAGGATCTGCTTGGAACCTCGCAACAATTCCAACTGCATTAGCAATGTCTAGTCTAGTGTGAGTTAGATATTGTAATCCTCAAATCATGGATATGTACTTTGTCTGAAAAACACTTTGAGATTCATTAGTAGTAGTAAGCTTGCAACCAGTAATCATAAGTGTTCCAACAAGTTTACTATCTTCCATTCCAAACTTTTTCAACAATTGCTTAAGATACTTGGTTTGAGAGGTTAAAATACCATGTTTGTTTTGATTAATTTGCAAACCAAGGAAGAACTTCATTTCACCAATCATAGACATTTCAAATTCTCTTTTCATTTCTTCAGAAAGCTTCTTACTCATTTCATCATTACCTCCAAAAATAATGTCATCTACAAAGACTTCAACAATAAAGATTCCATCTTCATTAGTTCTCAAATATAAATTACTGTCTGCACTGCCTTTTTTCTGAAACCAAGATGTAGAAAATACTTGTCTAGTCGAGCTTACCATGCTCTAAGTGCTTGTTTCAGTCCATACAATGCCTTTTTCAACTTGCAAACCATGTCTTCATCATTTGTCAAGGGAAAGCCATCAGGTTGCTCAATGTACACTTCTTCCTCTACATCTCCATTCAGAAATGCAAATTTCACATCCATCTGATATACCTTAAAGTCCTTATGTGTTGCATAAGCAAGGAACAATCTTACTGCTTCTAGTCTCGCAACAAGAGCAAATCTTTCTTCAAAGTCTATATCTTCTTGTTGTGAGTAGCCTTTACAAAATAGTCTAGCCTTATTCCTTACAACCATACCTTCTTCATTCATTTTGTTTCTGAAAATCCATTTAGTTCCTATAACATTCTTTTCTTTAGGTCTAGGAACCAATTCCCAAGTGTTGTTTTTCTCAATATGATCTAATTCTTCTTGCATAGCTTTAGTCCAAGATTCATATTTACATGCCTCATCAGTAGTTTTTGGTTCTACTTGTGAAATCAAACAAATCTCATTTCTTATTCTAGATCTTGTCATCATTCCTTTATTTGCATCACCAATAATTTGATTTTCAGGATGATTTTTCTTAACATACCTTGGTGTCTTTGGAGTTTTGGTAGAATCATTCAAGCATACCTCAATTGCATTCTCAATCTCAAGCGTTTCCTCTTGACTTTCAGTGATCTCCCCATTCTCTGGAATCTGATTACATTCGTACATTCTTTCCTAAATCTAAAACCTCTCATCAATTCTTACATTAGCACTTTCAACTATCTTTTTCAATCTTAGATTGAAACACTTATAAGCCTTGCTTTTAGTGGAATAACCAAGGAAAATTCCTTCATCACTTCTAGAATCAAATTTTTCTATCTCATCATCCCTTTTGATATAACATTTGATACCAAATATTCTGAAGTATTTTACAGTAGGAGCATGATTAAACCAAAGTTCATAAGGTGTCTTATTGGTACCTTCTCTGATCTGAATTTTGTTTAAAGTGTAGACTGCAGTACCAACAGCTTCTCTCCAATGCACATGTGATACATTCCCTTCAAGGAACATAGTGATGGCGCATCTAATATAGTTTTGTTTCTTCACTCTGCAATACCATTCTGTTGTGGTGTCCTAGGAGCAGATGTTTGTTTGTATATACCATGCTCTTCGCAGTAGGTATTAAAAATATCTGATGTAAACTCTCCACCTCTATCTGACCTTAAACATTTTATCTTCAGACGTGATTCATTCTCAACTTTTGCTTTGAAAATCTTAAACTTATCAAAAGCTTCAAGCTTTTCTTTAAGATATGCAACCCACATCATCCTAGAATAGTCATCAAAAAAGAGTATAAAGTACCTTTCACTATAGTAAGATCTTGTTCTTATAGGACCACAGAGATTTGTATGTACCAGATCCAACTTCCCCTTTATTGAGTAAGATTTGCTCTGAAAAGTGCTTCTAGTTTGTTTCCCCATCACACACTCTCTACACATGGTGTTAGAAGGCTTCACAATTTTCGGTAAATCTCTAACTGCATTTGTCATACTTGCCTTTACAATGTTATCAAAATTTATATGACAAAACCTTCTATAACATAACCAACTATCATCAACCTTTGCAACAAAACAAGTAGCCTTTGTAGTACTCAATTCAAACACATTACCTCTTGACTTTGTACCTGATGCAATCAAATCTCATGTCTGACTTCTACAATTTGTCCAACACTCAACAAGTTGTGCTTAACTTCATCAACAAGCAATACATCATTTGTATTAGTTTTACCATCAAGGGTAATCGATCCTACTCCAATGATAAATTTAGGAGTGTTATCACCAAATCTGACTACACCACCATCATATTTAGTTAGTTGAACAAACTTATTTTTATCACCAGTCATATGATGTGAACAACCATTGTCTATGATCCATTCTGATTTCTTTTCAACATGTGAAACTAAGGCTTTTTCTTCATGAATAGGCTCATCATCTTGAATAGCAATAAATCCAATTTCATCATAGTCCACACCATCATCATCAGACACACCTTCACTAGCATAGTAACATTCCTTATCCTTAGAATAATTAGGTCCATGAAACTTAGGTTTATGCTTAGGAACCCTTGTAGGACATCTAGATGCAAAATGACCAATCTTATTACATTAAAAACACTTCAGGGGTAACTTTCCTTCAAATCTACCCTTACCTCTCTTTTCTCTTCTTGCAATCAAAGCCACAAGTTCATCTAGTTTCCTTTCCGCTTCTACTATCTTTGCCCAATCATCAGCATATTCACCAAGTTCTTCATACCTGTTATCTCTGCTGGTGCTCGCAAGACTTGATAAAGTCTTTTTGTCATTGTGCACAGTCGCCTTGAATGCAGATTCCACCATAGGTAATGTATCTCCCATCTCTGCGGCCTCAAAGGTGGTCAACTTAGCAATCAATACATCTGTTGAAGTTCGCTGGCAAAGGTATGATCTCTTCTATCGCTTGCACTTTAGTTTTGTAGACAAGTGTCAAGGATTTGAGAACCTTTGTGATCACTTCTTCTTCAGTATATGTGCCTCCTGAGTTTCTAATGCCTGTAACAACCTCTTTAACCCTCTGTACATATGCTGTGACATTTTCATCATCTCGCATTCTCAAAATTTCCATTTTAGTCTTCCAATTCTGCAACTTCGCCTGTTTAGTAAACTTATCTCCTTCATATAGTGCCTTTAGTCTTCCAAATTTAACCTTTGTGAATTCACCCTCAGAGAGCGCGCTGATCAATGCTTCTTTTGCAACCATATTACAAGAAAATAACTTATTTCCATCTTCATTAGCAGTCTCTAATTCATCTTCAGGCTTGATCCAGTAATCAATACCTAAGCAGAGTAGGTGAGTTCTCATCTTGTTCTTCCAACTGTCAAAATTTTCAAGATCAATTTCGGACTCTCCTTCCTATAGAACGCCATCTTCAGGAACACCTCAAGTTTCTAAACTTCCTATCAGAGGACCACAAGCTCTGATACCAATTTTTAGCAATAATAGTCCA
Organism: Thuja plicata; assembly: GCA_018584345.1. Taxonomy (NCBI): domain Eukaryota; kingdom Viridiplantae; phylum Streptophyta; class Pinopsida; order Cupressales; family Cupressaceae; genus Thuja; species Thuja plicata. The sequence continues at coordinate 1,392,817 of MU224366.1, forward strand.
CCAATACAACTAAGAGGGGGGTGACTCAGTTGTGTGCCAAATAATTGAACTTTAAACTTTATAAACAATTACTCAATACAAATCTGAACACATCAAAAGCAACACCATTACAAGCAATTGATGTCAAGGAAACCTTGTTAAGGGAAAAACCCTTGTGGGAATTAGCACCCACAAATAATGCACTGAAAGTACCGTATCATTGTTAGGAGATCTAGCCTTTGTTAGGAGTTGATTATTACATACAATACACAATCCATGTTAAAGGACATACCCAGTTAGGAGTCAAGAGAAACAAGAGGCTCACTGCCAAGGCTCACTTCCCAAATGAGAAGGTTAAATCCACCTTCTGGACTCACTGTCCAAAGTATAGATATAGAGGTACACAATAACCAATGAACTGATTGATTGCAACTTGCTTTGCCTAAACACTTCCAATGAAGTTCATCATAATCACTATCTCTGCTCTACATCCAACAGACTTCACAATTACAAGCTCGCAACTTTCATATCCCACTTCCACACTATCTCATCAAAAAACAACTCTCCTTTATACAAGTTGCAACAAGCAATTAGGTCAGTCATTAAGGACTTCCCCAATGCATAAACAGTTACATAGACCCTTGCTAAGATACACACGGTACCTTAAACAAGTAAACATAAAATACAAATCATCAATTATACTCCAAGATCCGTAACATAAAATACAAATCATCAATTATACTCCAAGATCTATAATCCACGCTCGTCATCCTCTAAACATGTTACATCGTTGTAGTCAACCACAAATAGATCCTCACAAGATCACACGCCTCAGCTAACGTCACCAAGAACATAGCGACCTAAGAATTACAAGTAGTATTCTCCAACATGTCTTCTACCATGACTCAAGCTCGCATATCATAACTCATTCTCGCATCCAAGTTATCTTCAAAACTCAGAGAGCAACTTTGTCATACTCCTCTGTCACTACTCTGTAACCAGTCTTCACCAAAACAACTATAACTTACGCCAACAGTAATATCAAGCCAAGCGACCTTAGATATAAGATCTCTGCTCATCCCCGTATACATCTCTGTGCTCACATGCTCTGAAAGTCTATATAGTGTCTATACACTTCTGTCCATCTTTCTTGTACCAGTGATAACCAGTCTGTCTGAGACTCCTAATGAAACCAACTGAAACATATGTTGACATCAAAGACAAAACATGAATGTCAACACCTCTAATAGAAACAATTCCAACAGAAAGGACTGATTAGACGCTCACCCTATCATCAACATTGTCTTACATTCTTAGAGTTAGATTAACTTTCTAAACCTTGTCCCTTTGCAATTTGTTTGGTTGGAAATAGTCGAAGTAGTTGATATCCATTGAATGAACAACGTAAGTCCCTTTGTGATACTAGCATATCACATCATTACAACCGAATGAAAGTCCAGAACTATTAGGAACCTTGGGTTGTCTCATTTGATCACACAATCCATATACATTGTTTAGCATATGAGCTTCCTTGTTCAAGAGAGAGTTGGAAACTTGGTGTTTCATTTGGAATACTAATTATTGTTAATGTGAGTTTTATGTCACTACAACATGCAAAAACAAATACTTAGCATTCCAAATGAAACACCAAATTTCCAACTCTCTTGAACAAGGAAGCTCGTATACTAAACAATGTATATGGATTGTGTGATCAAATGAGTCAACCCCAAGGTTCTTTCCAATTGTGGACTTCCACTCATTTATAATGATGTGATATGCTGGTATCACAAAGGGACTTACGCTATTCATTCAATGGATATCAAATACTTCAACTAAAACCATCTTATTCATAAGATTTCATATGATTGATATCTTGCTACTATCTTTTGGACTAATCCTTATTCCTCCTAACTAGGAAAACTGTCTTAATCATAAAATTTTACGGTTTTCCAAACGTCTTATTCTTCTACTAATAGATATGTACATCTACTTCTAACTATCAATTTTCTGTATCTACTCTTGCTAACTTCTACTGGCTATTGGTGTTCAAGGACTGCCATTCCTTGATCACAGAAGTACTTAATTGCATTTATATCATTGGTTTAAGGACAGGGACATCACACCCCAGGATGTACAGTCACAATACAGGGATGATTCAAAACCAAATTATACCCTTTGAGGCTACATGGACCCTCATAGCATATGCCATTTTTTATAATTTTATCACCTTTAAGCATAACAAACCTTTAATAATAAGACTCTTATTTTTCTATTTTTTGGTGGGTTACACAAGTTTTTGGTTGATTTGGGTGGGCAAGCTATTGTTCAGTAACATGCCCGCACCTGTTTGCACGAGTTTGAGCTTTGAATCTGTGTGAAAGTATTATAATTACAAATATGAAAAGCTGAAAGTGAAGTTTATAAAATTCAATTTACATTAAGGAAGACATGCCCTGAATTAAAGACTTGGCCTTCTAGCATAAAGAGACTCATCTCATGACTAGGTATTAGATAATCCAAACAACAAATAAATGAAATGACTTATAACTTAATATAAGCCAGAAATGATAATTGAATACCTGCCATGGCTTTCCATTTGCATTTAGCGCTTCAGCTAAAGCTGTCTCAGCTTCTTTCCATGTTTCTAGGTCTCCCAAGTGTTTTTCTGGCATCTGAATAACACCATCCAGAATTCTAGTCAACATAACTGCTACTGCAGTTACCATCCCTTTATATCTAAAGGGCAACAAATAAGCAAAAACTCAAACAAAAAAAATAACACATTCTACAACCCAGTAATGGACATACAAAAATGTTTTTGAACAAACACGTCAGTTTCTGTGAAATAATCAAGATTCAAAACACATAACAAATATGTATGTCACTACTATTTTATAACCACCACTTCTGTTTTCAAATTCTAACCCATGCCAGTATTAACTCAAACAAATCATACAATACAGAAACATGAAAATAATTCTACTACAACCTTTTCAAGTATCCACAATGAGTTAATTCACACAAAAAAAAGAATGTAAAATAATGTAAGACATTTAGTTATACTTTGCACTACTTTATACAGGGAGAATCAACAATAACACTGAAGAATTTGTTCTTAGGCAATTTTAAAAATTGACAGAAATGCATGTTCATGTGCACATACATAAAAGTTTATAAACACAAACATTCGTTTCGTGTGTGTGTGCGCGCGCAAGTGCGTGCGTGCGTGCGTGTGTGTGTGTGAAATAGGAAAAATTACCAATGCTCCAAACTCATATTTACACATCCCCTATACCTTTATACCAATTGAAAAGTGTTTTATTAAGCTAAAAGTAAAATACTCAGCATTACCAGAATATGAAATACTCTGTATTACCAAGATTTGAAAAATATCTGAAGTTCAACATTTAATGTGTGTATGTATCTGTGTACATGCAACTAAGAAAAGCAAATATCAATGACAAAGTTCTAACTGATTTTTAAATATCCCCCCAAACACGGAATGATAAAACATGGGAAATTTTACAACAAATATTTTGTCAACTTAGAATAAATTGAAATCAAAGACACCAAAAATGAATATTTTCAAGTCAAAAAATGTAATACTTATAAATAGCATATTAGGAAGACTCTAATTCAAACACTCAATCATCCATTGTGCGAAAAAAAGGATGTATTGAAAGATCCCAAAACAGTTTACAATAGTTCCAACTACATGGATTATGACAATGGTGACATTTGAAATCTGAAGGACCTATAATGCAAAACAAAAAACTCAAAAGTTTGTTGCCCAAATTGAAATATAACAGGAAAAACGGAAGTTACACAAATATCAGCATACAAGGAAGAATATACAGTAGCCCAAGACAAACTCCAGTATGCTTAAAAAGTCGAAGATTATCACACATGGATTTCTAAACATAATGGAAAGTAAACAGAACACTTCACTGACAATGCATGCAGATAAACTGCACAATGGTAATGACAAAAAACCAAATAATTCATGACAGATGAAGACTGTAAGCAACACATTCAAATACAGGCAACCACTGACATCCATCACCAACTAATCAGCACTAAATTGGGACTGCAACTAATTTGTTATCACTGTCTACCCTAAAATGCAATCATGTGATAAAACAAGTATTCAAATTCATTATAGAATCATATCAAAAAGACACTATACATTGACCAATAAGTTTCCTCTTAAAACGTAAAAAGAATAACATCCATCAAGATGCATACAGAAAACTCAGCCAATGCTATTGCCAAAGTTCCTATGGTTTATGATAGATGAAGACTATAGGTAACACATCCAAACATAGGCAATCATTTGCATTCTTCAGCAAATAAAAAGCACTAACTTAGGAGTCCAGACAACATAATCCCAATTTCTAGCCTAAAAGCCAATCATATACTAAATCACGTCTTCAAATTCATTATAGAATTACATCTATGAGGCACTGTGCAATCATACACTAAAACAAGAACTCAACTTTGTTATAGTATTACATAAAGAAGACACTGTAAATGGACTAGATATCAAAACAGCTTATCGAGGAACTCTACAGGAAATCATTGACTTTGACCACAAAATAAACAGCAGTAACTTGGGTATCCAACCAATCTCTTTCCATTGTGTAGCATATACTGGAAAAAAGCACTCAAATTCATTACAGCATTGCATTTAGAATGCACCATACAAGGACCAACTATCAAGAAAGCTTGTGAAGAAACTCCAAAAGCTATCAATAACAACACCTGACAAATTACAGGCATCTACTATGAATGTAGATTTAAAATGACACGCAATTAGTAATCCCCACAACATGACTTAAAAGTAACGAGCTGCTTTCCATTTTTATTACAGCGAAATTCACTGCCAAAAGATTCTCTGTAGTTATTATAACTCAAGCTGATAGAGTTCCTAATCGTGTCATTATTATATCATTTGCTGTCTAATTGAATCTAAGCTTTTCTGGGAGAAGGTATACTCTGTTAGGATTAGGTAATACTAAGAGGGGGGGTGAATCAGTATTACAGCACTTAATTAAACTTTTCAACCAATTGCAAATAATCCATAAGCTTGCAGAAATGAAATGAACATAAGCAAATAACACAGTACTCATAACACCATTATTTGTTGTCGAGGAAACCCTGGCCAAGGGAAAACTCCGGTGGGGATGGTACCCACAAGCATGCACTAAAGTATAGTGTCCCTGTTAGGAGACCTAGCCCTGTTAGGAGCTGAATATTACATAGTACATTTCCTTGTTAGAGGAATAACAACCCTGTTAAAAGTATACAACACACTGTTAGGGACCAACTGAGCATACAGCTCTTACAATATAGTTCTGTTACAAAATGTTCTCAGTAATGAGCAAAACAAGCATCTCAAATGCTTAGATAGTTCCTGTCATAGTTCTTCAATGATCTCTGTCATCCTCTGCTCTACCATTCGCATATTACATCCAAAACTCTATTCACAACTCTCTCTTCCCTCAACAAAAAGATCTTACATATATATCTTTCTTCTTTAACAAGTCGGCTCTCAAATACAAATATTACATAGTCGGCTCTCAAATACAAATATTACATGGTCGGCTCTCAATACAAGATACATTTAATAAAGTAAATATCAAATGCATAGTTGGCGCTCTTACATAATCAAAATGTAGGTTATCAACAATCATAACCTAACTCCGATTGCCAGGATTCCACGTCATACTCTCTGAATCATCGCTTCTGTCCAGCTGCTATCTATCATTGTTCTGCTGATGTCTGACTGTCTTCAAATCTCTCTATTTGACTATAAACATCACCAAAACAAAATCGATCTTAGGTGGAGGTCACACATACTCCATACTATCTTCTTCTAAGCTCGTTTGTCGTAACACATCGATATCGATCTTCGATACTCAAAATACCTCTGTATTTCAGCTTCTATACTTAGCCGATTTCAGAGTCACCAAAACTTAACTTTAAATGAATCGATCAGTATGCCTGATGTGTTGCCATAAATGACAACCAAAAAGTGAATCACATCATACAAAATTGATCACTTGCCAACATACTCTTGATCACCAATCCATTTTTATTTTTATGTTACTAAGGCTTGTATCATTATGATCAATAGAGATATTTTGGGATGTCACCTTTACTCACGACTAGTACACCATTTCTTCATTAGACTTATCAGTACACATTACAGTAATCAATAACGATTTCAATTGTAATTTAACAGAAATTCTATGGGTAACATTGTTTACACCCATCAGTTCTTGTATAAGTTTCAGCCTTTTCCAGCCTTGAAACAATTATTTCTTTACAAATTATCCCTTTTCTTAATTTTCCTTACCTTCAAATTTTACTTTCTTGCAACATGCTTACTTGGAGGTCTAACCATCCATTATTTGTTTTAAAATAATAATGGGTGTAAAATAATATTACCCATAGAATTTTTGTTAAACTACAATTGAAATCATTATCGATTACTGTAATGTGTACTGATAAGTCTAATGAAGAAATGGTGTACTAGTCGTGAGGAAAGGTGACATCCCAAAATATCTCTATTGATCATAATGATGCAAGCCTTAGTAACATAAAAATAAAAATGGATTGGTGATCAAGAGTATACCTTCTCCCAGAAAAGCTTAGATTCAATTAGACAGCAAATGATATAATAATGACATGATTAGGAACTCTATCAGCTTGAGTAATAATAACTACAGAGAATCTTTTGCCAGTGAATTTCGCTGTAATAAAAATGGAAAGCAGCTCGTTACTTTTAAGTCATGTTGTGGGTATTACTAATTACACTTTTACTCACCAAAATTTTGCACTTTTCCTTGCAATGTTTAACATATGAGCATGTCAAACAGTCCCTGTATACTACTCTGATATGCAGGTTTATAATACCCGGTTGATTTGATTTAAAATGCAATAATATCACATAGTCATTTGGCATTCCTTAAAAACAGGAAAATAGATACACTAACTGATAATAGCAACTCTTTTATTCCATAAAATGCTGACACATTGACAGATTACAGAGAAGTAATACATATATGATTCTGACCTCAAGAATTGCTACTCATTCTATTTTAAACGATATATGCTTTCATTTACCAATGCCCCACCAAAGCATTAATTGCAAATTAATTCAGGTCTGCACCGAGGACATTTCAGCTCCAAATCCAGCACGCCAAGTGTAACAACCCTCCACGCCAGCCTATTAACAGTTTGCAACACTTTATGCATTCAACATCCAATCAAAAGAAACCCTCATCCCTGCAGTTCCAGCGACTTCTTCTAGGAAAGAAGACTTCCCATACACCATAAATGGATGGTCAATGCATATCAACCTGTTCCTACAATCATATGCTAAGCAACCAATAATAATTCACACCAATAGAAACATGACTCACTTCCAACAATGAGATTTCCAATGCCAGCTAATGCAAACCCTCATGCCACATAACCACCAAATTTATCTCCTTATTCCATACATCCTGACTAGCGACGAATAGTGGCCAACACAGCTCACACTAAACAATTCAAATTGGTTATAACTCCAGCGCCCAACTATAACAGTAAACTCTCCATATCATAGTATCTCAATGTGTAAAACTTAGTCGCTCAGCTCATCAACCACCTCAATTGCCCAGTTGGTATTAAGACAAACAATGGTGTTCAAATCTTCCTGTGTGGCAAAAATGAATATAACATTTCACCTGCAATAATTTGTCTTGCCTGCAAAACTTCACAAATTATAAAACTTCAACCGGTTCCTCTGCAATTCTTTTTGTACAAACTAAAACCCTGAATGGATTTCACTGTATCAACTAGGGAGAATCTTTCACCACCAAACTCAATCTTCACCATACGCTTTTCATTCTAGGGTTGTACTTGAGCAAACCAGTTCTCTCCTCAATTGTGGCTTCTTTAGAAAATATCAAATATCCAAAATGAATTAAATGAGATGCCTCAATCCAATTTTTATTTTATAAACTCCTTAGGAACTTTCCAGAATTTAATATTTTAAATAACCTTTTATAATGATAATAATTCCTTATTGCTACTGAAAAGTGACTTTATTTAATTATTTAACATTTCCGGCACTTTAGTCACTTTTGCATCCACCTTCTAATGATTAATTTGAATTATCTTTAATTTATGTTTTTTTCAACTTGCAATTAATCATTTAATTATAAATTACTTCCCACAAACCGCTAGAAGTATGGAAAATGAAAAAATAGTCCAAAAGTTAAATCCAGTCTAACATGGGCACTGGGGGACGTCAAGACATCGAGACAGGTTTCCGGGACAGGGAAAAAAGGGGCTTCAATTTGGGGATGGACGTGGAGGTGGGGGGGTGCTGTAATACACTATACATATAGTACTTGAAATGCTAGTTATGAAATAATGTATAAATAGTATAAGAACTAATAAATTATAATACCAAATACTTGAACATAGCAAAATTGCAACATGAATATCAAAAATATTATCAAGATGATTACAATGAGTAGCATGATATCAAAACAAGTACAAAATCATATACATACATTCATTAATATGCATATGTAGAGTGTGTGTAACAATGACCTTTACGGTAGCCAGTAAACCCCCTTTCTATCACAAGTGGTTTAGCCGCAACTTTTGCTTGAAGAAACCCACGGCGACGAGATGGTGGGGCGAAGGCGGTGGTGGGGGGACTTGGGAACGCGAAGTCCCTGACGCGGGGACGTCCCTGACCCGGGTGCATGGGAGTTTTGGGGGGAACGAGTCCCCATGTTACACTGGTTAAATCTGAAGGTGCCAAAATACTCCGGAACTCACTCAAGTTCGTTACAATGAGTAGCATGCTATCAAAACAAGTACAAAATCATGTACATACATTCATTAATATGCATATGTAGAGTGTGTGTAACAGTGACCTTTACGGTAGCCAGTAAACCCCCTTTCTATCACAAGTGGTGTAGCCGCAACTTTTGCTTGAAGAAACCCACGGCGACGAGATGGTGGGGCGAAGGCGGTGGTGGGGGGACTTGGGAACACTAAGTCCCTGACGCGGGGACGTCCCTGACCCGGGTGCATGGGAGTTTTGGGGGGAACGAGTCCCCGTGTTACACTAGTTAAATCTGAATGTGCCAAAATACTCAGGAACTCACTCAAGTTCCCACTTACCAAAAGTAGACACTTTACAAAAATACAAACTTTTCCTGCAAGATGTTTGGAATGCACTCGACATGTTGGAAATACTCTTGTAAAGCAAACAAACTCAACAAAATCCCCAAAACTCAATGCCTGTAATTGAACTCCAAACCAATAAGGGTGTTAATCTCCCAAAAAGTTGTTCCCTAGGAATTATAGAAACGGCAAAAGAGGGACATTGAATTTTCTTACATTCGTGCAAGTGGTATCACTAACATGCATGACACTTATCATTTGCTTGCTTATTAAAATATTCTACATCTTAGACTGTATCTTGGATGTGTGCTACCTCTCAAATAGAATAAAATATCTTGCCATCTAATGTGGCTCTTATGTAAGGGACCAATCTTAAACAAACCACTCTATTCTCTACTTCTTCGATAAAGGTTCCCTAATTTTTGTCCTCCACTCTTAAATCTTTGGTCATAGTCTCACTTTTCTTCTAAACTATCTCATGCTCTCTCGGGAACTTCAAGAAAGTGTAAGTTGTACAAATAGTCCTTCCTCCGTCAACTTATCGAATTCTATGTCAAGTTCAAGGATAATTTCCATATGCCATTTGTTGTGAGGTTTTCACGCCATTGCAAATGGGACCCCCTCTTTTTGCTTTGGCAATAGAAGTAGTGGTCTTAGGTGGTAACAATTTTGAAGTTTCCAAGTCGAGGAAGTGATTTTCAGTGATTTCGGCCTGCTAGGAAGTCAAGTTTGTCTGGGGTGTGAGTGAGAGTTGGGGATATAGAGTTGAAACCAAGGGATTTGTGAGGAAATGAGTTAAAACCTTTTGAAAATCCTTGTTCCAACTTCAATTTGATCTTAGAAAGTCAAGTAAGGTTATGGGAGGTTAAAATGCTAAAGGCATGCTGAATCCTGAAATTTGGCTAAGTCTCGAATTTTTTGAAAACCCCCAAAATCTAGTAGCATCTGCATTTTAACTCCGATGAAGTTGAAACCTATCTCAAACATCCTAACACTATTTATACAAATATAACTTAAAGTATAAGAAAGTAAATGTAACTTATACTTAAATGTTATACTTGTATAAATCCTCCCGCCCCTGAGCTAAAAAATAACTAAGTACGGGAAGCTGGGCTTTCAAAATCCTGGCACTAGGTCAGAATCCGACCATGCCCGAGGATAAAATTCTCCTTCACTTTGGGTTTCCACCCAGCAAGAGGATAAAACCTTCCTTCACTTCAGATTTCTGCCCAGCAAAAGGATAAAATCCCTCTTCCCCTTGAAAATTCCACTCAATGAAATAATGTGATTTGTTGGAATTACTAAGGGGACTTACTCTATTCATTCAATGGACATCAATTGCTTGCCCTTCTAAATATCTAGCTTTACAATGTGCAATGAAAATATAGTTTGATTTTCGATTTCTACTTCAACTTATACTTGAAGTCTTAAACTGAACTTCTATTACTACAGCTAACTAGGAATGGAAGGAAGCATGGATGACTTAGACTCTACTAGATGTGGTTTTATCAACGACTTCCACCCACCTAGTGCAAGCTTCTAAGGAATACTCGATTGGCTTTCAAATCAATATCTCCTCTTCAATCCCATCAAATGGATGCAAACTAAAGATTGAATTTCAATTGAAGTTAAGTACATTCAATCATCGACTTACCACACAAGGCACACTTACAATTAGCAAGAGGCTAGTGGCCCGAATTTGTTTGGGTCAAACAAGTAAACATCCACAACTACTTTCATCCAACTAACTACTTCAACCTGAAAAGAAATCAACTCCAAGTGAAAGATTGAGGAAACCATGCAACACTTCAAAGCAATATTAAGTAATTTATCATGAAGAACCAACAATGAATTATCAATCACTTTGATATGTATTATAGCAACAATTTGATCAAGTCTCTCCCTTAACTAGCCTAATCTAATCTCCTAAACTATTAAGTTACAAATGAGAAGGTCTTGGCCTTTTATAGATGTTCAATTACAATTAAGGGCCAAGATTAATCCCTACAAACCCTGATTAGGGTTGCCAAACTGTCAACCAATTACATTAAGGCACCAATACATGGGCCAATAAGAAAATTACAAAGCTTTGATAGCCAATGAGAAATTTCCATACTTGGCATGATGTGATTGGCTATGCTTGAAATTCGAATTTTCTTATTAGAGAAGACAACTAGGTGCCACCTCAACATCCTTATCTAGTAGACTTGATCAATCCTTTGGTGAAGAAAATATTTCTCGATACTAAACATTTCTAACTCTCTAACTTTGATTAACCCTTTCAAAAATATCAATCCCTTGTGAATGAATGCGAAGGTTCATATTCCCAAATTGCTTCATCTTTCGAGCCTCCTCCATCCTTTAAAATTTTCCTCATGGCTATACTTGAATTTGTAAACACGACTTGAACTTGATTGCATCTGTGGACTTGGTGATATCTTCATGTGGTGGGTTCTCTAAAAATAAACTTGGATTTCCAAGTTGATGAAAATTTCTCCCACTTGTGAATCTTGATTTATCTTGAATCATCTTGATCTTCATTCGAAACTTTGATAGTTTGACTTGAACCCATATTTAAAGTTGTAAATTTGATTGAACTACTTGAAGTCTTCATGTAGCTAAAAGTTTGATTTGGATTTGTACTTTTGATTTGATTTTGCAGTTGTATCCTCTTCTCATTTGGGGCCTTGAGGTTGAGCTTGATCTTGAGGCCTTGAGCATCTCCTAGCTCCTCTTCTGGAGTTCACCTTGCAAAACAAAGGGAATTGTATTAAGCTCATAGAATAGTGAGAAGAAACAAAATGAAAAGAAAACTTAGAATTTCATGAAACAAAATCTGCATATATATTTCCTTAAAATCCATCTTCTCATAACCAAATCTCTCATATTCCCCCTTGCTGCCTGAGATGAATTTCCTAGAATCTGAAAGGAATAAACCCAGATTACATCTTTTGTCATCTTTCCTGTCTAATTTTGGGGAAGATCAACATTAAATTTCAGATCTGATGTCTCAAACTAATGGCACAAGATGTATTCGCTGCCTTCCATTTCACTCCAACACCTCTATGAGACAACTCGCAGCCTCCTGGAGAAAATATTTCACTGTTTAAGGGCAGAGAGAAAAGAGGAGACAGGGCCTTGTTTTGGATGCCAAAATGATCTGAGATGGTTCTCCTTATATAAGCATTTGAAGGGGTAGGACACAATTTCCAATTTAGGTTGACTTTAGCTCATAAATTGGCCAATAAAATTTATTTATTGACCTTGTTTTTAGGCCTCTATAGGCCGACATTGGTGGGGGAGATTGATGTTTCTAAACTTTATTTCCCACCAAATTAAAATCCTTGTTCACATAGACCTTGGCTGATCTCCAAACAGTGGGTGGAATTCTTAGGTGTGGGAGGTCAAAATCCTCATGGGAGGGCAGAATCCACCCTCCATAGAGGATAAATTTTCGTTGCTTTCAAAAACTTATAACTTCTTCGCTTCGTCAACACCATACATGCATCACTCTTCACCAATTCATACTTAGACACTAAGATCATATATCTAATTCCATCATCCTCAAGGTGGAATTGAAAAGGAGTCGAGGATTTATATATCATAGCTAGGCAGAAGTTAAGGGGAGTTGAGGATTCTATGAGCAAATTGGGAGGAATTTTCAAGGGGAAGACGAATTTTATCCTCTTGCTGGGTGGAAATCCAAAGCGGAGGATTTTATCCTCTTTAAAGCCCAACTTCCCATACTTGGTCATTTTTTAGCTCAGGGGCGGGAGGATTTATACAAGTATAAGTTACATTTCCTTTCTTATACTTTAAGTTATATTTGTATAAATACTATCAGGATGTTTGAAATAGGTTTCAGCTTCATCGGAGTTAAAATGCAGATTCTAGATTTTGGGGGGTTTTCAAATAATTCCAGACTTAGCCAAATTTCAAGATTCAACACGCCTTCAGCATTTTAACCTCTCGTAGCCTTACTTGACTTTCTAAAGATTGAATTGAAGCTGGAAAAAGGATTTTCAAAATGTTTTAACTCATTTCCTCACAAATCCCTTGGTTTCAACTCCATATCCCTGACAGACTTAGCCCAACTCTCACTCACACCCCAAATAAACCTGACTTCCCAGCAGGCCAAAGTTGCTCAAAATCACTTCCTCGACTTGGAGACTTGAATATACCACCTAAGACTACCTAAGACCACTACTACTACTGCCAAAGCAAAAAGAGGGGGTCCCCATTTGCAATGGGGCGATGGTGTGAAAACCTCACAACATTTTCATCCTTAGGTAAATAGGGAGAACTCACGTCTTTCAAAAAAAAATGAAATGAATAAGCACTAACCCCTCTTTTCAAGACCCAACTTTCTTTTATAACCATTTTCAAGTTATTCTAAGAAAATAAAATTGCTTTTAGCTATTTTTAAAAAGTCTTTTGCTTTTATCAAAAAAGCAATTTTCCTTAATAAAACAAAGTTGCATGGACACGGATACGGATACAAATACGAATACGTTATCAGATATGGATACGGCTATTTTTTAAGACCCCCAATATGGATACGACTGGATACAACATTAATTAAGAACACACACACATATTTAACACAATTTTCTAAGTTACTAGAGGAGATTTTCATTACTTCGAAGCAATATAAACACAAATGCTACATAATTATAAGTTAATTTAACACTTCGCAATATGCCAAAATAGTAGAGTTGCATTGGAAGATAACTCAAAAAAATAGGTTGCTGAAATAGAAAAACATTTCAGTTGTCTTTCTCATTTGGTGTAGGTTTTGTTTATTACAATTTTTTTTTAAATTACATGAATGTAGTTTTTTTTACTTATATTTGAGAAGATTAAAGTCAATTTAAAAAAAATATGAAATTACATAGCATTCAGCACGGTTGCAAAATTAAGGTTTTCTAGGCACTGATGGTACAGTATTCGACATGTTTCCGGGTCATATCGGATATGGGGATACAAGTACCCGAGTAGGGACAGAGGAGTTTCCGGATACAATGTAATAAAATAATATAAAGTGCCCTTATGACCACTTTTGAGCACCTTGAGCCTAGCGACACTTAAAACATCTTTTTAAATAATTACATATGAATTGTCATTTAATTTATCATATGAATTGTCATTTAATTTATCTTTTCGATAACTTCAATATTTAACCATTTAATTATTTTCCCCACCACCACCAAAGTTACAGATAATATTAAAACAGCCCAAAATACGAATTCTAACCACACCACCAATACCTTAAATGCATATGATATCAATCTATATGAGAGTTGTCACTCTCTGAACATGACAGACTTCTCCTAGAAGTCAGGGGTGCTGCCAAAATGCCAAATCTGCACACAAAAAGTACCATTGTTCTCATCTTGGCTCCAAGAATTTTTTATGACTCGAAGTTACTTTTTGGCAAAGTTGACAACATGGTATCAGAGCAAAGCCTAGGAAGAAGATCTCAATAAAGATGTTGAAGATTGAGCAATATCTCCCAAATCGTATTAGCAGCGCACAATAATTCCAACATGGTTGGTGTCATGAATCTAGGGAGGTGCAGTGGATATGTTCTCTGCCTAACCCCGAATATGGTCTCTGCCTGGAGATAACAGGTCGGAACAGCATATAGTTGTCACAGTCAAAGGAGGAACATACCTTGCGGAAACTTAAGTATCATTTTGAGATTGCATGAGCATTGTGAGCCAACAATAATTTCCCTAGCATAGCTTAGTACATTTTCCTTAGGAAACAACGAATACATCATTGTCACTTACTAGTTGGCTATACATGAACGCGTGACAATTTCTGGAGATATGTCAATAATACCGACTCTTCTTGGAGTCAGCTATACACGAGCTGAGACAGATTCATATATATGATCACAAGGCATCAGGCAATGGTTTTAAAATGTATTTTGGTAAACGCAAGAGCACAATAGAAAATCTTGTTCGTGGTGGTCTTATTCACGATGGTGCGGGAGGATACAAACAAAATACATGGCAATTTTATTTTTATTTTTTTCGACATAAGACGAAGTTCATAGCTTGACGATAGTTTTAAACACGTTCCCGTGTGGAGTTTTGTCGGTCTTTGCATCTGTGTGTAGCCACAATGTCCATTGTGCCAGAAGACTCACATGTCGTGTCATTCTCAATTTGACAAGGGAAATACAACTGGAGAATTCAATCATTTTTGAGATGTCGTTCCACTAACCCAAGAAAAACGGCGAAATAAAACACCGTAGTGAGTGTGTAGACGCTGACTGGAAGCAATTGGGAATTCACCAGTTGGTGTTTATGTGATGTAAGACAACTTTGAGATGCTCGTAGGTGGTATAAGCATTGAAGCGATAATGTGGAATTGTTAGAAAGCATCTAGGCTCGCAAGAATATCGCACAGGTTGACTGAGCATTCAGAACTCGTCAATTGGTGTTTGTCGAGACTTATCTAGCATTTGTTTATACGGCTCTGTGGAGGGATACATAGTGTCGTCGATATATAACT
This sequence comes from Thuja plicata, assembly GCA_018584345.1. Taxonomy (NCBI): domain Eukaryota; kingdom Viridiplantae; phylum Streptophyta; class Pinopsida; order Cupressales; family Cupressaceae; genus Thuja; species Thuja plicata. Next base: position 1,408,510 of record MU224366.1, read on the forward strand.
TGGGAATGATGTGCGACTCCAGACCCTGCTAGGTAACCACCCTCTATTCGCAGAGGTAGTACACCAGGAGGATTCCTAGTGGAAGTGGTGACATGCATTCCCAGCGGAGGTCTAATAAGGAGTCGTCTTCATGTCTAATACACCTAAGAGCCAAGTAAATATGTGGACCATTACTTGGACAAATTCAATGGCATTAGAACTTCAGTTTATTAATAGGTGCACGATTCATCTCTTTGTAACTATAACTAGTAAAGAACAATGAATATTTATCTGGAATGTGATGACTCATCCTACAAAGTAATGTTTGAACTGGAAACATTTATGTTAATGGCATAAGTTAAGTTGAAATGATAATAGCCGGGATTCTTGAAAAAAAGTACAAGACATTATTCTCTTCCCGACTTTAGTCTTTGTTTTTTCTGAGAAATATTGATAGGGCGCAATACTAAAGAGATTATCTGTAAAAGATTTCCTTCCACTATAATCATATTTGGAAGGTTGTGGATGTGGTTCTATGAATGAGCTTAATTATGCAAACAATGACCTTACAACATAGACAGACTCAGCTTATGTCTAAACACAAAACAAACATCCATTTCATGCAACAGTATGACAATTTTTAGAATGAAAGGAAGGGAAAGTACAGAATGAGATGTGATCACAGTTGTGAGTGAACTGTCGTGCTTCAATGCTATCAGATGTATGATGTTTGAACTGCATTGGTGGTAATCGGATCAAGAAACATTATCAGAAGTATGCCAATATCAATGGTCTTCTGGAAAATACCGAACCAATCCCTTAGTCACCAATGAGAGGTACCAGGCTGGTCGTGGAGCTTGAGCAGCATGCAAATAGTGCAGAAAATTTGGAAATGATTACATCTGTTACACTTAAGGGTGGCACCAAGGTTGAAGTACCAGATGTGTCTAGGATTTCCTATGAAGATGAGCCTCACCTTATGCTCTTGAGGGAGAGAGAATACTAAAGAAGTTTCCAGAGGCTTCATGGATATAGCTCAAAGGTTTCAGCTGCTGATGTTGTGTATGGAGTCCCAGCTCTACTTGAGTCTTGGACAGATTCCAAAGACTCTTGGGCTAAGAAATTTTGGAGTGCTTATTCTGCACTCTCTTTGAATCATATGGATGAGTTACAAAAGGGGGTGCAGCTTGTCATTCGTGTACAATGTGCTACTCAGCGGCATGGTAGTTTGGCAATAACAAGAAATGGATTCTTCAAGAGTGCCCAGAGCTTCAGGTGGGTGAAACTTGAGGATGGCGCAGATACTGAACTCTTAGCTTTTCCTGAAGCAATTGTTAAGTTTTTTTATTTCCTCATGGATGCTTTGAGACAAGAGGGCTCTCCCAGTGAGAGGGAGCGGACTGCGAGGGGATTTTTTTCTAATCTCAGGATGGTCATATTCTTGATTTGTCTAGGGCTCGATCTTATGACAAGTAGGTCCACGGTGGTCTTGGATCTATTACTTTCAGCCCTTGTAGCATTTTTATCTGAGAGAGAAATTTGAGGTATCAGCCCTTGTAGCATTTTTCTCTGAGACAGAGAAATTCGAAGTATCGGCCCTTGTAGCATTTTTCTCTGAGATGGAGAAATTTGAGGTGTCAACCCCTGTAATGCATTCTTCTCTGTGAGAGAGAAGTTTGAGGTGAAAGCCCCTATTCCACCCTCTAGGAGTAGCTATGGTGGATCCACCCTCTAGGAGTAGCCATGGTGGATGCCATGTGCAATAATCCATGACTTAGCACTTGTGTTTATTCACCCTCTAAGAGTAGCTATGGTGAACGTCATATGACGACATCACATTGAGTGATTTTGTGATGGGCACTTGTGCACATTTATATTTCCATTCATGGGAGTAGCCATGATGGACCCACCCTTCTGGGAGTAGTCATGGTGGAGGTCGTGTGAGTGAGTCCATGACTAAACACTTGTGTTGAGTCACCCTCTGGGAGTAGCTATGGTGACCGTCATTGTGAGATGACGACATCACGTGAGTGATTCCATGATGAACACTTGTGTTTGTTTGCATTTCCTTTCATGGGAGCAGCCATGATGGAGCCACCCTCTGGGAGTAGCCATGGTAGACATTAACTCAGATATCTAAGTAGATCCTCCCTAGCGAAGGAGTGTTGAAGATAGCGTCAGGAGGACGAACCAGAAGTTATCGAGAAGTATTCCTCCCTAGATAAGAGGGAGTGTTAATATTATTATATCTATGGTTGGATTCCTTCAGGCCGACATAGATAACATAAAGGTTGTGATAATATAATTATTGTGATATAATAATTATATTGATAAAATTATTGTGATTGAGAATATAATAATTATATTGATCATATAATTATTATATTATTATTATTGTGAGATGATATAATTATTTTATTATGTAATAATATAATTGGAGCCACTTGAAAGAGTGGCGTCCCTTGGTGAAGGGACACCACAAAAGGTATGAAGGAAGATTAATCTTCCTCTCTTGAAAATAATAATTGAATATAATTGAAGATTAACACACCACAGTGCTCGGGGGAGACAATCATGGATTGTCTATGGCTGGGAGGGCAAATCAGTGCCCATGGTTAAACGAGCACCAGAAAAACAACAATATCTTTATAATGTTTTCCCGATTTATTTCCTTCGTCTACAGTTACCACAGATTTTTCCTTTTGTTTTGCACCTCCACTAAACACCAACAGCCAAACCTGATCTGTGCCACCAAATGATGACTAGAGGTGATGACTTCTGCCACGTACCAATGCTGTCATGACACCTATGGAATCAACAAAAAAAATCAGAACAAAGATCTAAAAATGAGTCAAGGCAACATTGCCCATAGATAATAAATCTAAAGAGGCATATGATGAAATTTAAGACACTCTGCATATGAAGATGTTGGGCAGAAAGCCCGTCTTGCACGATGCAATAAGTAACCACCTGCTTGTAAGTCTGAAGAGGCATATGATGAAATTTAAGACACTCTGCATATCAAGCTGTTAGGCAGAAAACCCGTTTAGCACAATACAATAATTAACCACTCTGCCTTCACCCTCTAATATATGTAAGATATTATGGCTCTAGGCTTGAAACTCCTACTCCGAAACATTAATTACTGTAGACTCAATGATTTATCAAGAGTCCCAACTTTGTACAGACATTCAAGAAATGCTTTCAAAATTGTGGACATTTTTTTAAAAAGGAGAGATATCCTTTACAAAGTTGCAGCTAGGAAATATCTTAAGATCAGAAAATGAACCAATAAAATTAAACCCCCAGTTAAGTGTAATCTGTTGAAAATTTGTAATTATAAGACAGCATAATTTGTAACAGCCTGACTAAATGTACAATGACAGTATTCCAGTAGCTGCAGCAGCAAGTATAACAACAAAGAAAAGAACATACTGCCCTTCAAGTACACAGGAACTGTAAACATTCAATCTTGCTACAGAAATTGGAAAGCTATTAATGAGGAAAGAAAACGACATAAAATATATGCCTTGGGCTAGGTAAATAACCAAAGCCAACTCATTTACTGACATATTGACCAAACAACTTTATAGCACTCCTTCAGTTTTAAAATGGAACAATAAAATCAAACATTATCACAGAAGGGACAAATAAGTTTCCCTCCAGCACACAAGTGAAATTGAACACCTCTTGCACTGGAATGCAGTAATCTAAAATAAGTACAACAAAGGCATAGCAGTAAATTTGCTCTGCATTATTTCCAAACGTGTTACAACTTTTTAGATATAAGTAGGGATATAGACGTTTGATGTATTACTTGTAATTTGTAACTAATATGATCACCTATTTAGGCCTTTCCTTGTGTGTGTAGTTGGAAGGAGAGTTACAAAATACAAATTCTGGCTGAATTTTCTTAAATTTGAATATTTGCATTTCATTGAAAACAAGGGGGGAGGTTACAAAATTACAAATACTGACAAACAATAATACAGACTTGTAATTTGTAACTAATACGATCACCTATCTAGGCCTTTCCTTGTGTGTGTGGTTGGGAGGAGAGTTACAAAATACAAATTCTGGCTGAATTTTCTTAAACTTGAATATTTGCATTTCATTGAAAACAAGGAGGGAGGTTACAAAATTACAAATACTGACAAACAATAATACAGAAATTTTGTAATTATATTTGCTTTTCATTGAAAACTAAGGAAAAAATGTAACATACGGTGGATAACTCAAGGTCAAATGTAAAGCCAAATATGTCATATACATATTGTAAGAAATCTAGCACACCCTGGACCTCATCTTTGATCTGCACAGAAAAATACAATGTCAACTATATTTTAGTTTCCGTTAAAGCATACATAAGACTACATTAGGAAAAATATATTCTACATGGTAATCAATGATCACTTTTATTGAAGTCTTCCTACTCCTGTTGCCAAAAGTAGTAAGAAAAATCTAGAGACTAGTAGTGCCAAACTCAACACCATGGTAGAAAAAGTAGCAAGAAAAGAATATAATTAGTTAAAGAAAAATAAACATGGTTTCCAAGATAAAAACAGGCCAATTATCAAGGATTAGTCAAGAGAACTGTTGTTGATCTGAACTGTATGCCCCAAATCCCTAAGGCTTGGTAATCTCCCAAATGCTAGCAGTGTCAAACCTAGGAAGTTCACCACAAACCTTATTGAGGTTGGCCAGCTGAGAACAAATGGTTGAGGTAGGTAAAACCTGCTGCACTTTTGACTTTACGAAACCATTGGGGGTTTCCCTGACATGATATATATTAAAATAGTGTATCCCAATACTGGTGTCACAATATACCTATATGCTATTTTGGGACATGTAAGGCTTAGCACCCTATTAAACAGATAACCTGCCATATACCTGTCAATGGATGTGGTTTATGATAACCTCTATTAGCTGTTATAGACATTTGGAAATTGCAATGAAACACACAAACTAAAAGATGTTTAAATTTATGAATTCCGAGTGTGCTGGGTTGACAATGGTGGAGAGAGAAATCAATAATAGATCTGTACCTTTGTCCAGTTGAGCAATAGAGTCTTTGAATTTAATCAAATATGCAAAAACTGAAACTAAGGTAATGCATTAATCAATACATCACAAAAGACCAAGCTCTTCAAAAAGCAGAGGAAAGCTAGGCTCTACAGATAAACTCAGAAAAACCATAGCTGGTTGCAGACTATTAAATGAGTCTACTTAGTAACCCAGGCACATACCCATACACCTCTTTCAATACTCTTATAAAGATATCTTACAAAAGCTTTGAAAGAATTTTACAATCATCTAGCTGGCTAACTAATCAGAACATATCCAAAAGCATTACACCACACACAGGGAGACATTCAATCAAGGTCGAATCTGCATTTAATCACTCAATCTACAATAGTTACATATATCATTATATATTTGGGATATATCCAGATCATTACAATGCCAAGATATCAACACCCAGAGATGGAGCAATCGACTCTCTGGTTCTAGGGCGTGAATCTTTTCTGCTATGCTGTCTTGCAGACCCAAAATGTTATCCTTTGTTCTCTATCATCACTCTCCGTTCAAACTGAATGTTTTCCAGACAATAAACACCTAGCTGATTGACGTACAGTCTGTCGAAGGGGTGCACATCACACCTACATCCCTAGTCGCTTTTACCTCAAATGCCCAAATGAGCCCTAGTCGCTTCTACCTCAAAGCCCAAATGACACTTATGCATGAAAATCTGATCTAGTCTATGATGAGGAGTTAAAATATATACTTCTAATAGGAACACACGTCAATAATAAATAACAGCTCGCTTGAGTGAAGGCACCCAGAAAACCTCCCAAAAATCAAGTCAAAGAGGAGCTTACTCTAACAAAGGAAGCTCCACAAATCATTAATAAGGGATGGGTACTGCCATCTTCCTTTATTCCTGCTCAAAAACACATTTATGATCCTTCTGCAGATTTAATCCAGCATTTGTGGGATCGCAAGGATGGTTGGTGAAAGAAATTGCACTAATCGGCACCTTTAGAGGCTTCCTACACCCATTAATATCTTTTCAGAGTGCAAAACCAATTGAAACCTTATCCACTTGGGCCTCAAAAGGAACTTCATCATTGAAAATAGGAAACCCCCAACAAAAGAGTTTTCGGGGGTTATCAATTTGATCAAGCCACCAATCAATGCCTCAAACAATCCATTTTGTCTTCATGCATGTCCCCATGTCACCTTTAAAGACTTCTCAATTGCTTAAAGAAGCTCCAAAAACACACCTATTTGTCAAGGCTTTTCACTTTACCTAAAAATCAACATTGTACTTGACCTGATTAAAATCAAACACTTCAAACCTTTCCCCATTCTTGTCAGGACTTTTTGGTTCATTGGGAACTCCAAAAAGCCCAAATGTCTAAACCTTCATTGAGCATCTTGGGCTTTGAAGGAACCAAGCACCATCGACCTTATCAGTAGTTCACGATTCACTTGGAACCTGTGCCATCAACACTCATCGAGTTGCAAGCCAGACATCAACTATGAGCCGACTAAGAAAACAAAGAGCAAAGGTGAAAGCTTAACCTGCTTAGGCACTTTTGACCCTCTTTGTATTTATACATTTACCTTCAATTCCACCATGCCCTTAACTTTCTTTTTCTTTTTAACCCAAATTGACAATCAGTGCACAAGAAGGAACCAAGAAACCTGTCTGTGTTTCTATTCTTGGAACAAACGGAATCGCCAACACACAATAACTCTTCAATTTGCTCACAACTTCACCAAAATGAAACTAGGAGTACCCATTGGCCCTTCTACATAATGGTTCTTTCAAATTGTGCTTACCTTGGCCCCTTTACCCAAATCAGTGTGTTTTGGCCCTTTAGGAAATAAGTTGACACTTTTATGGGGAGCCGGAACAAGAAATCATTGACAATTCCAACAATTAAAGGAACGAAGAAAAGCTCTGCCAAAACTTCCCAAAAAATCCACCTAGGCATGGAAGAGAAGTCGACTGTCTGCATCAAAGGAGCTGGGAACGCGTCAACAATTCCAATGGTTCTTGGAACTGTTGTCCACATTGACAAAGCCTCCAAAAACTATGGATACCTCTAACCAGCCATAACTTTGTCATTTTAAGTTCAGACTTCCTCGAATTTGAAACATAGGTACCCATTTGGTTGTTTTATAGGGCACAAAAAAATGCTTTATAGTGCAGACATAACTGAGATGAAACACTTGAGTACAAACCCTTACTAACCATGCACAAACTTCAGCTAAACTCTAGACTTAGCCAATTTTTCGATTTTTGAGTTCTGAGGAATTTGCTAAGGAAATGGTGGGGAAAATACATCCAAAGGCAAATTCAACATGGTGACCCTTTACAAACTACCTCATATCATTTATCAGTGAGGGGTCACGCTGCACAGGCAAAATTAGGCACTAAAAAGTGAGGTGCCAACAAGAATCGTATGAAGAAATCCTGGATGAAATCCCTTTATGCACAACTATTTAATATAAAAGTCGTGTCATCCTAACATGAGATAAGTTTTTGAAAATGCATCTCACAAGCAAGCCCAAATAGAACAAACTCTAAAGCAAGGATAATCAATTAATCCATAGGTTCCACAAAATGGGTCTGTATTCGGGTCTCTAAAAAATGAACCCAAAAAATTATAAGATACAAGTTTTAGAAGCTAACACTTGTCATTCTACTTCCTTAATATTGTATAGAAGTTTCATCTCCAATGACTTGTTAAGCCTTTGATTTTCTGCTAAGTTACCGATTCGGGTGCGGGTGCGGGTGTGGGTATGGATGCGGGATGCAGGTGCGCAGATGC